>JAALXK010000130.1:0-287080 GCA_012977745.1 Fusarium anguioides | reverse complement strand
GGAGGTTAAAATTGCAGTGCAGTGAGTGGCCAGGACAAAAATTTGAAATCGCGCCTCGTTTTGAGCCTCATTGAGGTAAGGCTTTAATATTTGAGCTATCATGGCGGGTTAAAATTGCCGTAAGAAATGTGGTTGCGTACTGTACCACACTGATCTTAAAGGGGTTATTCGAATGAGATTTCTTACTGAGATGGTTAAGTAGTCCTGAGTATGACCATACTACCTAGGTCTGAATACTGAACCACGGGCGTAGGTCAAAACGGCAGTAAAGGGAGATGCTTTGTTCAGATCTGTTAGTTGACCGGACCCATCACAGACAAGTTCCTATTGAGTTACTGAGACTAGTAAAAAATGCAGTTAAAAAACCCGAGTTTATTTCCATGCTGGCATAAGCACGTAAGACCCCAAGTCGCCATGAGTGGTAGGTATAAGGTCGAGGCCCATGTCATATCAGCATTTCAACTGCGCCGCGTAACAATATCTACAGATACCACACGGTTTGATGTGTAGGTAGCTTGTGCTCAATGATCACTCATTAACCCAATAGCCTACAAATTATTCGAATATTGCATGAAGCTCGAGCCTTATAGTCGTCCATATAAATGTCTTGTTTTCGTGTCAGATGCAAACAGTCTGTCGGGGGAGGTTAAAAATGCAGTGAAAGCGGAGTCAACAAGCGCATTTTCTACAATACTGAGGCTAAGAATGCAGGGAAGCGTTATGCAGGCGTGAACTACGACCGGGATCAACTACATCGCAATCACAACCAACACTCGTTCTAAAGACACACAGGTTCTTTTGAGTCTCATCTCCTCACCACAAACAATCGCCAAGAAAAGCCGTTAATAGCATCCGAATAAGAGCCTATCGGACATGGCCCAACAACTCGCTCATGCATACCTCACGGGAAGATCTCCCGGATCTAATATCCCTATCACGATCCTAGTTCAAACACCCAAAGCTCAGCTGTAAAGCAATATATTACAAAACTTAATCGTCAAAGAATTAGTCACCCAAACTATGATGAGACAAGCGAGATTGTCGAACCATGGGGATAACGCGGAGAAACCCCCTTGAGGTTAATTGCATGCGGTGGTGGGATGTTTATGTTGGTTGTAGGGAACATGTCATCTGAGTCAGGATTTCCGACAGCAACGTTGTTATTACCGTCGGGTTGTTGAACTGGGGATAGAGGGCTTGATATCCGATTGAAGCGATCATCAAAACGCGTTCCATCATATCGGGAACTGCAAATGACTCAAAACTGTCAAGTCTCGGCCCGTAATCGCCAGATGCGGAGTCAAATACATAATGAAAACCCAAGGTTCTCCTCAACCCCATCTCCGTCACCGTTTGACCCCATTGAATGCTTATTTTCTGCATCTCATATCTGTACGTAACCGTAACCTGGGTTCCAGTCTGTCTCCATTATATTTGATGGTCGGTGCTCTCCGATAATGGAGAGTTGACTCAATTACGGAGTAACACTCGAGAACTCGGAGATGCGAGGTTGTCGTCGGCACAGAGCCGCAAATCATGCCACGAGATAATCTGCATGGAATAAATCGAAGCCTGCTTGTTGCTTAAATCGGTGGCTTACATGCAGAATCAAGCCACTTCTAAATTTTCTCTTTCTTCTTGGCTTGGGTATCTCATTGGTTGAGAGCTTTAATTCTCGCAGCGGACTGCCCGTGAGCCAAGGATTTTATTAGTGGCGCGTCAGAAACCCCTGGCCACTTTTTTTGAGATTTTTTTCTTCTTCTCTTAGTGCGGTTCTGCCCGGGAATGCTAACTGGATTGGTAAGGAGCCGGAAACTACAGCATTGAACATCTCGCGATGTTTGTGATCAGGAGAAGGAGCTTCGCAGCTCTCCCCATGTTTGTTTCCCTGTTTTAGATGCAATAGACGATTAATAGCTGTGAAATATAGCGTGATTGTATTGAATAGGAAGCTGGGGAAGTCGGATAAACCGATTTGGAGGCGAGTGTAAGGATTTACTATGTATATCCGGGAGGCAAATAATAGGAAAATCTCGTCAGAAATATCCAGTACGGATACATCCACTCACACAGACCAATTCTGAATGGCAAGGCTATCACAAGTTGGCTCTTCTCTGGTCCGATATCGAAAATTTTCGTAATGGGCCCATACATTCATTCCCGATCAACATCCCCGTCCCCATTTCGTTGACATTTCATTTTTTTACATAACAGACTCGGGTGCCAGCCCACTTGGTCTCGGTCCTTTCGCTTCTCATCTCATCTTACCACTTGGACTTGACTTGCTTGACTCGGCTCTGCTTCTTTCTTCTCCTCTTTCCAAGCGAGCATTCTGTCTTTTATTCTTGTGTGTGTGTATCATCACCATCGGCCTCATATTTTGTCGCAAAAGATACTAGCAATCATGCTTATGGATTCGTCTTCGGCGGACGAAAAGTCCCCTCGTGTGAGCAATGATAAGAAGATCAAGGGCGACAAGGAGGATGTTGAGACTGGCGAGGCTGGGCTCGACAGGGCCATGAGCTCACGACATTTGCAGTTCATCGCCATAGGAGGCACCATTGGAACTGGTCTCTTCCTCGGTGTTGGTCCTGCTCTCGTCAAGGCTGGTCCTGTGTCGCTGCTTGTGGCTTTTGCTTTCATGGGATCTGTCGTTTACTCTGTCATGGTCAGCTTGGGAGAGATGGCAGCCTACATTCCCATTACTGGTTCTTTCACCTCGTATGCTGCTCGTTTCGTTGATCCCACCTTGGGTTTCGCTATGGGTTGGTTGTACTGGTTCAGCTGGTCTATCACCTTTGCTCTCGAACTTGTCGCTGCAGGAATCATCATCCAGTATTGGGATTCCAGTCTTAGCATCGCTATTTGGATCAGTGTCTTCTGGGCCCTTTTCACTGCCCTCAACTTTGTCCCCGTGCGCATCTTTGGCGAGATTGAGATGTGGTTCTCTATGATCAAGGTCGTTACCATCGTTGGCTTCATCATCTTCTCCATCTGTATCAACGCTGGTGTCGGTGATGAGGGTTACATTGGTTTCAAGTACTGGAAGAACCCCGGCGTCACAAACACCTACATGGACATTGAAGGTCCTACGGGCAAGTTTGTCGGTTTCTGGGCTGTCCTCGTCACTGCTGGTTTCTCTTACCAGGGAACTGAGCTTGTCGGTGTCGGCGCCGGTGAGACTGCCAACCCTCGCAAGGCTATCCCCGAGGCCATCCGCTGGACTTTCTGGGGTATTTTCAGCCTTTTCATGGCCACCATCTTCTTCGTTGGCATCAACGTGCCTTTCAACGATCCCAACCTCGACTCTGGTGCTCAGGATGCATCTGCCTCTCCTCTCGTCATTGTCGCTACCCGCGCTGGTATCAAGGTCCTGCCTGATATCCTCAACGCAGTGCTTCTCTCTGCCATTCTCACAGCCGCCAACTCAAACGTCTACTCCAGTAGCCGTATCATGGTTGCACTGGCTGAAGATGGTCTTGCCCCCGCGTTTATGAAGCGCACCAACAAGTACGGCACTCCCTATTTCGCCGTTGCCTCATGCTCCGTCATGGGTCTCATCGCCTACATCAACCTCTCCTCCAGCGGTGCCCAGGTCTTCAACTGGCTTCTCAACGTCAGTTCCACCTCGTGCTTCATCACCTGGGTTCTGATCAACGTCTGCCACATCCGATTCCAGAAGATCATGAAGGTTCAGGGAATCCCTCGATCTGAGCTCCCTTATCTTGCACCTCTCCAGCCCTACCTCTCCTACTATGGAGCCTTCTTCGTAGCTCTGATTACCATCACTTGTGGTTTCACCGTCTTCATCAAGTGGAACACGGCCGACTTCTTCTCCAACTACATCAGCTTGATGCTTTTCTTCGTGCTCTATGTTGGTCACAAGCTCATCTGCCGAACCAAGGTTGTACCTATGGCCGAGGTCGATCTTAGCAAGGGACGAGAGCAAATGTAAACGAGTTCGGTTCGGAGTTTTGGGTGTTTTTTGGAAGAAACAAAAGTTCTTGTATCCTTTTGATGTATAGCAGTATTAGTAATGAGATGTATGATACCTTGAATCCTCAAGATCTCGTAATCGTGAAGTCGATCGAATGAATGTGAAGTCGTAATCTGAAGTCAAGGTCGATCCTTCGGAAGGACAATAGGATAAAGACAAGATTCAAGTGTCAGGGGGGGCATGGATGGTTTTATTCCTGCAGAGTGTAGTAGACAATGAATTTATTTTACGTCAACAACGGACAAGCCGCGGCATCAGGTCACGAGTTAGAGGCTGATTGGGACGATTTTCGGCAAAAGCATCAAATTATTTGGTAATTTTTTATTAGCAGCATGTCTTGACATGACAAAGGGCGTTGTCTTTTGACACGATGGGGCCCAGCGAGAAATGACAAGACATGCAAAAGGGCGTTGTTAAGGCGGGTCCAGTTCCTTTCTTTATCTTATCGTTTGACAAGCTTTTGTGGAGTCCGGATAAAGTGTTTGAAGAAAATCATGCTATTTTATCTTCAGGGTTCTATTTTAATGGAATTCCGTTTAATATGGTCAGAGTTTACCGGTGGGCAATTATGTTTGTTGCCGTTTTGGTGGTTTGATGAATTGAGGTTTGATAGCGTCGAGATAAGGCATTCTCGAGATATCAATGGAGACTTGGTAAGTACACTTAACAGCCACTATATTCTCTCTCAATTTTCTCATTCATATGGCTGCTATTAAATGCCAATTGAAGTATCGGGTTTTACAGTCAAAGCTCCAAGTATGGCTAAGAGCTTGTGTTCCCCTGGAACTTCAGTCTTAAATCCTTGACAGCCAAGCAACAACGTGGATGATCAGAATACAGGGTCTCAAAGAAGGATGGCCAATTGCCATAGAAACATCCAGTTCTCTTCAGCAAACCATTGACTCCGGATCAAATGCTGTGTGATCTGATGAATGCCATTGGCCTGGCGGCTCTGCGACAAAGTCGCTGACGTCGTTACGCCAAGCCCAGCCTTAAGCTTCTTTTGATGTTGCGCATCCATGATGGAGATGACGATAGAGGGGCAACCCCACGTCCAAATACCACCTTTTTGCAATGCTTTCCTCTTCTCTCTTCTCTCTTGAAATCTAAGACAATAGCTCAATTGGATAGTTGACAACAATTAATTCTCTTTAGGCAGTCTTACGCGTCTTGGTCACTCACCGCCCGTCAGTTTCACGCCATAACTCGTACTGAAGGATGATCAACAGGGCAGAACATCCTGTGCCTCAAACAAGCTCATGCCAAACCCTTTGATTCGTCAACAGTCCAAGAAATAGACTCCCCGAGCGTCATGCACGAGGATGAATGGGGTAATGCGCGACAATAGTGGCGATGGTCCGACCCCTCTGCTTCGGGTCGTCGGCGCCAATCAGCATAACCCACGACGGGGAGAATCGCGATGTGATGGGTCCTTTTGAAGGATAAATTGTTCCGGTTATAGATATATAGTTGGAAAAGTTGGCGGAGATGGTGGTGACACGTTTAGAATTCGGTGAGATAATAGGGTAGACTCGAAGACGAGGATATCAGTGATGAATGTATGATATCAATGGAACGGGGAGATGAATTCTGCCCTGCGAGATCCGAAGGATGTGCCGTCTCGTGTGACAAGCAGCCAGAACACTATAGTTTTGAACTTAATTAATCCCGCAATTGTTATGCAGGTGACTTGGTTGGAGGAACAAGATCCAAGTTTAGTTTGCTGGGATTAACACATTGTGCATAGATAACATGCACCTGCAGTCAATTGTAGTGCTGGCAAGACTGCTGATTTGGATCGTATCTGACCTGAAAAGAACAACATTGTAGACCAAAAGTTCAAGCTTAAAACGCGCGAATAATATGTCAACTTGATGTTGAAGTTGTTTATATTCAAGACCTTGAAATTGGAAATTACCTTACCCTGGAACATTTCGAGGTTGTTTCTGTTTGGCGCTAGAAGCTACAGGGATACAGGGCAGTAAAGGTTGTCGTTTTAACACGTGAAAGTGGCCTAAATATTTGGTTTCGTTTGGTTGAGAAGTCCCTTGTTTTTTTCTATTACAGGGTTTAAATGACTTCAGAATTATTTTATATAGCCATGGAACACCGCCTTTTCGCATTGAGACAATCACAATTTCAGATCTGAACAAATACGAGAGAACCAAAGACATACTTCCATCTTCCATGTTCACGACTTGATTTCTCCAGGGCCCATCCATCCATGATGGATCAATTGGATCCTTTCCCCTCCCCCTCCTTCTAGGTCCCAAAATTGGCGGGCAGCTATACCTGAAATGTCTCTAGATCTGGCGGTATAGCTCAGCTTGTTCTCCGTGGGGGCGTGTGAATTGGCACCGGCTTCGCAATGATGCACAGGTGTTGCAGATAAAATGCTACGGCTTGCTACCAGGTGGCCTCTTTTTGTAAACTTGGGAGATTTGATACATCTCTACATATTCAGTTCTTCAATTGCTGTATTTGTTTTATCGTGAATGAGGTTGTGGTATTGCTACATAGGTCTCCAACGCCTTGTCCACTACCTTATTTACCTTACCCCACGAGACCCTCATGATATGGGAACCTGAGAGGTGTTTTCTTCTACTTCTTCTTTATCATTCCACCCTCGGCTTTAAGGAACCACAAAGTATCTTACCCTTGCCGAACACCCAGATACGAACCCATCTACTCCGCCTAATTTACTATTATTTCTAACTAGGGGCGTTAATCCGTTGGGGATTGACATTACCGGCCCCGTCACCGACATCTCTTTTGGGTCGTCTAGCCCAGTGGTCGCGTGACCCACCCACCGCTCCTCATCTCTACCATTTCATACAACTACTCGTCTTCCCCCTCCTCCATTGAGCCTCAATTCACATACACATACACTTGACATCATGACTATTATCGATGTCAACAAGGATCTCGCTGCTCTTTTTGAGCAGCAGGCCTCAGCTACTCCAGATGCTGTAGCTCTCGAAGATGAGAAGAGATCCCTCACATACGCAGAGCTCGACAGAGAAACTTGGGCTCTAGCTGAGCGGTTGCGTGATCATGGTGTTGGTCGCGATGATCTCGTCGGTGTTCTCATGGGTAGAAGTGCTGATTATGTTATCGCTGCTCTTGCTGCCCTGAGAGCTGGTGGTGCTTTTCTAGTACTTGAGGTCGCATACCCTGCTGGTCTCCTCAGAGATGTCATTGAAGATGCGAAGCCGACTGTCATTCTTACTCAGACTCAATACTCGAGTAACCTCACATCTGAAACTCCAGTCATTGTTGTCGACAGCCCCGACAAATTAGACAGAGGAGAGATTTCACCCCACCTGGATGAGAGAAGATCACTGCCAGAGGATGATGATGTGGAGCGATTACTATTTGTCTCGTACTCTTCCGGTACCACTGGAAAGCCCAAGGGTATCATGAACCCTCACAGAGCCGCCGTTCGCTCATACGACTTGCGGTTTTCCGTCAGCGACCTCAAGCCTGGCGACAGAGTGGCATGCAATGTTTTCTTCATCTGGGAGATGCTTCGACCCCTCATTCGAGGTGCCACAACTGTTGCCATTCCCGACCACGCCAGCTACGACCCAGTTGCTCTCGTTGAGCTTCTTTCTTCATGGCGTATCACTGATACCCTCATGACTCCCACCCTTCTGGCCACAGTTCTTTCTCGACACCCTAAGCTTGGCGAGCAGCTCCCCCATCTTCGCTCGCTCTGGCTAAACGGCGAGGTCGTCACTACAGACCTTGTACGCCGTGCAATGGATGCTCTCCCCGAAACACGCCTTCTCAACGTCTACAGTGCTTGCGAGACTCACGAGACTGCTGTTGGTGATATCAGAACATTCGTTGATTTCGACACACGAGTGTGCCCTGTTGGCCCTCCCACAGACCCTGAGCATACCTATGTTCTTGATGAGGCTGGCAACAGAGTTAACCAAGGTGTGAGTGGTGAGCTCTACGTTGGTGGTCAGCTCCTAGCACGAGGATACCTCAACCTGCCTGAAACAACAGCCAAGGCATTCCAACCGGATCCTTTTGCCGGAGATAAGGACGCGCGCATGTACAGAACTGGAGATTTGGCCCGCATCCTGCCTAATGGACTCTTGGAGATTACTGGCCGAGTTGGCGGTATGATCAAGACCCGTGGTTACACTGTCCAGCCTGGTGCTGTCGAGAGTGCTATCCGAAAGCATCTTGCTATCCGCGATTGTGCGGTTAAGGCTCACGGTGAGGGTCTGGAGAGACAGATTGTTGCATACATCGTTAGAGAGAAGGGCGAGACTAGAGACCGAACCATTCCTCTTGTTGATGAGTATGGCTACAGCCCCGTTGCTCGACGTGCTCTTACCGATCACCTCGCTCACTACATGATTCCCTCAGTCTGGGTTGAGCTTGACGAGCTACCCACTCATGGAGTTTCTGGTAAGGTCGATCTTCAAGCTTTGCCTGCACCTCCATCTCCGAGGTCACCCAGACCTGCTGCTCCCAAGAAGAAAAAAGAGCACAACATCAAGGTCAAGACAGAGACCGTCATTCAGTTGTGGGCTGCATCCCTTAACATGCCTGCTAGCATCATCACGGAAAAGCACGACTTCTTCGACCTTGGAGGCCACTCACTGGCACTCGCCGACCTTGCTGGCCGCCTCACAAAGACCTTTGGTTTCCCCGTTCCCTTGGCTCCTTTGGCCGGAACTCCTACTCTTGAAGGCCATGTTGCAGCCATCAAGGCAGCTCGTGATGGTCACACTGCCGCTGTGCAGGCTGATCTCCCCGCTGTTCTCCGTGCAGACTCTATCCTCCCTGAAGACATCCAGAGCAACGGAACCCCCATGCGCGCTCTTAAGGATGCTGAGACAATTCTCTTGACTGGTGTTACTGGTTACCTGGGTGCTTTCCTTCTTAAGAACTTGGTCGATTCTACCGATGCACAGATTATCTGTCTTGTACGATTCCCTGAACCTGTCGAGGACTGTGCACCTGCTGGTATGGCTCGAATCCGAAAAAACTTGATCGATCTTGGACTTTGGGAGGATTACTTGCTAGAGCGCATTGAGATCCTGCCTGGTACTCTTACCAGAAAGCGTCTGGGTCTTGCTCCTGATGTCTTTGACGAGCTGGCTACTCGTGTGCAAGTCATTGTGCACGCTGCTGCTACCGTCAACCTGGTTTACCCCTACGCTGCTCTGCGAAACGCCAATGTTATGGGGACTCGTGAGATTCTTCGACTTGCTGGTCGCAGCGGTGCCACTGTCCACCACGTTTCTACCAACGGTGTTCTTCCTCCTTCTGTTAGCGGCTGGTGTGAGGACTCTGTCATCGATGTCGATGATGTCCCTACCAAACTGTTGGATGGCTATGGCCAGACCAAGTGGGTTGCCGAGAAGCTTGTCAAAGAGGCCAGCCAACGAGGTATTCCCGTGCGAGTTTACCGACCCGGAACAATCTCTGGTCATAGTGTCTCTGGCTCAACCAACGCCTGGGATTTGATCAACGCTATTCTCGTTGAATCTCTCCAGATTGGTCGTGCTCCTGATGTTGAGGGTTGGTATGTGGAGATGACTCCTGTTGACTTTGTCAGCGACGCAATTGTCACTCTTGCCAACCACACCAATGGTGATGAGCAGCTCATGTACCATCTTGGTGATCCCGCTCCTGTTCCTTCTCAAGAACTTTTTACATCTCTGGCTAAACTGGGTTACCCCACTGAGCCTCTAGCATGGGATGACTGGGTTGCTCTGTGGTGGGAGAAACGAGGCAACCGAAGAACCGGAAATGACCCCTTTACGGTCGACATTCTCCGTGGTGGTATGCCCAGCGTAGAAGTTCTTAAGTCTGTTATTGTGCTTAAGGACGGCAAGACACAGCCTACACTTGACAAGTACGATGTTCCCCGCCCTAAGATGACCGACGGTCTTCTTGAAATCTACATGCGCCACTTCTACGCCCGTGGTTGGTTATCTCGACCTCCTCGACGCGAACAAGTCAACGGTGTCGCCAAGAAGTGCCGCAAGGGCCGTCTAGCAGGCAAGGTTGCCGTCGTGACGGGTGCTTCTTCTGGAATCGGCGCCGCTGTGGCTGCTGGCCTCGCCAGGGAGGGCGCACATGTGGCCGTGGCGGCTCGCCGAACTGATGCTCTGGAAGGCGTCAAGAAGAAGATTAGCGTCTACGGCGGCAAGGTTCTGATCCACAAGACGGATGTCACGAACAAGGCTCAGGTGGAGTCTCTGATGAAGGAGGCCACCGAACAGCTCGGCCCTGTCGATATCCTTGTCAGCTGTGCTGGTGTCATGTACTTCACCATGATGGCCAACAACCAGACCGACGAGTGGGAGCGCACTGTCGATGTCAACTGCAAGGGACTCCTGCACTGCATTTCGTCTACAGTTCCGGGTATGTTATCCCGTGGAGCTGGACACATTGTCGCCATCTCCTCCGATGCTGGTCGCAAGGTGTTCCCTGGTCTGGGCGTCTATTCCGCCAGCAAGTTCTTCGTCGAAGCGACTCTACAGGCCCTGCGTCTCGAGACTGCGGGTTCTGGCCTTCGGGTCACGGCCGTTCAGCCTGGAAATGTGGCGACTGACCTATTGGGCATGTCTACCGATCAGGAGGCTCTCAAGAAGTACGGCGAACCCACAGGTGCCGAGGTGCTCAAGCCTGAAGAGGTTGCAAGCGCTATCGTCTACGCTGTGTGCCAACCTCCACATGTTGCCGTCAATGAGGTCCTCATTGAACCTCGTGATGAGCCCATCTAAGATGGCGCGTGTCTTGGGGGTTGAAACAAAACTTGTATCTAGATATCTGCATCTCGGGAATTTTGCTTTTCTGTTTGTCTTTTAGCTCGGATCATGATGACGATATAGCGACCGATGGAAAATCACCAGACGCTGGGAATGGAAAAGCGAATGATGCTTGGATGTTTCAATACGCGGGGAAAAGGAAGGGATGTTATTGTATACCCTTGCTATGGTGGTTATTGGAAGAGGCATTAATGAATGTGTTTTTTGGCGATGGATGAATTGATGAAGATCTATTAATTGTCTCAAGTTTATTGCAATCGTCTACCTTATTCACAGTGACATGCCCTGACTATACGCAAATTACATACTCAGCCTGTCAAGATCACTCTCCGTCTGCCGCTATCCGGCTTGTCATAAGTAAGGATTAATTGTAAAATTTAACCGGAAAATAAGACGAAAAGTCCAATCAGCCGAACCACTCAACGTTTATTATTATGCATGTCTTGGCCGCTTGTCATCCTGAAACAGGGACGTTGTCGGAGACGGGTTTCGAAGTTTCGGGAGAACGACTGGGTTTAGTTTTTCCATGGATAAGAAGCGTTTGTTTGGGGATCCACTTTACAGGGATTAGGTGTTCTATCGTGATGGTGTTTTTTATGCTTGTTGTTAGTGTTGAGATAGTTTTAGTGTTGTAGTAGTTATGGATTGATGTAACTGGAGTAAATTATTTAATTATATTATGAAGATCGATCACGATACTCCTTTATTCTAAGAGGTATTTCGGTAGACTAGACACTCAAAAAAACAAATAGGAGAGAAATTATATGGAAGAATCAAATCCTATTTAATCTCGGCGGTTCAAAAGATTATGGTAAAATATCAATTGTCTTGAGGCTCAAACATAACCGTTGGATGTTCCACCAATGGCGTTAATGCCCCTTGCGCTGGCTCCAAACAGGCCCCGACCAGGGGTGAAGCCGTGTAGAGTGGAGATTGTTAAGCGAAGCGGTTGACAGGCAAAGACAGGTCACGACAGGTCGGATGAATCTACTTTCTTTGGAGGTGGTGTGAGCTTCGAATTCAGGTGAGGTCGGTGCTTGGCAACGGTGTAAGCCATGTAAGGCGAGACAGGCATGCATAAGACCCAAGAGGAGAGGAGATGTTTGGTTTGAAGATGATGTTTGGAGGGTAAACTAAACATGTTTATATGGTTGATGAGTCTAATATGTGATCTTCAAGTATAGAATATAGTTATGATAATAGTAATAATAATATCTAAACTTCTAGAATAGAATAGATCATCATGATCAATCTCTTGGCTGGCGCTTGTCAATATCTATTGCCGCCGTCAAGACAAGACCACCCCCGTCAAAAACCACCATCAACGAGATTGACTACGGAGCAAGGCCCAACCCAAGTCCCACCACTTCAGACGCCGAGTATCAGATCCCCATCCCATCACTAAACCCTGTATAGAATCTTCCGCCGAGCCTGGGTTTCGAGTATATATCCAAACTGCCACCCTCTCTCTTTTTCCACTTCTCTCTCTTCTCCCTCAGCCTCTATTCTTTCATCCAGGACCTCGAAGGACCAGATTCGACATTCATTTCTTGTACTTTTTTGTACTTTCACTTTCATTCCAAATTCACTTTCGTTCAGAGCCTTGACGGCCGTTCAATTCACAACTTACCACTCTTTAACACATCTGGTCCTAGAGACTCTCACGATCAAATCACACAAACAAACTACCTAAAGTTTTATATCTATCCACCGCAAAAATGAAGACCGCCGCCGCTCTCTGTTCTCTTCTCCCCCTCGTCGCCGCCCACGGCTTCGTCAAGTCTCCTACCCCCCGCAAGCCCGGTAACGCTTTCAAGGCCGCTTGTGGTGATCAGCCCTTCTACCAGCAAACCGCCGACATCAACGGCAACGTCCAGGGTATCAAGCAAGTTGTCGGATCCAACTTTGACGCCAAGGACTGCAACCTCTGGCTCTGCAAGGGTTTCCAGTTCGATGACAACAAGGCCAACGTCCAGAAGTACTCTCTGGGTGAGAAGATCGACTTTGAGATCACCATTGCTGCTCCTCACACTGGTTACGCCAATGTTTCGGTCGTCAAGACTTCTTCTGATAAGATGATTGGCGAGCCTCTCATTGAGTTCGAGAACTATGCTGCCAACTCTGGTCTTAACAAGAACAACACTGCCTTCAGCGTCACTCTCCCCAAGAGCCTTGACGGCGAGTGCACCAAGGCTGGTGACTGTGTTCTCCAGTGGTTCTGGGATGCTCCCGATATCAACCAGACCTACGAGTCTTGCGTTGATTTCGTCGTTGGTGGTGGCTCTGGTTCAAGCCCTGCTCCCGAGAAGCCCGCTACCTCCGCCGCCGCCCCTGTCGCTACCTCCGCTGCTGCTGAGAAGCCCGTTGCCACTACCCTTGAGGCCGTCGCTGTTACATCTTCCGCTGCCTCCGAGGCCACTGCCGCCCCTGGCTCTGACGACGAGGACTGTGATGAGGAGCCCGAGACTGGCGATGATGATGAGGATTGTGACGAAGAGCCCGTTGCCACCTCTGTCGCTGCTGAGAAGCCCGTTGCCACTACCCTCCGGGCCGTTGCCATTACATCTTCCGCTGCTTCCGAGGCCACTGCCGCCCCTGGATCTGACGACGAGGACTGCGATGAGGAGCCCGAGACTGGCGATGATGAGGATTGTGATGACGAGGAGGATGATGGCGCCGATGACGAAGAGTGCCCTGCTGATGAGTACGACAACACCAACACCCAGCCCGCCAAGAAGCCAGATGGTATTTCGACAGCTGCTAACAACGCTTCAGTTACTAAGCCCAAGTCTTCCGAGTCCAAGCCTAAGCCTGCACCTGCGCCCAAGCCTGTCTCATCCGGATCCGACTCCAAGGCCAACAACAACTATAACAACGCTGGTAGCAACACTGTGACATCTTATGTTACTGTTGCTGCTGAGACCCATTATGTCACCGTCACCGCTGATGCACCTGCTTGCACTGCTTAAGTGAAGCGCTGATATTTTGTCTGTATAAGATTCTTGGGGATGTTGTGTTTTTTTGGAGAGGATTTCTTGTTCATTTATTTTTGATGTAGATATTAACTTGTGGGTAGCCTCCTGTGGGGGTATTCAATGTGAGATATTTGAGGAAATTGTCTTGTCTTCGAAGTGATGTTTGTCTTAATACTCTTGATATTATAGTGACATTTAGTCTGGTGTTGGTGAAGTTGGTCAAGTTGCCTATTCCGGCAATTGACAACTGACACGGGGTCGCTCCGTGGTACCGGATCTTTGGTCTAGTAGGGGCTTGTTGTCGATCTATCTGCCGGTATCAGTCAGTTCTCTCTTCTTATTGCTCATGAAAAAGTGCATGACATCAATCATGCTTCTCCAAAATTCACCATGATGGTCCTTTTGTTTTCCCCATGTCGATCACCTGCAAAGCTTGAGGCTTTTAATTGCATGTTATTGCTTTTTTATCAGTAATCTTCTTATCTCTACATAAATGAATCTTTTCTTCCTTACTTCCCCTCATTTGCTCGTGTGGCTAGCTAACTAGCCTGCTTTACTAGTTAACTGGGCTTGTCTCTCATAAGACTTGATAATGGGCTTTTGCGGGCGAATGGAAGACGAAGCTGACCGAAAAGGCTTGACCCTAATGCTGCACATTATCGCATCGTGAAGTAACATATCTCTAATGTCACCGGGGTATATGCAGTTGGTAACCCGGGTGAGCACGTTTTGCTTATATTATATATGTATTGCTTCTTCCAGCTGGAATATTCTGTGAAATCCCGGTGTCTCGGAGAGCGAGAGCGTTAGCTCACCGTTATGCGGCTGAATTCTTTCCAGTGATGTCAGTAAGCAATGACATAGCTCTCCGCACTGCAGTTCAGCTCAGCTGTATGCATGTTTGTGATAGTCTGTGACGAACGCTTCATCGTGCTTTTTCCCCACACCCTGGCCAGACATATCATCTCAGTCTCAAACTATTGGCACCCAAGATCCTAGCTATTCCATGCGGGGAATAGTGAAAATCATTACTATACTGTTTGAATAGGCTTGGCATTACTATATCGATCGGTACCGCGGCCCGGGAATTTGGGTGGTTCACTATGTATAACTAATGTGCCGTGCCCACTGTATCCCATCTTATGCAGGTTGTCTTCTTATTATTCTTTCCCTTCTCTTATTCCTTCCCTTCTTGAGCTGCCGGCAGAAAAACGTGAGCATTCGGCAAGCCACCAACACAACAATACGACATGGATCCACAGGAATCTCACCTTGAAAATCGTATTCCTGCTGATCTGACAAATGATGATGATAACGATAAAGCTTCCACAGTATCCATAACAAGCAGTATTCTTGCATATCGAAATCGCTATGGTCGGACATATGAGAACATCCAATCGACTGAATACTGGGCACCTAATGATGACCAGCAAAACGAAGGTCTTGATCTTACACATCTTGGATTATTCTCACTACTAGATGATAAGTTATTTCTTGCACCCATAGGAGACAACCCAAAACGTGTTTTAGATATCGGCACAGGGACTGGAATCTGGGCTATTGACTTTGGAGATGAGCATCCTGATGCTGAAGTCACAGGTACCGACCTAAGTCCAATCCAACCAATAATGGTACCGCCAAATGTCAAGTTTGTCATTGAGGATTGTTTACTCAGCTGGACGTGGCCTGAGGATTATTTCGACTTTATTCACATACGCGCCATGTACGGGAGTGTCCCTGACTGGGTTGATCTCTATAAGAAAGCCTATAATCACCTTGCGCCTGGAGGCTGGATCCAAGATCTCGAGATGGATGTTCTGCTCCAATCAGATCACGTCAAACTACCCCAAGATCACGTTTTCAACGTCTGGGCGGATGCATTCTACAAAGCCGGCGAGAAAATGGGTCGATCATTCGGCGTGTGCAAAGGCCACATAATGCGTGATAATCTCAAAGCAGCGGGCTTTGTCGACATCGTCGAAAAGAAGATCAAAGCACCCATGCACGGATGGTCCAATGAGGGAAAACTAAAAGAGGCTGGATACCTGTTCCAAAAAGCGCTTGATCGAAGTATCGAGGGCTACGTAAGCTTACTCCTCATGGATCTTATGGGGTGGTACAGAGAAGAAGTTGAAGTGTTGTTGGGGCAATTTCGTAAGGAGATGAGGAATATAAATACCTGCGGATGGGTTGAGACGTGAGTGCCCTTATTAGAGGTGCCTATGTGAGTTTTGCTAACGATTTATAGGACGATTGTATATGGAAGAAGACCACTTGATGCAGATGAGACAGCGAAACCGAGATAGAGATGATGAAACGTGATCATGATGGGTACAGGTGTTAGAGAAGACTGGGCGTTTGGTGTTTAATTGTGTTAAGGGGATGGACGGGTGATTGGTTTGGTGATACACCTATAGAGGCACTGTTTATTTCAAAAATTTGTTTACTATTCTCCAATATTAACAAATTTGTATAAACATCTATTAGGTGAGATACATAGTGCTAACCAGCTACAGATTGAGCGATACCCTCAGCACTGTCCCAGTCCAGCAGTCGAAAGATACGGGGATAACATGGAAGAGCATTATGTCTTAGATCGAAACGGGCAGTCTCAGATTACCCAACGAAAACTACATCTTGGAAAAGGGGTTACGAGCTGAAAAGAAGTTCAGGTGGCCTCAGTGCAAGGGACACAATCTTGGCATTCAGCCTCATGCACGCCTCATCGATGCCAAGATACCATTGTGACCGGAAACTGGAAAATGATCTTCACAAGATTTTACATTTACAATACGTATCTCCAACAGCCCTAAACTCTTTCTATCTGCACAAGTAAATAGTAGCTTCCAACCTCCCGTAGACCATCCCCAAAGCAGCCTCTATCCCAACCCCCAAAAGACTAAACTCAAGCCAAAGCTAACTCAAGGAACTGACATGTCAAAGTCTTGCCGAGGAACCGAGATCTATGATTCAATAAAAGTATGGCGGCCGAGCCCCAAATCCTCTGAAACGCCCATAGATGTCTGCTGATAGGCTGAGTGAAGCGAGGAATGGTGGCTGTCTCAGGGGGATATACTAATCCGGTCAATTCTTAATCTGTTCTAGATCGTCGCTGTTGAAGCGGGGATGGGAACGTGAGAATGAAAAAGATGGTTATCTGTAACTACGAACTCACAACGTTATGGACCCTGGTTGCTAGTTCGTTGGTAGCAAAGAGACCGTCTTGACTTTATTTTGCTTTAGGATCGGGTGGGGAGACAAGCTTCCCACTGTCTTAAAGAACTTGTAGATTTATGCTTGTTTAGTGATGGGTAGCTTCAGTAGGACCATACAACACAAAACTGGTGTCAGTAGGTCTATATCAGTCTTCAAAATACCATGATACCAACTCGAACTGATCTCCTTGATCTTCAGTCCAGGCCCAACCTCCCCCAACCCAGATATCCAGCCATGTAGATCATGATCCCAAAGAACAAGATCCCAGTAATACCCACATACCTATCCTCCACAAAGATCAACCATCTTATCACTCAGGGGAATGCATACTCTCAGCTCAAGCTTTTCTGCACCAGCTCAAACTTTTTGTGGCAGGTCCTCTGCTCACAACATTGGACAGAGTTAATCTTGGTGTAACCTGCGCCAAAAAGGGGCACGATCGGCGGCGCATCGTTGGCGGTTGAGCCTTGGCCTGTAAACTTTTGAAGCTTGTGAGAGTTGTGTATAAGTGAGTTGTTATCCTGAGTATCAACAGATAATTCAGCTCAGCAGGATACGCTCTCTTCCTCCTTCTCTTCACCTTCTTGATCTTCTTCTTGATCTCCTCTTATTATTAGCCCTTCGTGCTGGCCATCATGAAGTTCACAATCTTCTTCACAGCTACACTCCTCAGCCATGTCTTAGCCTCTCCAATTACACGAGATGAGGCCCTTGAAGCTCGGCGACTCCCAGACTACGCCGCCCCTCGTATCGGCGTAACAGTCGTTCCCTCAAAGAAGAACGAGCCTTCAAATAGAAAGCGCTCGATCAACACCAATGACTACTTAGTCACTCTGCTTGGACGTGTTGCAAAGCAAACCAAAGTCAAATGCGATGATATCAGTAAGTTTATCCCTCTCCTGTACATGAACGATGACTAACTCGAACTTACTAGACACTGCTGTTGAAGGTGTCAACAGAGGAAAAGCTAGTAGAGTTGAGGCACCCAAAGTTGCTCACATTGTTATACGCAAGATGAACAACATAAGAGCTCTTCTCTCCCGAACAGTTGCCATCTTGGACGACACGCCAAGCCAAGATCTCAACCATCAAGATCGTAAACAGCTTCTTGACTATCTTTACACCATCACCAATGATCTACACAGCACTGCCAGAAACTACATCAAGACAACAGATGGCGCAACAGGAGCTCGATCTATGTCTCGTGCAGCTCACATGGTGACAGACTTACTCAGAAGCATTGCTACTGTTGATCCAGATATCTCTTCTGAGATGAGTCGCAAGTTGAAACCAATCTTCGGTGAGGCTTCTCATGAAGAAGATGAGCTGCTAAACTTTGTACTGAGCTCCGTGACGGAGTTTTTATCATCCATCGAAGTCGGGTGCGGCTCTGGAGATTGTTTCAGCGATCTAAACGAGGATCTCAAGTAACAGCTTGCGTGAAGGGCCTTTTTCTCTTAAGAATATTTCGTGTGTAACGTTATCAGCGGCTATGATAGCAGCATGAAGGACGAAGCTCTGGAAGTTTTGACGATGACGATCTTTACGAATAGCATCCCACAGCAATTCGATTCTCAGATCTTGGCATGTACCTGATTATTCTGAATTAATAATATAATCACATTATAAGCAAGCACAATGGCCATGCAGAAGTGAAAGAAATACAATTGATTTGGGATATCCTTAACTGTGGCAGGAATGCCAATATGAGTAGCGTTCACAATAAATAAACCAGACAACCAAACGCCATCCATACCGATACCAATAGTACATATCTGCTTTATCGCCTCTCAGCTCTTCCAAGTCTCTCCCTCGCAGCTTCAACAACACTCTTCCTCAAAGGCCGCAAGTCTTCCTCACCCTCATCCTGAGTAACAGTCCATTTCTTGGCAGATCCCTGCATTCCCGCCCATAGATCCGTGGGTAGAAACTCGCCTACATCCTGTCTGAAGGTATCTCGCGATACACGATCTGAATCGAGGAGCTTGTCGACGTTTTCTTGCGCTTTGCGCCAGATACTGCGGACTCTATCGTCAACAGCACGTCGACGCTCGACTTCGATGATTAAACTGTCATACGCACTTGCGTAGCGTTCATAGAAGTCCTTGAGCTGCTGCATCTCCTGTAACTTGGCAAACACACCCTCCTTCTCCAGATCCCATCGTGATTTAAAGTCTGTTTCAGCCGCAAGGTAGTCAGCGAGTCGATCGCCGATATCACCTAGAACGGCGTATGCTTCGATCATGCCTGAGTAGGCCTGCTTCGAGATATCGTGCTGTTCCTGCAGCACTGCGTATTCCTGCTCCATTGCCGTGAGGCGATCGTGTATTTCCTGCACTACATCTTCAACTTCTCCTGCGTCTTGCACGACGACTTTTATCATCTCTGCTCTGTCCTTGGTCGATTTGGGTTCGAGATCGGAGACGTTTGACTCCTGTTCCGCAATGACGCCTGAAATAGAGACGCCGTCGCTTCCTTGGGACTGTGTAGCCTCGGCAGCTCTTCTGCGAGCGAGAGCTACGCCGCCTTCGGTTGTTCTAATCGCGGTGACACACATGTCGAAATGGTGGTTCAGCGATGCTAGAAGGGCAGCCATGTTGGCTGCATGATCAACCAAACTCTCGAGGAGCTCGCCGGTAGATAAATTACTACCATCGTGTATCTCTGGTAATATCGGGGTATCGGCGATGACCTTCTTCAGGTTACGAATGTCGGTATCGAAGCGGAGTAAATCTCCATCAAAAGACTGTTGAATAGCCTTTTCTGAGTCAGCAGATGATGTGATAGTTTCAACGGGATCAGCTCACCTGTAGCTCCTGGATACTCTTCTTCATAGCCTCCCGCACACCATCCACGCCTCCCTCGTCGATAAAGTCAAGAAGACTCCGTCTCTCCTCACCCTTTGGTCGAAAAACACTTTCAACCCCAGTCTGACGAAGCATCTCCATCGTATGATCTAGCTGGTCCCCAACCGAGTCCATCGATTTCAGCAATTTCTTGAAATCTTTCTTTCCCCAATCATAAGTACCCTGCAGACTTTTTCTCACTCTCATAAGTATAGTTGTCTGATCATTTATAGAAGTTCGAAGGAACTCGGCCTGGGCAGCTAGTATGGCGACATCCTCATGTGACTGCCTCGCCTGGTTTGCGATCTCGTTTGCGCGCAGGACAAGAGTCATGGAAGAAAGCGATCGTTTGGCGACGAGGAGATGGTTGACGAGAGTATCGATGGAGATGGAAGATGTGCTTGTTTCAACATCTTTGTGTGTGAAGGATCGCGAACGTGATGAGTTTGAATTTGAGTGTCGAGAGTGTGATGTTGACTGTGGATGCGAATGTCCAGACGAGGCTCCGGATGAGCCATGGCTCCGGCGCAAAGAAGTTTGTGAAGAAGAAGAAGCCATGATGATGAATTAAGTGTGACTTTTGAAATGATAAAACATAATAATCCCCCGTTACTACATGGTGGGAATGATCAAGATGGGGATAATACAGAAAGAAAAAATAATATACGGGATGGAAGAAGAAGAAAGAAGCAAATATAGAAGACGAGTCGAGTCAAGACGATACGAGACGGGGGAGCTTGATAGCTAACTAACTAGCGATAGCGAGAGTGCGACAGGGCGATGACGGAACTTCCTTGCGATAAGCTTCCGTTATCGCACCCACTTTCCTTTACCTATGCTTGGTGACCCACCTCAATCTAGGCAGCTGACACGCCTCTCCAAAAGCTCGGTTACAGAGGCTGACTCGTTATTCCAGGCACTAACCCGGCTTTGTTTAGGCATGTCGCAGCGGGTCTAGGCAGGTTTAGCGCTATTATGCAGCTTGTCTCAGGCCTGCAGCCTACAACTGTCCTTCTGAATGCGTTGCAACCTTGTTCTACCTGGAACGTGGAATTTCCCGTTAGGTTCCGTTCCGTTCGTTTCTGTTTGCACGTGGAAGAACAAACATGGCTTGATATTCCGCCATTTGTGTTACAATCTCATCATACCAAACAGATGGTGTAATTTTCAATGGAAATGTTGTTCTGATTTAATTGTTCAAATCATTCTGATATCTTTGCTAAGTAAATAACACAGTTTCATGTCATCATCGTTCCTCAAAGAAACCTCCCAATTCCCTGCGCCTTTCCCATCATTTCCTCCCAAATCATCAAAATTAACTTATATAATCTAAAATAAAATCATCATCTCGATACCGTGTACCCTCGAAATGTGACAAAGTTCTAAGAATGAATTTCTCTAATACGCTCTTGTAAATGCAATCTCGTTACCCTAAGCCTCATTCTTATCGGCTTGCAGGGGGAAACTCCAGGCGACGATCATGCTCATATGGCGTCGGTGCTGGTGAGTTAACTCGCGTTGTAAACGCAGAGTCAATGTGGAAGTAACTCTTGATTGAAGAGAATCTCTCTCCAGTGCTACCCTCATCTTCCACGTATTTGCCATCCTTGCGGATCACGGGAGGAAAAGACTTGTCGTCATCAGACTTAGTCTTGGAAGCATCCTTGTCTGCAGCTCGTCCACCGCCTGCGTTGGACTGAGCGTTGTCAAGATCTGCCGCGCCCTTGGATCCCATGCCTCCCTCCAAGAGCTCACCGCCCTCCATCACGGTGCGAAGCTCGAGGTTTTCATCCTTGGAATAGACGCGGACTCCGACAATGCAGATAGCGTTCCAGGGTTCAGGCATCTTCTCTTCCTCAGAATCGTAGTCATCCTGAGCTGCGCCCTGGTTGGCTTGTGTTAGACGAGGCTTGCGAGCCATGTCGTCGCTGCTGTACAGAGCCTCCCAGTCCTCAACAGGAGAATCTGATGATTCGCCTGCAGAGTCGTAGGCGGGTCGCGAGCGAACAGGAAGAGGCTCATCTTCTTCAACAGGAGCGGGAGGAGGTCCACCACTGACAGAGGGAACTTCCTGCTTGCGCTCACCATTGTCGAGGGTCGAGTCGATGGTCTTTGGAGTCAAGTGAGGCGATCCAGTCGAGACAGAAATCACAGCATCGTCATGATCCTTGTGGTGCTCATCAACAACGACTGGCTCATCCTTATCTTCTGAAATCTTGATCTCCTCAGTCTTCTTGCTCAAAGCCTCATCATCAGCCTCTTGAGCCCTCTTCTCAGCTTCAGCAGCCTTCTCGGCCTCAGCCTTGGCGATTCTCTCCTTCTTCATCTGCTCTCGCTCAGCCCTGACCTTGGCGTTGAACTCCTCATCGAGACGAGTCTGCTCAGCTTCCCACTCGGCGCGACGACGCTTTCGCTTCTCCAAGTTCTTCTTGGTCTGCTGCTTGGTGACGTCGCGGTTGGTAGATCGCTTCTCCCACATTCGGCGACGCTCCTTCTGACGGCAACCAGAAGCCTTTTGCTGATCCTTCTTCTGTCGCAGCTTGGTGACCTTGTCCATGTGATCCCAAGCCTTGCTGTGAGCCAGGTCATAAGCGTAGCCAACCTGAGCAAGTTTCTCATTTTCAGTCCTCTCAGCAGCCTCGCGCTTAACGACCTCCTCAACAGACTTGACATTGGAGTCTCGCTCACCAGTGACCTTTAGGTAGACGACGTAGTTGCCAGCGGCGAGGTCAGGCAGCTCAACAGACACTGAGCGCTCCATGAGGTAGTTGCCGTGAGATCGGACGATGTAATCCTCAGCATTGGGGTCATCCTCGTAGTGAAGTCGGAAGTGCAGGCGGAATGAATACTGTCCGTGAAGACCCTTGAAATATCGGCCATCAAGCTGTGAGAGGACGAGAACAAGAGGAGAATCCTCAGTCAACTTGATATGGAACTTCTCATGGTAAGCTGCCTTCCATGGCACGTCAACACCAATCCAGCGCTGGCAGCATCGCCAATCGCGGTCGCGGAACAGTCGGGTACGGTCGAAGTGAGAGTATTTGCGGATGAGATCCTCGTAAGAAATCCAGAAGACGGAGTCGCTGCCAAACTTGTGATCCATTTCCTCCTGCACCTCAGCGGTCCACTCCTTGGAACCATCACTCCAAGCTCCCTCCCAGATACCCTTGCGGACCTTACCCCAGGGGTTGCGAAGCTTGACCAAGCGCTGACCAGACTTGAGGGTACGTGCCTCCATGACGACATAGGCATGTCCTTCAGAGATACCATTGCGTTCACCGTAGCCATGCTCAAGCAGACCAGTAGAAGCGCCAAAGAGGAACTCATCATTGACTCGTGACATCTCCTTGTCCCAGAATTCGTCGATATCGAGGATATCGGACGTCAAGAGCTCAGTAGTGACACCACCAGAGAGATCTTCAACACCCTCACCAATCCAGCCACCTGCCAATGACGCATAGTCACCATGAGCCTTGGCATAGGCCTTCTCGAAAAGGGGGACCCAGGTCTCATTCTGATCTCTGCACTGAGCAAAGAAGAGAGCCTTTGATCCAGTCTGATAAGTCTTGCGATAAACATTCTCGTTATCTTCACGATCGATCTGCTGGAGCAGATCTCTCTGCATGCTTGGGGAGTCCCACAATGGGGACTTGAGATAGAGTTTGTCATCAATGATGGAGTAGATCCACTCGCCATCACGATAAAAAACAAAACCATAAATGCCGATCTTTGTGTCATGGGCGACGCAGATTCGCTGTAGACCTCCTGGAACGTTGGCTAGAGCCGTTAGGCCAGCCATGATCCAGCAATCGCCTAGACTGCCCTGCTTGACGTCACCACCACTGACATCTTTCATGAAAGTGGGATTTTCGAAGATCTCGTGCACACGCTTGACGGCCTTGGGAACAGCTGCTTTTGAGCTGAGAAGAGTGGTTCTGTTCAGCTCAAATTTCTGTGACCCCAGATTATTCAAGCAGTGGCCCTTCTCATACTTGAGATCCCAATCCTAGTAAATGCATTAGCGTCAAATTCATGCGAAATCTAGAAACTACCGAAAACTCACCAAATCCCAACCGGGATCTCGATATCTCATATTCACTCGCTTGCATTCTTTGATGATCTTCTCAACCTTGCGTCGACATTCCTCAGCTGCTCGCTCGTAACCAGCCGATAAGAGCTCGTTGGAATGGTATGTAGCTGGTGGTTGCACAGGATCGAATGGCAGGACGGCGAGAGCCTTGTGAAACTTGCGCTTGGAGAATTTCTTCCAGATACGGTTGATCGACTTTTGAGGTGGGAGCTTCTTCTTTTTCTTTTTCTGCTTGTCGTTGCTGTTATTGTTGGTAGCGGGTTGGGCACGGGGCCGGCGAGGGTCGTCAGACTCCTCTGATGAACTGTAGCCGTGCATGTTGATGGCTGTGGATAATAAATGAACTAAAGAAAGAGGAAATCCCCCAAGAATAAACGTGGGAGTGTTGGGGTGAGGGTGGTGGTGTATGGGTGTGTCTTGTTGAGCTACAAGATAAGATCAATCACCCAAGAGGAGAGTATATAATATGAGCAATGTGGTAAGGAACAATGTCCCGTTAGAACTGAAAGAGAGTCAGAGGAAAAACAGAAGAGGATGCGAGGTCGGAGAACGAAGGGTCTATATATGATGAAACTTGGGCGAGGAGATGAGAATGCTATTAAGCTGCACTAGTAGTCCGCCACCACCATAATCACCCAAGGGTCCACGAGATGGACGGTAAGAAACAGCCCTGGCATCATGTATAGCTACACCGACAGCAACTAGAGGCCACAGTAAATATCGTCTTGTTCCTCACCCGCCAGGCAAAGGTGTCGAGGTACGGTACGGTACAGGACCCGCAGTACATGACTATCGATAGACATTCTCGAATGGCACCATGGATGCACGGCGCACTCGGGGCACCGGACAGGTCCAGGGTCTTTGCCGTGTGGATTGGCGGAGACGTAAGAAGCAAGGGCTGTCTCAAGCCCCCCGGAACTGGAAGTATAAAATGTACCTAGTACAGTTACTGATACCCGCAGTAGGAGCAAGCAAGCAAATGTATAATGGCTTATCCCAGTAGCTAGTAATTTCACCTTGAGTCGACAAGTCCAGGCGGAAAAGGTGATTTCTAACCCGGTTGCATGGCACAGGGTGCAGAGCATTTCCCCCTTCTGGCCGTGCTTCTCTCATCTGATTCCAGACCGCTCTCTCAAGTTGGAAGGCCCCTTGACATTGTTGACTGTGTTGTCTGTCAACCATGTGGCCGGCTCTTTTGACACCTTCACACCTTCAAAGAAGAGTTCAGATGACATTTTCTTTCAATAGGACGGACAGTCCGAAGTGGATTGGACCCAGTCGATAGACAGTGTTGTACTGTACAACAAAGCACGAGTGGTGCTGCCGAATCTTTTTCTGTGTTGAAACAAAGATCTGTAATCTTCGCCATCCACCATGGCAATGGCTCACAAGTTCCCTTAAATCCGATTCGTCAAAAACGACGAGGCCTGAACTCCTGAGTCGTTGACCTGAGCAAGGGCCTGTGGGCCGACCTTCTAGGGGTCCAAACTAGAAACTAAGGGTCCTGGGGTGTCCTAGACCGTCTCTCCTTTAAGGTACTTTGGCGAGGCCAACAGTGTGGGGCGCGTCGTCAAGCAGGACCCGGACCCAGGAACGATGCGCACTTCAAGGCTGAAGCTGTGGTCGCCGTGGTAGTGATAGGCGCAGGAGTTTCCTGCAGGGACCTGTTGGAACACGGACCGACAGTAGGCATTAATACTGTCTTCTCCTGAGGCCTTCGAGGCGGTATGTTGCTCGTAAAATGACTGGTCATGGAGGCCTTCTAGACTCAACTCAGGAGGAGGCTGGGTGTGATTGTGATGACCATGCCCCAACAAGACAATACTTCCCACGAGTCGCTATTTCACGGCGGTTGAACCTTGCTTCTGGAACAAAGAAAGAGGGAGAGCCGGAAAAAGGAAGTTACTGTTATCAGTGCCACTGGGTACTTGGCGATAAGCAATTGGCCTATTGGCGGGCACTGATTAGCCTAGTTCATGGCGACAAGACAAGGGTGGCAAGCCTTCCGAGAACGGGGGAAGAGACAAGCCCATCTGACTCTTTTTCCTTTTTCAAACCCCCTTCACTGGTGACGGAACTGACCAGCTTCAGTGCTGGGACCCAGTGACCGTCCTCTTGACACGACTCAGCCTCGTCAAAGATCCATCTTGGTCCCCATCAGAAGACCCAGGTCGTTGGACCAATAAAGACTACCCCGCATTCTCGATCGTGAGAAACAAGAGCAATTTCCGTGATCGAGAGCCTTGTTGATGGAGAATAACAATGGATCCTTGAACAGAGCCTCAAAAGCTGCGAACCAGCGACAGGTCCAGGGTGAAGAGAGCAAGAAATGAGCAACACTGGGGGCGGAGCACAACAGGGCTAAACGTTTGCAGGTTCTTGTTAAACCCCTAGTGACTCGAAGCGGTGCGTAAAGTCCGATCGGCGCCTTTTAGCGTCGCCTAGCTCGGTTGAAATGCCAAAGATTAGCGGCTGACTCAAGCATCTGAAATCCGGGGTTGCAATTTCAGGGCTTGAGAATGGGATGGGATTGTAAACAGCCTCGTAGCCTAAAATATTGGCCCAGATATTGACCCAGATCTCCATTATGCGACGCTGACATGCGTTAGTACTAGTATTGGGTGGTTGAAATAAAACTTCAATGGAACTCTGGTTGTAGGCAGCCATATGCCATCGTCGGGTTCTGGTTTGGTGTTGATGAGGCCTCAGTATGAGTATCCTTCATCCACATTGATCGTCATTGGTGGTCTTTGCTGACGGAAAGCTGCATTATGCGGGGGGTTAGAAAGTCCATTGGAGTCTGTCTTATCGATGCCTCGAGTTAGTCACTTATCATCTTATCTCAAGTACGCACCTGGGCGCCCTGACAAACCACTTATCTCCATAGTTGTCTTTTCTTATACAGATACTGTTGCCTCCTCAAATACCTCAATTGCAGTGAAACCCTCCATTCTTATCTTTGACGTGTTGTACTGTGACAAGTGATACATTGTTCTGGTGGTAGGTTGAACGAGATGGCCATGGGCGTTGTGAGACGACGTCCGTATCGCCCATATATATAGGCAAGGCTCGCTGCAAATAAAATCAAGGCTTTGGCAGCAACGTATGAATTGACGTTATTGATGCAAGATTGTGGTTCGATCTTGAGGCTGGTTGAATGGATAAATGCAGATGTAATTGTGGGGATGAAGGTACCTGCAGACATACACGGATTGGGACATGACACTCTTCTTGTGTTCTTAATTTGATACAATTTTAATTAAACCATTAATAAACAAACAGTACAATCAACATTGAGAATACCACTCTGTGGTAGCTATCATGCAGACCGATTGATCAAACCTGCGTCTTCATGGCTCCTTCATGAATTCTTCCACGCAAAAGTCACCCTGCAATCCATCTCCTCCCAATAGCTGGTAAAAAGAAACGAAGGCCACACAAAAACAAAACCAGTACAAATATCGCTGTATCGCTGGGGAAAAAACAATCCGATGAATAGAACCTTGTCATGAACCTGAATGATTACACCTTTGGGGGTTGGCGCATGCCCCCTATGCCTATGATCAAGCGCTGATATCTCGTGATACTCTCGATAGGAAGAGGTGCTGCATAATTAGCGGGAGCGAACCGTGTCGGATCGTTCAAGCTGATCAACATCCTCAGCGATAGAACTGTTCTCGACAGGAGAACCTATAGGCATCACAGTCTCCGGATGGGAAGTCGCCACATTGACCGAACTTGGTTGAAACTTCAGATCCCCGCCAACAGGAACAGGCATCTCGCCAACCATGATTGAAGCTTGGGGAGCTCCAGCAACGGGATTACCAGTTGGAGGACTGTCGGTGATTGGAGTTGTACTGTCAGGAGAAGAGCTGCCAGAGGCGGGACTGCTAGGGACAGAGTCGAAAACGGGAGAAATGCGAGGACTGTCAGCGAGAGAGCTGCGAGTGGAATAGCCGCCAGGAGGAGTAATATCATGTGTCGGGGGCTGAAGAACTTCAGTGTCATCCATGGGGATATACAGCACGCCGTTAGGAGCAAGTTCCATGCTTGGCCGAAGGTTGCCACGCTGAGGAAGTATAGTACCGGAAGGAGGGAACACCGCGCCATCAATGCGAGGGTACATCGTTTCTGGGCCAAGATTGATCGGTCCCATAGGAGGAGTAAGCCTCTCACCATTAACGGGAGGGAATATTGTCGCTGGGGCATAAAATGAAGAGTTGAACGAAGAGTCAGCGGGAAAAGTCATGAGAGGGTTCGTCATTGTTGGATTGAGATTGACCGGCTCCATGGGACGAGTAAACGCCACTCCATTGACGGGGGGATTCATCATGACTGGAGGACAGAATGAAGGGACAGCGGGAAGAAGTGGTCTCAAGCGCGGCTTCGTAACACCAGCGCTTTCCATGGCTTGTTGGAAGGTCTCAGGAGTGCAAACTCCTCCTCTGGGCTGGCAACCCACAGATAGAGCCCTTGAGCGCTTGGCCGGGACGGGATAACCTTCAATCATAAACCGATCATTCGCAGGCTCACCCGCCTGGTTGTTGGTGGAATGGGTAGGAAGCGGCTGCCAAGCATCAAGGTAGGGGCTGTGACGCTGGCGCTGTACACGGAGCATCTGGCGAGCGTGGATTCTTCGGTTCACGCGAGCCCGAATCTCGGGATTGCCAGCAATCTTTCCCATGCGGTCTGAAAGCGCTTGGTTCTTCTTCGCTTGCTGCTCGTCTGAATCTAAATAGGGCAGCTTGACAATCCGACCCCCTATGGTGAAGACGAGGTTATCTGGGTCTGTCTTAGAGTCGATGTGGAACCCGTCTCTGGGGTTGCCTTTCTCCATGTCGATGTCTGCTCGGATTAGATACCGCGAAGAAAGATGCGGGCCAGATGGGGATACTCACTTGCGACATTCTGGTTGAAGTCCTTGATGGTGTCCATGTTTCTGTGTGTAGTTGCTGCTGGGGAGTTTGATGGTTTTATGATGTGTTTTTGATGATAAAAGTGCTTCACGATAGAAGTTGGTGTTGTTGACGATGATGGTGTTGATGATGAGAAGAAGAGAAAGTTGGGAAGACGAAGATGGGAATCGTAAACTTTGGGTTAGGTAGACTGGATATCGAGCTGTCACGATGATAACCGCCAGGCCCGAGAAAGGGCTTTGGCGGAGGAAGGAGGGGAACTCCGTTGAGGCACTGTGACTACAGGACCCCCCCTCCCCCGAGAAACTTTTAGATAAACTTGGGTATGCATGACTTTAGGGCTCAGCCAGACTCATGATATGTTTAGATAACCCTAAAGAACCTTAAACAGAAGAAGCGAGAACTCTCTGCTCAGCAACGGATTTTGTTGATTGTCTTGGTGTTGAGGGCGAGGGTGATTGCCCCTCCTCACACAAACCTTCCTCCTGCTCCTGGACCAAAGGCTGTTGCTTCCTTTCCATTCGTCTCCTCCAAGGCTTGTACACCAGAATCGAACCCAAGCCAACAAAGAGAAAGACACCGCAGATGCTTCCGCCAACGATGTCAAAGTGGTCACCAATGTCGGAAACTCCATCCCAGAAACGTCCTTGAGGGTCTGCGACGTTTTGGACGAGGGAGAGGACTTGTATGATCCCGATAAATGCAGATACGACGACTGTGATTCCTGTGAGGACGATGGAATAATACAGAATTGCGACTACGTCTCGGGAGAATGCTTTGGAAGTGTAGAGTGCCATCATGAGGGCTCCGTCTGTAGTGTCAAGCATACACATGCCCGCTAAAACGTGTCAGTGAGCAGTCATGCTGCCTAGGAGCCTAGACTTGACTTACCCGTGAAAAGAATAGGAAATATCAGAATCAACCAGATACTCGTTCCCTGAACAGCCTGAATGCTGGCGATTCCGAGAATAGCAATTTCCGAACTTGTGTCGAAACCGAGACCGAAGACGACGCCCAGAGGATACATCTTCCACGGCCGATCTATGACACGAAACAGCTTCTTGAAGACCCGCGTCAAGAACCCACCACCCTCGACGGCGAAATGATCCTGTATTTGAGTTTCTTCTTCGACAAACCCTTCCAGCTGTACTTGATCCCTCCTCTCTCGAAGAATCGTCTGCAGACGCTGCACGAGCTTGTACAGCACCCAGCCATTTCCAATGCAGAGAATAATGAGAAATGTGGCGCTCACACTCGTGCCGACGATATTTCCAACGCGTTGAAATCCGTCGAACCTTTTCCTCAGAGCACCGCTTGTTGCCGCGACGACAATGCAGGTTACTATCACAATTGTGCTGTGGCCCAATGAGAAGAATGTTCCAACAGTTGCGGGACGTTGACCTGATGCGATAAGACGACGGGTCATGAGATCAATTGCGGCGATATGATCTGCATCAAGGGCATGGCGAAGACCGAGGACGTAGGAGAGTGCGGCAGGAGAAATGAGACGTGGGTGGAAGTGCAGCACTATGCCGACGGAGATCCATACAAGGACGTTGACTCCAATGAGTGTTGCAATGGCGAAGATGCTATTGTTTGGAATCCCATTGAGGAACTTGGGTTTGGCAAAGCCCTGAAATTGAGGAATTACAAAACGTGGCATTGTGGGCGGCAGTGTTGAACAGTGACAGTGTCGAGCTTCAACTCAATACGACCTCAAGGGAAAACTCACGAGACGACAACGAGGCAGTCAGAACACAATATGGATTCTGTGACAGGGCTTGGTATTTTGAAGTCCCACAAACGCTCTAGACTAGACCCTCCGACGTCGTTCCCGCATCACAATCACAAGCCGGGAGGGGAGTCTAGAAGCCGGCGGGCGGGCTCCTCCGTAGTGCGGGGTGGGTCTGGTCTTGGCCGCCGGCCGCCGATGGTAACATGGCTATCTTCGGTGCGGGGGCAGATTGATTATCTTATCACTTCGATGAGTAATTGGTCTTTACATGTGAGATTTGGCAAGTCAGAGAACACATTAGCTTGTACTCCGATCTCCGATACTATTTTTGTGGACTATACATGAAGCCAGGCATGGTCTATAAACATGGGCTGAGAGAATATACTATCCAAAGAATACTGCTCCAGTCCTTCATACAGATCAGGAGCAATGGCATCAGCCATGTTGTTTTGTCGCTGATCCGTCCTTCTTTCACCAACTAGGTGAACAAATGTTGTTTGTACACTAACTGTTGTCTTGGATGTATCAGACTGGCCTGGTGTATCGTCAGTCGTTGGCGGCGGTGCCACTGCATCCATAATATCCGAGTCAATAAGCTGCCAGATCTTCGAAGGCTGGAAACTGATCATGTTGTTATCTTGCGCTTGGCTTGACATAGTTTGCAACTGATGTAGAAGCTCTCGCTGAGATTATTAGCATTGCCTCGCCTTGTCAATAATCGGGTATGCAATTCCATACCTTTTGTACACTCCTCGGCGAGGGATCGGGCATTGACTCCAGAAAGTCAATGCATTTTCTATAATTCTCTTTCGACGTCTCTGAGACTTTTACATCTCTTGCATATTGGAAAAGCCATGGTATCGTAGCTGTTGCAGCGACCATGTCGCCAATTAACGGATCATACACCATTAATCCACGATCCATACACGTTTGGACTAATCTTGCGACCCAAGCCGAGTGAAACATAGCCTGGTCGACAGTTTGTTGAAGAAACAGTCTTGGTTGAGATGGTCTGTTGGCTCTTCGTAGCGTAACAAGATGAATAAATGGGTGGTTCAGCAATCCTTGCGTTGCGTGGGCTGTAATCTGGAACAATAACCATGGCGCCCAATACTCTCTATGTCGTTCAAACTCCTCTGGCGTTCTCTCGGAAAATCCCACGTTGCGAACAAAGTGTATATGGCCAAGTCTCGACTCAAGGTCATACAGTGTATTCGTCAATTGATAAAAGTTGGAGTTTGTATCAGCTGGATTATCCGCCTTTCCAATATGAAGCGCATGAAGATATGAGATCACATCACCACAAAAAGACACCGCGCGTACAGCATGTGATGTAATTCCTGGATCCGTTCTCAAATCATCGCGAATGGTTACCAAGTCTGGCGCGTATTCTTCATCGCCCAAGTAAGCTGGTGGTGAAGGCTCCCGCGCACTTCGAGGGTATTCTGGTTTGGTGTGTATTTGAGATAAGAGGGTAAATCGTGGAGCAAAGCCTTTTTCGAGGATGAAAACGCTCCAGTAGCATCTTAGACTAGCTTCTCCTTGGGGACTGTGTGGTGATTCTGCGTAGCCTGTTCTCCGGACGAGTTCGAGTCTACTGGCTGCTCCTATCGTCATCAATGCTAGCGCTGGTCTTCCTTCTGTGAGCGTATGTCAGTCGTGTTTTGATACGAGAAGTGAGATGTTTACCTAATATATCACCTAACGCAAGCAAGCATAGAGCTTGAGAGATCTCCAGCTTTGCAGTTCCTCTCATTGCAAGTTCCAGAACCATGTCACGAGACGTTCTTGCGTGAGAGTGAATCAAGTCTGCTTCTGTTGCACTGCTTGAATCATATGGCAGATTTGATAGTGCAAGTGCCAGAAAGATCCATTGGAGAAATATGGGGAATCTCTCTATGCGATCTCGTAGGCCTTCCGGGTTGAAGAGAGGCAGTGGTTGGAAGTACAACCGTCTTCTATATTCTTCTACTGCACGGTTGAGCGAATCAGATGAAGGCGTGACATCCGTTGCTGATGGGGCCCTGCTGATTGTCAGTTTATATGACATCTTGCTCAGAGGATCATACTTACCAAGACACTGAGACATTATCATTGATGCTCACCCGGTTCATACGCCTTGAAGCACTCTCGACAAGAGAACCTGATCTATTGGATGGTCTTGGCAAAGAGTCGGGAGTTAAGGCGGAGCCACTAGATGAAGCCGCCGGGGGGTGACTTCATGTATGTCAGTCCCTTGCATAAATGAGTATTACCAGGTGTTTCTTACTCAAGAAGATCATATATCTCTTCAACTTGGTTCTCAAGGCTGGGAATTCGGTCCTTTTGCACCGTCCTATCACGTGTAAGACAAATCATTGAGTATTTGGCATTGACTTACACTCTGGATGTTCTTCTCCTTCGCTTCGCCGTTTCACGATTCCGAGGTAAATATTCACAAGGCTGATTCAATCGCTCACAGAAAGAACACACGGGTCGTTCCCCGGTACATTTTGTCTTTTTCCGTCTAAGTCCGAATTAGAGGCGGTCCTTGTCAAGACAACATACGACTTACCGGCAGCTCTCACAGGCCCGCCGAACGGATGAGTCGGGATTACCTGTCATGGTGAAGTCGGCAGTGGGACTAGTGCGCGATCATTCGAATTGAACATATAAACGATTAATGGCGATAAGGATGAAGGGAGAGGACAAGGCATTCTCTTAGCCCGCCTTTTGGCTAATTACCCTCACTTCGGGAAGCCCACGTGACCTTTGAATTGGAGATATTGGTAATCTGAGTAATCATGGGGTTTTTTACAATTGAAAGGATCCCGAATTCTTTAAACCTTCTATGGTAGTATCTCATAATTTAGAAAGATAGACTAGAGATACGATTATTAGTGATTGGAAGGCCGGAGAATTGTTGCTGTAGTTTTCCGTGCCCGTTGACCCAAGTACCATGAAACACGATTGGTCAATGGCTCTTAACACGGAGTTTTACACCAATTTTCCGCCCTAGTCTTCGACTTGTATAAGTCGATTGTTTTCTATAAGACTAGCAGAAATCTTCTTTCTTTTCGTTCTTCAATTGCTCTTCATATTCATCTCTTGATCACTACGACACCTTATACACTGATCTTCAACATGACCTCTCGAAAACCTGTATCAAAGAATGAGTCCATCGTCATCGTTGGCGCCGGCGTCTTTGGACTCTCAACAGCTCTCGAACTCAAAAAGAGAGGCTATCAACATGTCACAGTCCTAGATCGCTATCTACCACCCGTAGTAGACGGAAGTAGTGTGGATATCTCTCGTATCATTCGCGTGGAATATGCCGACCCTTTCTATGGAAAAATGGCTACTGAAGCCCTCGACGGCTGGACTGGCCAATATTCAGACCACTATCACCAGTCTGGCTTTGTCATGCTCACTAATGCTTCTGGGAACTCATTCGTTGAGCAAAGCAAGAATTCAAATAAGACTCTTGGAGGAACAATGGAAGAGTATGAGAATGCACACGATATTCGAAAGCCGTTTCCTGCGATTCAGGCTAAGCTTGATGGTATGAGGGCATACTACAACAAGACTGGCGGATGGGCTGATGCTGAGTCTGCTATTCGACAATTGGCCATGGAATGCTCTCTTGCTGGGGTTTCATTCATCACAGGTGCACGAGGCAGGGCTTTGTCTTTACGATACAGCGGGAATAAGGTCACTGGCGTCAACGTTGCTGAAGGCGACCCTATTACGGCCGCACAGGTCATTCTGGCTACTGGAGCTTGGTCCAGCAGACTCCTTCCTATCAGTCACGCTTCATCAGGTTCCGGACAACCAGTCGGTTTTATTCGACTCACTCCGGACGAGGCAGAAAGGCTCAAGGAGATGCCAGTCATCATCAACCTCAGCACGGGAGTCTTCGTCTTCCCTCCCACACCAAAGACTCACATTCTGAAGGTTGCTCGTCACGGGTATGGATGGGCGACTGAAGTCGAAGTTACAGATCCTTTGGGACAAACTCGAACTGTGTCATCTCCTAAGCGAGACGAGAGCAACGCTTCAGCTAATTATCTCCCCGACGATGCTCTAGAAGCCCTCCGGGAGGGTTTGCAACAGCTCGTACCTGAAATTGGAGATCATGAGTGGCTACGAACCCGACTATGTTGGTACTCTGATACTCCCGAGGGTGATTTCATCGTGGATTACCATCCTGCTCGGGAAGGACTCTTCTTAGCTACTGGTGGTGCTGGACAGTAAGTTACTGAACAAGACTGCTACGAAGATATACTGACAAAGTTTGCAGTGGATTCAAGTTCCTCCCTGTACTTGGAAAGTACATCGCCGATTGCTTTGAGGATAAAGCGTCTAAGGAGCTTCGACATAAGTGGAGGCTACGAGCACCAACAGGTCAAGATATGATTAAAAAAGGCGATGGGAGTCGAGGTGGACCTCCTCTTCGAAAGTTGACGAGGTCTGAGCAGGCCAAGCTGTAGAGTATAGATAGATGTATTGATATATATTTACACAGATTTCTACCTAGATTTACAATATCTGATCTCGAGCTTACGGGTAGTCCTGCAGAATATACAGCATTATCATTGCACCAAACTGCGCAAGGCAGTACGATCGCTTTGTAAGGACATCCCAAGGCACGGTGAGCAACGTGCTCCGATTGGGCTTGCAAACTACAGAAGCACACAGTGCTTGCACAGAGTACATATCACGTCTACGTTTACGCATGGCCCCTACGTGGTGTTTTGGTAATGTATTATGAGGGATATGGACATATGTGTGACATGGAAGTATCCCATCGCTTGGTGACTTGTATCGGAGTGAGACAGTCACTATCCTGGGCCACTGACCACTTGTGACCTTAAATGAGGGGGGCACAAGTGAAAGGGCTGCTGACTGTTCCGTGTTCATACTGGTCGATCTATAAATATTGTTAGTCTTAGTTGTATGAGATGTTTGTGTGGTTTGACTTACAATATCGTCGACAGCGGCGTAAGTTCCGGCAACGAGGAAGACAAGACCCATGATGAAGATGATGCCGTTGACAATGCTCCAGAAGATATTCTCCTTACTGTACCACTTGCCCTTCTTCAACAACATGAACCACATCACAGCAGGCCAGTACAGAGTGAATCCAGAGTTCAACAAACTCGATGTGATAGCAATCAAGTCGCTGAAGAAGGGAACAGCCTCGGCAATGACGAAACCAATCCAGGTGAAGATGCTAATGAGAAGCAACCAAGAAATCCAACCCTTGGGGGTGTTGATATACCTGGCGACATCATTCTTATAAATGCGGCCGTGGATGTAGCGCACAGCAACGGTGGTGTTGATCGAGCCGCTGATGAAAATAACCGGCAAGGCGACACCAAAAGCAACCTTTGCGACTGTTGGTCCTGCGGATAACAGGGCCGGTGACTTGACGTCCATACCAACGAAGGAGTAAATCAAGGAGCCGGTGAGCGTATAGATGACGATTTCGAGAATTCCGAGGGTCCAGATCGACTTCATATAGTCGGTGGGCGTGTGCATCTCGTCCATAAAGCTGAACTGAGAGATGGAGAAGCTGTAGGCGAAGAAGATATTGCATAGCGCAATAAAGGCCTGAGCAAAGGTGATGTCAGGCTTGGGCCATGCAGACCAATTGACAGGCTCAGACGCCTCAGATGATCGAATACCAGTCGCAATGATAGTGATACCAATAGCCGCGATGATAGACGCAAAGTCGATATAGCCCAGAATAGCCACCTCGGCAAAACTGGGAGGCACAGCGAGAAGTAGCAGCAGAATAGCAGAGATGACACCCCAGACAAGACTGCACATGCTACTCTCAGTAAGACTGGAAAAGGCAATGGTTCCCGTCAAACAATGCGAGGCCGTGAGGAGAAGAAGCATAAAGGTGAGCATAGCACCAAAGGCCTTTTCTCCCCAGGGTCCAAACATGAGTCCTCCTGCGCCAGGATAGTTGCCAACATGAGGGAACTTGACCTTGACTTGGCCGACAATGTAAGACGTGTAAATGGCGATGAGGCCAATGCCAATGGAGCAGATTACACCAGCGACCATACCCAGAGTGGCGAACGCGCCGGGAATGGAGAGTGAACCAAGGGCGACTGCCTGGACAATGAGGACGATGGTGAGGCGCTTCCAGCCGAGACGGCTGAACTTGGCCTGTCCGTCGAGGATCTTACGTTTCTCGAATTCGGTGACTTCGCCGATCATCTTCTCGCTGGTAGAATCGTCATCTCGAATTGGTCCGGCAAGGATATTATCCTGAGTGTTCTCTGGCTTGTCCTTGTTGTTGGTCTTGTTGGCGGCATCGGCCGCAGGAGTAGTGGTGGGAATCATTATTTAGTTGTTTGTAAATTAGTCTCCCATTGTCACACAGACAGTTTATGGAGGAACAGAACTTGACAAGTTCAGACACGTGAGCAAAGATGGTGAAGGATGAAGGGATTTGAGAAAGGTTGAGTCAAGTGGGACGAGGGTCTATTATATGACTCCCCTTTGTTGGACCGACGTCGGACGTGGAGCTTGGATTGGACCATCCCCATATGATGAAAAAGAGGCGAGAAGTCCATGTCAAGACTGATCACCGGGGCCCTTCTACGATCCATGATAGATGGAGAAGAGTGGATCTTTCCATGGTGTTTCTAGAAAGATTCCCATAAAGCTTCTTTCAAGAGCTTCTTATTGGTTAAGAATATGGGGCTCAAGTGATAGTCGAATCAGCTAACACCATTAGGCCATAAAACAGCCCATCTTTTTCAAACTTTTACAAGACTGACTTTTCTCAAGTATACACACGAAAATTACTCATACAAACATGACAATTGCAGAGCATTGACTTGCCAACACCCTCGTAATTCTTAGTCAAATCAAAAATTGATTAGCTGGGGAAGCCTGTTCCGGTCAGTCCCTGAGAGACAAAAAAAACACAAAAAAAAAAAAAGCTCGATCGTGTTTTGTGGATTCTGTTACTCAAAAGTCTCCCCATTTTACCTAATCATCCTTGATATAAGCGGAGGCTCCGAGTCAGATGTCGCCCCTTGAATTTGATACATCAAGACGCGGAGCCGAGGGACAAGAGATTCTTGTGGAGGTGGAGGAGACTGGTTTGACTGTTGAAAAAGTCTAAACTTTATATGGTGAAAACATTGTATCGTGAAGGTTGGAGTGCATCATGAGTTGCAGCTGTTGTTGATCAATACTACGTTAGTAAACGGATATCGGATATACGGTAATACTTTCTATAATAAACTTCAAGGCTACCCTTAAAGACTTTTCTCTCTTTTATCAGCCATATATTAGGCTCTTGGCTTCCGGTCGGCAATGCCGTTTACATGCTGGTGCGGCATTGAGCAACGGGCCATACGTAACAGAATCATATCTCATCTTATGCTTCATTTCCCCAAGTTTTCTCCAGAATGATCTGCCTCCTAACTCAAATCATACAATGTTTCCCCTCCCCCACGTTGAGGTCTTTTTGCTTGCATGACCCGCCACGTGTAACGGTTCAACTGAATGAGGCAGTTGTTCAGTAGACACATTCGTTTATTACGTACTGGTGTTTCTGACGCATATCCGGAGAAACATTCACATGGTACTACGGCTGTGAGCATGAAGAATTCAGTAGGAACTCAGTACCCGCAGCCTCGAATATTCTCGCAAGATGGTCCCTTTATAATAATCTTCAGATCATATGAGACTTGGGATCAAGTATTCTTGTTGCATGGACTACGAGTCTAGCTATGACAAAGGACAATTCATTATAAGCTTGATCGTCTACCCTAAACACTTTTCCTTCAGCCACTGCATCATTTTTCTCAATCTATCAGCCATACCTTCCATGTTCATTGACCGTTGTTCTCGATCAAAGCTCTAAAGTCGACACTTAAAAGCTTCTACCCTCATCCCGAGCCTGGTACCCATTACCATTAGTGAATCTCTCCTCCTGCTCAACAACCGCCCTTGGAAGTCCAAACCCAACACCAAAGAAGACAAAGATAGCCCACTTCCATCGGAAAGGGTTAATCACAACACAAAAGAAGAACCACCATACAAGTTCCAGGTAAGTAAAGAAGTCAAAAGCGCCAGTTGGACTGCCAAGTTTAAGAGTCTTGGTCATGTCAATCCAGCGCTGCATCCAGAACGGACTGGGTCGAGAGAATGGATCCATGAGGAACATGAGGAGGATTCGAGTGTAGATTCCGATGTGCCAGTTACCAACGGTTCCGATGGCGTTGACGTATGTGCAGTTGATGGCTGAGACTGAAGGATGAGCTGGTGGGAAGGTTTGGAGATACCAGTTTGGTGGGGGATATGGCTCGTCGAAGCAATCCTTGGGTAGGAAAGAAAGAGAAGGTCTCTTGAAGCCAGTAGCCATTACGATAAGATCAGCATCAATGACCTCCTCATGGCCGGGGCCACCCTGTGGAACACCTCTTGCGCGACGATTAACGCGAACTCCACTATCAACGAACTCATCGATATCACAACGGACCCATTCTGCTTTACCCTCACGCAATTTATGCATGATATCAGAGTTAACCATAGGCGTATCCATGAATAGACCATGGCTCTTATCGGGAGAGATGTTCTCAAGGTCGCGATAGAAGAACTTGCGGAGGAAGAACTCCGGGATGAATGAGAATATTGTCTCCTGGCCGAGAATGTTGAAGCTGAGAAGAGTGTCGACAATCACGTTTCGAGGGATGATCCATTTCTCTGAGCGGGAAAGAATAGTCGCTTTAGCAGCTTCTTCTGCCGAGGCGAACTCGAGAGCTTCAACTGCGGAAGCACCTCCACCGATGATGACCATTCTCTTACCCTTGACATCCTTTCTACGGGGAGATTAGTGAGTTTCTTAGCACACTTTGAGAATTTGACTTACCCAGTTAGTTCACTAGAGTGATAAATAGGGCCCTTGAAGTTGTCCATGCCAGCGATCTTGGGCATCTTAGGATCGCCACAAGTTCCTACAGCAGCAATGACACCACCAAAGCGCCCGAGAGAAGGGTTGTTAACAATCCATCTTCCGTGCTCATCTTGATAAACGCGATCGATCTTGGTCCCAAATCGAGTTCTCTCTTTCAATCCATAGTGCTCCCAAAGTTGTCGAACCTGGCTAAGAATCTGCTGACGATCCGGATATCCACGACTCCACTGAACAGAAGGATGAAAGCGATACATCAACGAATGAATCTGAAGCCCAGACGTCTCATTGACCCTCTGCGATATAATTAGCTCTGCCCGGATATTAAAATGAGGTGGCTTACACTCCAAATTCCGCCGACGTTATCTTTAGAACCAGCTTCAAAAATAACAACATCAAAGCCATGACCAATACAGTGAGCAGCAGAGGTAACGCCCGTGATTCCTGCGCCAATTACCGCAATTTTAGGACGATTGCGCCCAATTCTGGCGTTTCCGCTGGGGGGCTTGGGGGAGAGGAGTTTGTCCGTGAGCCATTGGAAGATTTGGTATAGGAAGATGATGGGGTGTAAGATTGGATTGACGAGGCCTGGATTGGAAGCCATGATTACTGTAAAGACAGTAAAACTGAATAAATGGGATGAGTTTGAGAATAGAGTTAAGAGTTCAGAATCTGTCTTGATATCTTGGTGCCCGGATACACGGATGTAATTGAGGTTTCTTTCATGTGAAACTCAATGGCCATGACGTCAATTCACATGCTAAAATAGACTTGACGATGACGAGTCAATGATTCAAAGAGCAAACAGGTTGAGAAATGAACTAACCCACGGACTTAAGACACAGACATGGCTGAAACAAGAATAAATCACCTCATTCCAACCTTTACTTCGTTAATTTGTTTACTTCAGTTCTATTGTCTTCATTTTTCTTCATATACTTGTGACCTAGCGCAACAACTTTGATGTTCATCCACAAAATATCATCCACTTGAAGAAATCCAATTACATTGCTCAATTAGCTCAATTGCACTAAATTCTCAAAATGGAGCATCCTGGTAAGAGCCATTCCATCATACAACTTCAATTAAAAATACTAACATAAGATATAGTCAGAGAAATCGGTGGTGTTATCAAGTCGCTCACCCAAGGCTCACCAGATGTTCAAGAATCTACTCTAAGAGAATACTTCCTCCCCAATGCCTCATTCTCACACCCATACTGTCGTGTTCCGTCCATTTCCAAAGGGCAAATCCCGTTGGCAGGAGGGCTCGAGTCCATTCAATTGATCTTGGCTATCTACCGGTGGTATCGCACTCTAAGCCCACACATTGACCTAAAGGTCGACTCAGCAGGTGAGAAGCTTGTCTTTCCATTTATTTCTTTATCACTAACATGCCCCAGCATTTGATCAGAAGAGCGGTCTTCTCTACGTCTCCATCCGCCAAACTTTCGCAGTCTGGTTCATTCCTCTCTACAAAGCACCCGTGAAGCTCGTCTCAGTTCTACAGCTTACACAACTATCTCCCGATTCATCATCATCAGAGGATGAAGGACCAGAGAGCAGCAAGCCTCGCAAGCAGAACCCCAAGTACTACATTGCAAGCCAAGAGGATCTCTATCCAGTCAACGACTGCATCCAGTTCTTGCTTCCCGGCCTCGGCCCATTTTTGTGGTCCATTTGGCAACTTTACAGTACCTGGCTTTGCGTTGTAGGATCTTTGGTGTTCTTGCCTCTGTTCTTTCTTCTCAACGGAACCTCATCGAAGACCACGAAGAAGATGCCCAAGTTCTAGTTGAACTGTCGATTGGTGCTTGGAACGAAGGATTGAGATACGAGGGATATAATGGAATATGCCTTATGACACGACTAATGACGGCGTCCTGAGGCAGTTTAATGGATTTAGCAAAATATGGGCGTTATGGGATTAGATTACATTCGTAGAGACCAGCGAACCTTGAGGATTGTATCGTCTCTGAGTAAATTTGTTCGATAAGCTGTTTTACATAAGATATTTTCTGGAAAAACTTTTTAAATTTTGCTGCAAGTGAACTGATAGAGGGGATGAGTGATCTGGTCCCGAAGAGCATCATAATCGACGCAAGCAAGCCTTTCAGAAAAGGCTTTCCTTCCATTGAGCTCTGTATTGAGCCATTCATAACACAGCTCTCCCAGTAATCGAAAATCGACAAGATTGATATTAAGCACAATTGTGTCTTGACACACTGTGGCGTAGTCCTAGGCATTGCGTGCCCACTGCATCACAACCGCATGGATCAACAAGTTGTTTGTCACATTTCACAATAACGCCCATCAAAACTTGGAAACGTGCATCTCACATGAATTCACATGAAGTTGTAGACAAATTCTATGAACCGAGTATCGAGCTGAAGTTATTGTGCCTTACGAATGCATGCCGAGGCTCAAGGTCTCAGTTGTTGGTTCTGTAAGAGACGAAGGGATATTACCATGGCAATAAGAAAACCTCAGCTCATATTTTGAGACAAATCATGCTTCATTAAATGTAGAGAAGGCTTGGTCTTTTTGTTTCAGCGGATTGTCCAATGCTAGATGAGATATTGTTCCCATGTTTCTTCCCCTGTCTCTGCTTACATTCCAACAAGATAATATCCTTCCACACCACAAGCGAGACTATTTTCTGATACTCAACAGAGAAAATAGTAAATAGAAGTCTTGAAAACACGCGATTTACTCCCCGATATCGTGTTTGTTCGAGAACTGCAGGTCCTGGCTTTTCTAATCCTCACCTGTGTCAACCTATATCTCGTCTCTGTTAGGTTTTCACAAGAGCGCCAGAATGATGAAGCATATGAATAGAGTTTGAAGTTATTATGAAGTGATATCCAAGAAACGAAGAGTGTATGGCATACATGTGAAGTCTCCATCCTTACTTCTCACACCGATCAATAGTATACAGATGAACACATCTTGGATCAAGTCGCCCATCTCTGCACAAACTCATCCTTCTTAACACTCCTCGCCAGCGCCTTCTTTGCAACAACCCCCTCCAACTTCTCCTTAACCACATCAACCTCTTGACTCAACACATCAATCGACCCTTCAAACTCCGGATCAACAAGCTTAATCTCCCCATACGGACTTTCAGCAAGTACACTATCTCGTAGAAGTTGAATAGCCAAACGAGCATCGTCTAGACGTGATGTAACGTTTGTCTCAAAGCTCTGCTGTGCGCCGTGCACGACATCTGTTGCTTTTTCTGATCTTTCGGTGAAGGCTTTGTTTAAGGCGGAGACTTGGTCTTGGATGGATGCGTCTTCTGCGTCTGGTAATGAAAGGGCGAGATCGCGTAGGAGAGCTTCTATGGCGGGTTCGTCGAGAATACCGGATGAGCGGCGTCTGCTATTGTTTCCGCGACGAGCACCATCTGTGTTGGCGCGCATTCGAATGGGTGAGGGATTTCGGATTGGAGATGCTGGCATAGCAGCTCTGATGGCCTTCTTCTTCTCAGGTGATAGTGAGGCAGAGGATTCAGCTTTTGCTGTAGCGATGATGGATGATGCTGCAGCGTTGTGAGACTTGAGTGTCTCCACACGATCTGTGAGGAGGTTCATTCTCTCTACGAGATAGTCGAGGCACTCGTTGACCTAGAACGAGTTAGCATCACAATATGCAGTGGTCAAGACCATCAAACTTACATAAGAAACTGCAATAGCTGAGCGGTGTATGCTTTTCCCACTCTGAGCATCTGTTGCCTTCAAAGCTGGTTCCAAATGCTGCTGCTCAGCCGACATCTGCGCAACAGGCAAGATCTCAGAGTAAAGTGACTCAAGTTCTTCCTCAAGTGCCTTAACATCGTCTTGAGTAGCAGACTTGACATCTCCTGAGCGCTCAGCGGCAAGAATAGCCTCGAGGTAAATTCTGTCCAACCTTGTGCGAAGGGTCTCGACTGTAGTCTTGATCAACCTATAAATGTTAGTGCCTAGTAGATCTGACATGAGTGATGACTTACCTCATGCAGGTTTCTCGCAATTTCTCAATCGTCTTTTCCTCCTCTGGATCTTGCTGATCAAGTTCCCATCCTAGCTTCTGAAGACTAGATAACAACTTATCATCAGATTGAAAGACAGTATCAATCGTCTTCTTGAGGTTAGACCGCGAATCTTTAGCAATCTGCTCCAGATCTGCAACACGATACTCGAGACTCTGTGCCTCACCATCGACCTAAGTCACCACATTAGCCCCAATATCTCAAAACGACAGGAGTCTGTGTTACCTCGAAAACCAACTTCTTCAACTCATGCTTGGTCTTATTGAGACGCGCCTCTTCAAGATCCCTGCGCTGACTCTCCGCCTCATCACGTTTCTTAACCAACCTCGCAAGCGCATCCCTCTGCTGATGTAACGTCTCAGTCTGCTTTGAGATAGTAGCCGTAGACCTATTCAGCTCCTCAATGGCAGCACGAATATCATCTTCATTCACCGCCTGCACCTCCCCCAGATCATGCAGATCCGCCAACCGATCTACCTGCCCACTCTTATCAAGCGCAGTATACCTAGTTCGTTTGTCAGGCGAGAATATCGGAAACACAAAGGGGGGGTGACGACTCACAGTGCCAACTCATCACCCGTGAGGAGATGATCCGTCGCGAGATGCATATTCGCCCACTCAACGAAGGCCGTGTCAGATAGAGCTTTGTGCACATCATCTTTGGCCGCGGGGATGCCGTGTGCGCGGGCGGCCTTGAGCAGCAGGGCCTCTGCGCGATCCCTGGGGTTGACATCCATTTTGGACCTGTGAAATAGCGAAGTGGCGTTTTTCAAGTAACCTTGGAAGCGAACGTTGGCCGTACGACCATCAAAGAGGTGAAGGGAGAGTAGTGCTGATGGCACAGATAGACCCGAGAGAAATTGGAGATGCTGTGGAAAAGATCCGGTGTTGCTGAGTGACGATGAATAGAGAGATTGGTGTTGTAAAAGATTCAGTCAGACGGTGTATCCCTACTGTACTGATTGATGAGGCTCACTGGTGAGTGAGTCGTGCACCCAAACAACCGAGAACAACGCACAAAAAAGAAGACGAGTCACAAATTCTCCAAATGTGACAAGGTCGTGTTCTGTCGTGCTAAGTGAGAGATGGTGTTCAAGATACCCTCACGTCGAAACAAAACAAATAAATGCCCAACTAAAAAGACGTTAGATGTCGTCGGCCCAAGAACCGAGACATGACATTGGGCGGTCAAACACCCCTGAGATCTGCGCGGCACTTTTTTCTAGCGGACTCATAGCTGAAAGCCAGTGGGTGCGGGGCTTATGTCCCACCACATCTACAGCGAGCGCATCTTGCATGAAGGAAAGCTTGGATATTTTGATGGCCTTGACTTGAAGCTGATGATTGGTGAGAAAGAAAGATCTTGATTGGGATGCTTGTACATGCATTCAGGTGCTTGATGCAGGGGAAATGTCTCCTTGATGATCATGATCATGGTCATTGCGCATTGCAATAATCAGCATATTAGAAGGGTTTGTCGATAAGATATGCAATCAATCTATTCATGATAGACCTCAAGGAAAAAGAAAAAGGGAAGGGGAAAAAAAAAAAGAAAAAATAGCAAACAACAGTGCAGCCATCATAACTCGTCATCTGCATATCTGATACGTACGTCCCCTCCTCGTCCGTTTGAACACCCGTCCCACGTCCCCCAACATCTCCTCCCCTGTTGTGACCAAAGGCCGTCACCATCGACACAAATCTTCAGCTTGACATCTCTCATCATGTTTCTCTTCCAAGTATCTATGTACATCAGATCCCAGCAGAAAAATAAACAATGTTTCAACCTATTTCTATCCTTATCATGACGTCCCTTGTCAAACATCCCTCGTCCCGGGAAGTCTAAGAAAAGATGATACAAGATCGGAGTATACCTCCAAACGGGATATCTTGACAAGGTCTCGATGCGGATAACTTCAAAGTCCGTACCCGTCTTCCCGTCAGCATTGGACAAACGAAAGCAAACAAATTCTATCTGTAGCCGATGCCATAGACCAAAGAGGCTCGGTGCCAGACAGAGCCATATTGGACATTTGTCGGGTCCCTGCATCATCTTTCCCAAAAGGGCTCGCACGCATCAACAGATGGAGTAGCATCCCGTCGTAAAGGGACATATGTAGCTGTGAATATGGCGCCATTAGCTGCGGAATGCCTTCTGCCACTGCAAACCTCTGCCCGGAGTTGTTCACTTCAACTCTTGTCACTGCCAACGCTTTACCCCCATTCACCCACATATGTCCTTTTCAACGCCACTCTCTTGGTCCTCGATTTTTTTTAAAAACATGCTCACCCTTCCGCAGGTTGCGAGAGGGTGTCTCCATGTGTGACCCCTCCCAATCCGACGACCTTGTGCTTCGCTTCGCCTTTACCAAGTTGATTGTGCTCATCACGTAGCAGCTGTTATTGCTGTTACACCATAATGACTTTTAGAAACAACGTTTCGAAAATCCTCCGCTATCCAAGACACTCAAATGAGGCTTGCGATCCGCCCCCATCGAGGTTATCATGGATTCCTTCTCCTGGATCATTGTTTCAGTCCGCCCGAGACATGTCGCCATCAGATATCTGGAGAAGTCGCTGGATCACCGTCGCCAGCAACGTGCTCGAGGTTGGCTGGGTTGTCATGATCTATCTCATAAGTGAGCTTATCATTTGGGGGTTGAGCAGGGCCTTAGCTCCTGTGAATCTCGAGTTCTTCTCCTCCATATTTGGCATGATCATAACTTTTTGCTTCATGGTTGCGGCCTGTTCCTGCTTTCCTACTGTTCATGATGTGTATCGAATTCACATCAAGTCCAAGGTACCATGATCATGATTTCTTGTGGTGACAACAGCACTAACTATCATCACAGATCGACTTTGTCAATGTCCATCTGGGCCTAGGCTTTCCAATTCCTCTCGTAATGCTCAACCAGAGCGACATTCTTGGCGGTCGTGATGTCGGCTGCATCATCGGTAACTTCGGTGTGTTTCATCGCAAAGACCGTGTCCAATTCTTTGCTGATACTCGATCCAGTGATAACGAACCTCGCTTCATGGACCATTGTCTTTTCCCTCTCGCTCTTTGCTATGAGCTGTGTAGTGAGAATGACTGCTCAAGTCCCCGGCGACTTTTGTGTCCCCCAGCCGCCAACAGAAGCTCCTCCACGTATAGAAACCAGCTGGCTCTCCGACTCAACTCTGGATCAGGCACCACAGCCCATGTTTGGCCGTCGTAAGATGACAGCAAACCGGGAGATTCCTGGACGAGATGAAGCGCCATCACCAACAAACAGCCAAAGATCGTCGATCGATTGCAAAAGTCCGATGAGGGTATCCCGGGCCTGGCAGTTCTTGATATCCAACTTTCCTCTGCTCGCCTCATCTTTCGCCATATTTGTGATCGGAGCCCCTGTCGCTACTACCACCGGCGATGACCGCATTCTCGATGGTTGTGTTCTCTGGTTCACATGGGCTCTGACATTGCGAACCCAACGGGCACTTAAGACGTCTGCGGTGGGAACAGATGTACCAAGGGCCAAGAATACAATCATCACACTTATGAATCCCGTCCTTTTCACGACCCTTATAATGACGGCATATACCAGAGCCAAAGCTGGCGCGTACGGCTTTGATAGCTTGACCAGTATTCTGGACAACTTCAGCAGCGGCACGACCCTCTATGCCCTTTGGACATCCGTGGCAACCGGAACTCCCCTTACAGACGGACGAAGCCCGTGGTTTGGTGCCGGTGATGCTGCACTTTCCATCCTCGAATGTGGTATCCTGATCTGGGGGTTTAAACTATACGAATGCAAAAGACAGCTTTTCAGTCTCGCTGGCTTTCTCACTGTTCTTCTGGCTATAGCTGCATCCGCCGGAAATGTCTTTGTGTCGGTTCTCATGGCAAGGCTCATCGGTCTGGAACCAGCCCCAGCACTAGCATTCGCTGCACGAAGCACGACCTTGGCACTTGCCAAACCGGCAATGGCTGCACTGGGTGGAAATCTCGGTGTAAATGCTGCCCTCGTGGTAAGCAACGGAATCCTTGGACAGCTTTTTTATCCGTTCGTGCTGGACAGGCTGGGCGTCAAGCGAGAAGGCAGGCTTAGTCGTCACAGAGCCAGCTTTTCTGATTCTGAAAGCCCAGGCTCACGCTTGAGTCCCAAGCCCCTATTCAGAATAGCTCAGCAAGATTTGGCAAGTGGTGATGACCCCATTACAATATCCGCGGGTATCACTGTTGGTATCAACGGCGCGGCCATGGGCGTGTCGTATCTGTACGAGACTAAAAGTCGCGCAGCTCCGTACGCAGCTCTTGCTATGACAGTATCTGGTGTCATGACGGTGATTTTCACAACTGTTGAACCCCTCAAGGGTGTTGTGTTAGGTTTGGCCAACTGAGAAGAGATGGCTATAGAGTTTCGGCAGGATAAACGCGGTAACGGCCATAATGCCTGGTGTTTAGAGTCATATATTTGCTTGGGGAGACGGATAGAAGAGCAAAAAGAGCAAGCCTGGTAGAGACCTGTTGTGGATGAGCAATGTAGAAACTTAGACCTGGAAGAATAATGTGGACAATCAGGATGATGATACCCAATCTCACTGAAGTATGTGAATCTGATGCACCGAAATCACACATGCGTATGTGTCACGGGTTCAAGCGAGTTAATCTTAGAGGGCGATCGGCGAAGTATCGGGCGAGGATGTCAACGATACGCTCTGCTTTGTCAATTTACATCATTGAATCATATATATATATACTTTTTTCAGTTTATTCCAGGCTGGTAAAAGTCAGTGAGAAGCTCAAACCAGAGAGACGTAGACTTACCGCTCAATCAAGTGAAGGCCACTGGCTGTCTCCACAATTCCGCTCATCTGGCCAGGTTGAAGACCAAAAGAAGCATCCTCAAACTCCTTCTGCATATCTCCCTTACCAAAGTATCCAAGATCGCCTCGCTTGCGGGCGGAAGAGCAATCGGATTCAGTGAGAGCGAGCTCACCAAGTGTGACACTACCAGACTTAATCGTTTGTTCGTGCTCTTGGATGATCTGGAGAGCCTCCTCCTTGGAACGAGTAATCTCAGCCTGTAGCAATTGTGTTAGCTGTCAGTCATTGGGTCTGTCGGGGCCGTAGTTCGGATGCGTACTTCTCTCCAGCTGCTGGGTCGTCGGCTGTCGCGGTGCTTGACTAGAAGATGAGCAGCGCGAATCTTGCCCTCAGGGACACCAGCGACGGCGCCAGGACGAGAGCCAGCACTGTGGTTGGTAGCCATGTAATGCTTAAGCTTCTCGGTATCGGTGCCGGAGGGAGGTTCCCATCGCGACAGCTTCTCAGCGGAGTTGAAGTAGTAGGGGAGGTTCTTGGAGTTGGAGTGTCGGACCTCCCAGCCCGGAGGAAGACCAGTGTCAGCCTGAAGTGAAGATGTTAGTATATGGACTGAAGAGTTTGTGTTTGCTGGCGAAAGGCAATGGAGGGGATGAATGGAAGATTCGTTGAGGATCTGTGATGGCAGTTGGGTCTTGATGTTGATGCTTACCATGTTTATTATGTTGATTTTGAAGCGAAAAAAAACGAGAGCAAAAAGAAGCTAGACTTTATGTCGTAGTGATGGTATCGATTGTTGAAATTGTAGTCTTTGAATGAAGTAAAAGTTGCAACTTTAGAAGAGGAAGAGATGTGCGATGGGGTACCAGTTAAGGAATGGTAAGCTGGAGCTGATGGAGCTGGGTCTTGCCATAAGTGAACTCAACTGGAATAATGACGTGCCGTACAACAGCAGCCCAGCCCAGGCAGGAGGATCAATGCCCCCGCGGTTGCCATGCGGCGTTGCTCTGGCGGCGGGGGTTGACGCGGGGTCAGGGCTTCCTTCCTTTTTTCAGCGGGTGGGTGAGCAGCCTTCAGCTGTGATAGGCTTGAAGACTTGAATGTTGCAGCGACTGAACCTCTAACAAGCGCCTCAATACTCACTTTAGCGAGGGACATAACCAGCTCGGTTCGTAATGAAGCATGCTTACTGGCTTTAGATCATGGGGTTTGGTCTTAGTGCATGCTTAAACAAGGGGGTTACTTGTCACCAGACTCTCGGGAGCTGAGGGTATTTTAGCATTTCCGTGAGATTCTATTGAGCCAAGAAGTTCTCGAGATATGTTGAGTTTCAATAGTTGGTAATTGGGAACATCACATCATACCTTTTCTAACACAATGCAGTTGTCTTTGTGTTATCTACGGAGTTCTTCGGAGTTTCGTCAACTGAAGCAAGTAAACTTGGCCGCTATCCCTCCCTCGTCGTAGCATCGCCGTAGGAAAAATGCGGAGGCACACTTCAATTAATTGGGAATAATATGCAGATCTGTCAGTTGTCACTAACCCTGGACCTTGTTCGGACTGTGAATGGAGCTTGGTGGTGGACAACTCGCTTGTGTACGGAGTATGTAAATCGATACAGGTTAGGTGATATACGTCTACAGCTGCAAGACATTCCTCGGTTATGTGAGTGTGTACAACGGGAATTAGAAGACTGTCTTTAGCGAGACAAATGGACTCAGAGTTTAATGAGAAAGACGGGATTAAAGTCAGAATCATTTAATTGAGTACTTGGTCGACACAACAGCCATGGTTCAGAATAAAAACCAATCAGCCACGAATCAATGGAATTATCACGGAAAATTCATATTCTCTCATAACTTGGGAGTTTATTTGCGACATATTCCAAACTCACATTAGAATGATGACTCAGCCGGGAAGCATTGCACCGAGCACCTGAACCACTCGCTGTATGTGTCCGCCTTGTAAAGCATGCAGTAGCTGTCACAAACTTGCATCGACGATAGGCTTGAAGGTGGTTGGTGGGCTACAGCAAATGCAAATGACGGTGTGTTGTTCATAGTGTGATTTGTTTGCTGACTGAGAAAACCCAACCAGTAGTAGATTATGTTGGAACGCGAGAACCTTGTAACTGGCCATTTAATTTAGATACTTTATTCTCCGGTTATATGATTCGTCCCGTGGTGATACATGATTCAGTCCGAATACTTACTTCCAAGGCTACAACAGAGCCTCTCCATCGCCAGCACGTCTTCCACCTTTAGCCAATTGAGGACTGTCTAAAGACTCCGTAATCTACACGTGTACGTGTCTGAGGCCTTTTCGTTGTTGATCGTGTCTCAAGTTCCGCTTTCGTGCGATCGTGATGGTCTCGTGGACCTCTCACCTAACCCTCCATGTGCCACTTATTGATCACTTGTCAACGCCTTACCCGGCATACGCTGTTTGAGATGACCGGAAAGTATGTTCCTGCGTCTTGTTTCTAGTTCCCTATTCGAGAGACGTCCTTTTTCACACATATCTCTTGCATGCACATCACTCTAGTTTACTCCTTACTGTGACGGATGTTACATTGTGCCTGATTAACGCACCAGTGATGATGTGAACATATCGGCTTGTTCTTCAGTCGAGCATCTGCACGTATCCATTCGGTCATTCAGCTAAACAGATAGATCCTATCATATCTGCTTTCAAAGTCCTCACCGTGATGTCAATTCATGCGCACGCAACTATCAGCTTAGACAACGCAGGCTTGTGGGGCTGATATCTGGAGAGCATCTGTTAAGGAATACTTAAAGATGTACACAAATTTAGGCAACATTTGAGTAGATATTATGACGTTTTATGCCCCATTAGCTTCACTGTACTTAAAGAGATCAAGTATTTTGGTTGCCTCATGATTAGACGAGTGACTCCAAGGCATCACCGCCTCAGTCAGTGAAAGACTCCAAGGTAAAGTCGTGAGTCACCGCAAATAAACCCCTGTCAGAAATGAATAGTCCCCAGTCTTTTGCCTTGCCACTTGCATGAAAAGCAGCATCAGGCCGTGAAATGGACAGAGTGAGAGAGAGAAAAACAGTCAGCAATAACAAGGCGCTGCAGAAGGTGATGTTCTCGCGTTCGATGGTCCACGTGTGACCGCCCACCTACCTACGCACGCACACACGAGGCCACTGAAGGATAACGCGTTGAACACTGTTTTGCCTTGGTTTGTCCAAGTCATTCGCTGCTCGTCCCATTCCTGTACAAAACTCGACTGACTAGCCACCAACTTGAGAGAGATCTTCTTGTTCTTCCTTCTCTTCTCCTGTAATTTTGTAACCCCTTTACAATAAGCGAAAGCCAAGACATTACTACCTATCCATCCCTTCTATTTATTCACTCACAAAGCCTCCCAAAACTGTGGCTTAGTCTAAACTCAACCCCAACCCAACAGAGAGCTCAGGCACCAAACCAGAGCAAACCACAGTTCTTTAAGTGGGCCTGGAAACAACTGGACGAAACCCCCTCCCACTCACATTCCACTTCAACTTATTTTCCACTGTTTGCCGACTTTCACCAATTCTCCTTTCTTTCTTCTCCATCATCAACCAACACACACGACCTCTACTTTAGAGTGACAGACGCATTCAACTCTTTTAATCAGAGCTTGAAATATCGGATATTTCAAGTTTCGAGTTTGCTTTTTGCATCTACCTTACATTAAGCAACCGATCATACTGTTCAATTTGAACCACTCGTACAACCACATCCCGACCGAACAAATGGCGACCCCCCAGTCTACCACCTCTTACGAGGGCGCGGAAGACCAGAAGAAGCTCGAGCAGATTACTTTCCGATTCTGTTCCGAATGCTCCAATATGCTTTATCCCAAGGAGGATGAGGATGCTCACAAACTGCAGTTTACCTGCCGAACTTGCCAGTACACCGAGGACGCCAAGTCTACCTGTGTCTTCCGCAATGTCCTCAACACCTCGGCTGGTGAGACCGCCGGTGTCACCCAGGATGTTGGCTCCGATCCAACGGTTAGTCACCTTCCACCTGTTCTCTGTTACGGCTGTGGCGGAGTCATCCTTTGCACCTCTTGCGGCCAGCCCGATTGCCAGATGGTCGTTTCCACAGAGAAAGTCAGTCAGCCCATCACGGGCATGTGCCAGTTCAACTTGCCTTGGGAGGATCCTTTTGCCGAGTACGACGAGGAGATGATGGACGAGGCCTCCGACGACAACAGGACCGAGTCTGATGACTTTCTTTCCGACGTGAGCGAAGAGTTTCTTGAGGAAATTTCCATGGCCATGGAGTGTGAATCGTGAGCAATCGTGAACGCATTCCGACAACAAGCACCTGTATAACGACTATTACGATATGATGACATGACTGGCGTATACATCGGGCTGGCTGGCACATGCTCCGGGCTTCTGGAGTTATTACTTGACGACGAACGACCGACCGTTCACATTCCAAAGTATAAGTTGGAAACAGCAGTTGGAGCACGGGTGTCTCGCGTCTTCTTTGGAACCCGCTTGTCATCGCTTAAAGACTGCTGGCTGACTTTATCTCTTTTGCGCGCTGCAGCTCCCGCGATCTAGAAAGACCTGCCCTAGTTGCCAGCACACCGAAGCTGTCTTTTTCCAGTCTCAGCAGCGAAGCGCCGAAACTGGCATGGTACGTTTGAGCACTGTCGTGTACCAAAACCATCAAGTTATTAACATGGTGTCAGAAACTCTTCTACGTCTGCTGCGAATGTGGTCACATTTTCACTTAAGCGAAACCTTGTATCGATACCCAGGCACCGAAACGTCGATGCCCAAGATGTGGAGGATACCTTACTCGCATTAGCATTTGTATTTGGCAAGGCGTTTAGAGATGGTTGTGGCAAGGTTCTGTCACCGGCGCCAGTGGTTTTAAGAAGGAAATGGAAATTGTATTCTATCAATGATCCTGTATATGATTGCCTAGGGCAGCTAGTATTGTTTGGAGGAGGAGGACTAGATAACAAGATGCGACTGGCAGTCTTGCAACACAAATTCTTTTACTACATGAAATGTCTCAAGTCATCCAACCATAGTGATTCCGTGAAAGTTAAGAGCTGAAAGGTGTCTTTATTCGCATCAACGCCTTGCAAATGCCTTGATATAGTATTCGTAATTGTACAGTATTCCACTCGTACACGGCTTTATCCAGCCAACCTGATGCCCCTGATTTATCCCGTGTCTTTTAAACATAACCACTCATCCTCTAACTCCCGTAACCACACACTGTGATTCTCTATGCCTGCATGGGTGCCATCGACAGAATCTTGCTCCACTTCTTGCGCTTCAGCTCAGCACCAACAGCACCGTTGATACGTGATCCCACGGGGTCTCCAGACTTGTTTAGTAGCACACAAGCGTTGTCGTCGAACTTGACGACGGAGCCGTCTCGGCGTTGTGTGGGATATCGGGTTCGGACGATGACGGCGTGACGAATATCACCTCGCTTGACCTTGTTGGCGGCAGAGATACCGGCCATACCGCCGGAGGAGCTACCACGCTGCTCCTGAACGACGACGACTACACGGTCACCTTGAAGAAGTTAATTGTCTGCTGGAGGATATCGATTAAGGTGTAAGTTCGTATTGCGGGGGAATATCGTACCGATTCGGGCATGTCGTTTTTGGCCAACGACCAAGACGCATTCGACAAGGGCAGCGCCCGAGTTGTCGATGCAGTTAAGCATTGTCTGTTGTGGTCAGTATATGATCAACAAGATAAAGAGAGGGCAAGCACCTTTAATTGAATCATCTTGGCTGTGTTCCGCGCGCGGACGTTCAATACTCGACTCTCACCACTATCTAACTCGGGATATCGTCAAGTAGCCCAACTGGTCGTTGAACTTTTCGAACTATATCACGTGGTCACAGCCACAGCTGAAGCCACAATTGATCAGACAATCCTGGCTGGCAGGGGTTGGAAATCTGGAGAAGGTTCTCTGTGTCTTTGTGTTTACTTTGTGTTATAACACCCATAATATTGATATTCTTTGATATTGTTGACTATATTGACTCTATGTATTTGTTGTACTTATAAAAAGATGTGCTTTGGTCGTTATTACAGGTCTTTATTTGATTATTAGAGACCAACTTCAATGTCTAAGAGGGATTTCTAAGTTAACACAGCCCCACCCGTCGCCTGGCCAATGCCCCAAACCGGCTTCGATTCAGGGAAGAGGAACAAAGCAAGCCCCCCCTAACCTCGAAAGCAGGAGGGAGTGAGCGAGCGAGCTACGGCCATGTCATTCCACCTTAAACAACACTTCCCTCCCTCAAGACGGATTCCTTGAGAGACACGATCATTTATTCAACTCAAGTCTCAGCCTCGTCTTGTCTTTGTCTTTGTTCCATCGATTATCGTTCCTTACTTCAAGAGACTCAAAAACCCCGACTGCTTTGCTTGCTTTTGCTTTGCCTTGCTATGACGTTGCGGCACCGGATTAATTGGAACAACAACGATTGACTCCTGATTTCATCTTTCACCTCCGACGATTGCTCGAATTAAAAAGCCTCGAATCTTGTTTGAAAAAGACACTCTGATTCAAAGCCAACGATCGACATCTCCGCTCTTTTCTCGCTCGGACTTTTACAGCTAGTCTTGAGGGACACGTACTCTCGTTTCATTCTTGAACGACACCCTTACACAGGAAGGTTGTCCTCAAGGAATATTCGGAATAGGCAAAATGCCTCCATCACAAAATGCGGCCAACAAGAAGCCGCGCATGACTTTGGCGCAAGTGTCAGCATATGATGACATTCTCACTGATGCCCTGGTTGATCATGTGAGTGGTTCACGGCAGAGCTTCGCATATGAGACATGCGATTCTAACACAAACAGGTGTTTTACTGGACAACAGTTCCCAAAAACCGCACATCTTATCACCCATCCAGAGGGGTAAGGGAGGAGGAGATCACAAAGATCCTACAGGAGGAGGTAGTTTTGAAGAAGGATTTGGATGCTGCTGAGAAACGATTGCTCCAAACAAACGGACTCAAGAGGTTTCATAATGGATTGAAAACCAGCCATGAGAAGGAGGATTTTCGACGACATCTCAGACGATATGTACAAATCTATCTCCCAGATTGTCCCTGGGAGGTCAGCTCGACAAACCGATACACGATTGTTACCCACGAGGCCGCAGTAACAGCAAGAAGACCAATCCGACGCAACGACTCCATCAAGTACCTGTCCGGTGTTCAGGTCATCATCACACCAGAGGAGGAAATGGCTATCTCATCTCAGAAGAAGGATTTCAGCATTGTTGTCAGCTCACGAAGCAAATGTACCAGTCTGTTTATGGGACCTGCCCGATTTGCGAATCACGATTGCGATGCCAACGCCAAACTTATGAGGACGAGCCACGCAGGAATCGAGATTGTTGCAACAAGACCAATTGAAGCAGGAGAGGAGATCACAGTTACATACGGAGACAATTATTTCGGCGACAACAACTGCGAGTGTCTGTGCAAGACATGCGAGGAGCTTTTGAGGAATGCTTGGGAGCCGGAAGAGGGAACAGCACCGGTGAAAACTACCGTTGAGCTGGAAAAGTCAGATGGTTACTCACTACGACGACGACGTAGAGACGACAGCATCTCTGGCTCTTCACGAACGCCGTCAGCCACTCCCGATATGCGACCACGAATTGCAAGAGCGACTACGAGAGGATCAAGGCTGGCCCGGGATTCATCATCTGCTAGGTCTCCGCCCGCCGAGCAAACCAACAGTCGCAAGCGACAACATGACACTCTAGCAACACCTCCCAAGACACCAGCCAAACGACAAAAGGTTTCGGCTTCAGCCGTCGTGGATGACTCATCATCACGCAGCACCTCTGTTACTGCTAGTGAATCTTCAAGGGGTGCTGTGGAGACAGACGTCACTTCGCCTGAAAAGGAGACACCAGAGCCCCTGGGACATACGCCCGTGAAGAGCGCAGTGAACCAACAAAACAGCGAGCAGACCAGGGTTGCACCAGTCTCACCACAGAGCACCGAAGGCTCACGATCACCACAACAGAGGAGCGGCCGAAGCGGCTTGGAGAGTATGTCTATTCAGGCCATACTCAACGCTCCCCTGGAGTCTGAGGGCGAGAGTGAGCCTGAGCCTGAGAAGATGAAGAAGGTAACGGTGGTACCCCCACCTGTACAACAGATTGCAGCCAGTATTGAGGCTGTTGAGGAAGGTCAAGCAGCTGATGAGGAGGATCAGCCCAAGAAGAAGAAGAACCAGCGTCGTGTCTACAAGGAAGACACGCCTCCATCTCGAGTGCGAGTTCCTGGAGATTACCTCCTCACACCACTACTTTTATCAGAACCTGAGATGGCCTGGATTCAGTGCACCATCTGCGACGGTTATTTTGTACAAAAGGACGCATACTTTACACGAGCTTCATGTCCTCGCTGCGAACGACACTCGAAGCTTTACGGATACATCTGGCCCAAGACCGACAGGGCTGGACCTAATGACAAAGAAAAGAGAATTCTGGATCATCGCACAATCCATCGCTTCTTGGACCCCGATGATGAACGAAGGATCAGAGGTCGCAAGAGTTTTGGAGCTCTTAAGACAGATACAGAAGAGGCCGAAGAGGTTGAACGGGGCCGAAAGAGGCACAGCACAACTGGCTTGGTGGGGAGGATGGCCTCTTCAACAGAGCAAGATTCGGGTCATCGAAGAAGCGGTAGGCTGCGAAGAGTGAACAGCAGGTTACTTGACCCATGAAACATGGATAATTACTGAAAGATTTTGATTATTATGTGTAGAATATAGTTGTTGGGGCGAGCGTATTTTAATTGCATATTTATTAACTGCTATATCTTTACTAAGACTCTACGGAACCCGATCTCTGATAACATTACCAAGCTTTGATAGGCATTTGACCCACAATCCGAATAACGTTATGCATCTTGGCCACTGGTAGCGTTTCCCCGGACAGACTGTATCCGACTTTAGTCATGGTGGTTCCACTGATGAAGACGCATTTGCGAATATGGCATATGAGTGATCTTCCAATCGCTTCAGCACCGAGATTAATGCCGGTGTGTTTGAATTTGTACCTTTTCGGACCCAGACATGGAACTTTTTAGTTCCGCCCTATGACGATCATGATGCCAAAGCATAACACCATTGACTTGTAGCCTCGGTATATAAATTGCTATCCCCCGCCCAGATGAGATATTGTAAACCACTCAACACCATCTTAAACCCGTAATAAGTCCTCAATCATAATGGCCGCCTACCTCACAAAGCGAATCATCCATCCTCATCACGGTGTCCCCGTGTCAAAGCCCGCAAGTCCAGCTCCGGCCAAAAACGGAACAAACGACGAGCTTCTGTACAACAAAGCCGCTGAGGGCGTTCCGTTCTACTCTCCCGAACAAAATCCTCCCGCTGGCCTAGCCAAAAAGCCCAGCAATGGCAGACCTGTTCCTAAGCTCTTCACACCCATTAAGATTCGAAATGTCACCATGCAGAATAGAATCTGGGTCAGTCCCATGTGTCAGTACTCAAGCCATGAGGGTTTCATGACACCTTGGCATTTAGCTCACTATGGTGCCATGGCTCAGCGCGGTGTAAGTGATGCTATTGATAATGTTGTATATAAAACTAATGAGAGTTTAGCCTGGTCTTATGATGATTGAAGCTACTGCTGTGCAGGCTAATGGCCGCATCACACCCGAAGACGCTGGAATCTGGCTCGATGCCCATGTCGACAGTCTTCGCAAGAACGTCGACTTTGCGCACAGCCAAAACGCCAAGATCGCTATTCAACTCGCTCATGCAGGTCGTAAGGCCAGTACTGTTGCTCCCTGGCTCAGCGCCAGTGCAACTGCAGTTGAAGCAGCTGGTGGCTGGCCCGATGATGTCGTAGGACCAAGTGACGAACCTTTTAACGAGGACATGCCTACACCTCGCAGCATGACCATCCAGGAGATCAACCAAGTTAAGAAAGACTTCGTCAAAGCTGCCAACCGCGCCGTCATCGCTGGCTTCGACGTTATCGAGCTACACTTTGCCCACGGTTATCTCGTATCTTCATTCCTGTCCCCTGCTGTTAACAAGCGAACGGATCAATACGGAGGAAGCTTTGAGAACCGAGCTCGTCTTGCGCTGGAGCTTGTCGAGGAAGTTCGCGCTGCTATTCCTGAGACGATGCCCTTGTTCGTGCGCATTAGTGCGACAGATTGGTTGGATACCAACCCCGATTATACTGGTGAGAGCTGGACAGTCGAACAATCCGCTGAACTTGCTTCTTTGTTCGCCCAGCGTGGCGTAGATGTAATCGACGTCTCAAGCGGCGGAAACCACGCATTGCAAAAAGTCCAAGGCGGCCCAGGCTACCAAGCCAAATTCGCAAAACACATCAAGAAAGTCGTCGGTGACTCGCTGTTGGTGAGTTCCGTGGGTAGTATCAAGACTGGTACACTAGCAGAAGAGATTATCTCTGGTGGAAAGGATGAAGAAGATGTTCCGGTTGATCTCATTGCGGCTGGGAGGATGTTCCAGAAGAACCCTGGGTTGGTGTGGGCGTGGGCGGAGGATTTGGATATTGAGATTCAGCTTGCGAATCAGATTAGATGGGGATTTGGGGGGAGGGCGATGAAGATGTTCGGGGAACATGTTGAGATGGCTAATCTGTAGTTGATTGCGTTTTGGGAGAGTGATAGAACATAAAAATAGAGTATAGAGATGAATGACATAGCGAACGAGCGATATTGAAGTATCTCATCCACACACACAACACATCTCAATATCCCCTATTTCTTCTCTATCCATTTCTTTGTTGTCCCTCGCCCTTCCTCAATTTCCTTCTCAGAAACTAACGGTCTTTTCTCATCGGCCTGAAAATTCATGTAAGCATACATTATCCTTCTTCCCCAAAGCTTAACTTACCTGATATTGTACTGGGGCCGGTGCATTGAACGCCTTGCTTACTGTAGCGTACATATCTTCCCTCCACTCCGATACCTGAGCCTGAAGGCCAATAAACAACGTATAAGCGGGATGCATAGTGATAAGCTGTTTGTGAGTTTGACTTTGGATGGGGAGAAGAATAAACTTGGGACTTGAGTTCACTTTAACTGCTTGTTATAAGTTACACTATCACGTCAGCGTCAGCATTTCACCATGTAAGCACTTTGTCTATTCTAACTCACCTAGTGAGCTTACGTCGAGATTCCGAGGCGAATAGGAAAAGACTGCCAAGATAGTCTAGTTTTGGTGGTTGCTTACATTGCCCCAAGCCATTTCTGTAGGACGACACTAGGACGATAACATCACCTCACAGGACCGCAGTCACACCCTTGGCCTGTAAAGCAACGCTTTGCTAAAAGCCAAGAGACAAATAATCAGCTCTACTCGAGGACATCACAGAGGCTCTGGAAGCGCGCGAGCTCATGTTCAATCACTGAGCTTGGGAGAAGTAGAAGAGAATACGAAAAATAGGCCAACTCGGATTATGTCAAGTTTCAGGCAATTTAATGCGTCTTCCTATTTTGATGAAAATATTCTTTACTGAGCCATTGGAATTTCCCTGTGCTTTTGTCCCCTTTCCACTTGTTTGTACGGTGCCAATCTGATATGTGACCCAGTTCCCAACATAGGTAACCATAAGGGAAAGCCCATCTTTCATCCTCGCTTATCCAATACCCATGGGTATATTGCAATTCATAATCTCAGATAGACATAGGAAGATCAAGTAGACCACTGTCGCAAACTCGAGCGGCTGAAGGCCTGACCCTCGACAAGTTTCTTTCTGGCGCTGGTCAACTTCACCATCAGCCAGTGATTGTTTCTGAGCTGCTGCTGCAAGAATATATAGTCTTGTTGTCTTCTATCAAATTCGGTATCGATACAATCTAGAGTATTGGGCAGTCTAGCGCTGTCTGGTCCGTCTAGTCGCGGGAGAAGTGGTATGTCCATCTCTGACAGTCGTGGAATCGAATATTGTCGGACCGAGACTTGTTTAGCTGATCTTGGTGGATTAGTCGTGGTATTGTCGGCCTTGGTGAGTTCGTCTGTGACAGGAGCGGGATTGATGAGTACAGGGCTGGTAGGATCGATCCTCGTATGACCGTGTGTGCAGATAAGTTTGGTGTGTTGTCGTGAATCTGATTTGGCGAGATATGGCTTTCCGTATGGTAATCCAAGAAGGAGAAATTCCTTAGTTCGAGACTACCATGAAGTAATGGAGGCCGAAACTGAGCCTGTCTCTGATGCGCCGGTGATTGAACAAGGGAAGGGGTAGCAGCAGGTGTAAGTTCATTTGCTGGATTCAGACTCTGACCGATGGCAGCTCTAGTAGCATATTCTTCCTCTTGTTCTATGTCGATTCTTTTTCCCCGGGCTGATCCCCAGAGCTCTTGGATTATATCGCCCAAAAGCTCGACGATTGGAGTGTTGTACTCTTGGCTAGACCACTTCATTACGCAAGAAAAGAGGGAGCCAGGAAGCTACTCCTGTGCCATAGAGTCTACAATATCCAAACAGCAACGTAGCTTGTCCTGAATCAAGCCACTATCTCTCAAATGAAGAGCCACGTCACCCAGTTGGTGGTTTGTCTGTGACGAATAAATGTGACTGATCTGTTATGGCTGTTTGTCCATGTAGCTTAACATGTTCCTACCACCCACACCAAAGGATCTCATTGCAAATAAGCGGAGAGAAATGTCACAACGATATTCTCAACTAGGCTTTTCTTTTTGTGCAAACATCCTGTTTGACAAAAGTTTGGCCCTTAAGTGAAGGAGCTCTCATTGTGTCAGTGCATAGCTACCTTACCGTGCCGACGGGACTTTGCATGATAGTGAACTGGGCAGCCCACAAAGGGAGACTGCATAGTTCTATTTGTCTAGAACTCAGACAGATGAGTGGTTTTTTGAAAAGAAATATCTTGACTTTTATTGTCATCGTGTATTGATGAGTTCCCGATTACGGGACCACAACGCTACTAGGCGACTGGCAGCCCACCGGCTTGAAGAGATCCATATCTATGCCATAGCCCTTATGCTGGACTTGGTTCACTTCTGACCCTTGCTCAATTCGATGATTCCAACGGCATAAGGGGCGATGGCCAGTCAGCTTGACTTGGTGACTATAGATTGGGGGTTATGGATAAAGCCCTAGCTGAGAATGAGACTTGGGTAGCTCTAGAGGCGCGTACCAAGGCTCTATCACAAATGATTGTGGACTTTATATCAGATTCATGAAGGTTGGTCTACACCGCCGGAGCAAGGTGTTACTACTACAACAAAGAACCCTCACTGCTCGCCATACTGGGACGGCATTCTGCCCTCCCCGTTCCCGAACACACATTTTCTTCAGGGCTAGTTTGTACTGAGGTTGAATGCATGCTCTATAATTCCCTCTGGTTTCCTTCATGCGATTCGGTAGTCCATTCGGCCATTTGCTCGCGTATATGCATGCCCTTTGACAGACGACCTCCCCATGAAGTTCTGGCAGGGCATTTCTTTATTGTAGTTGCATATGCATCTTGTAGGTTTACTCATACAAACCAAGATATGGCCACTGCTGTGTGATTTAGTTTTCGGGATTGAATGTATCAAAATGGCAAATACTATGAGTGAAGACATCAAACCAGTTATAGCTTAAAAGATGGTCATAGAAATTGATAATACAAAACTCTTTCAGTTCCGTTCGAGTTTATACCAGACTTTCCATCATAGACCTTTGATATAATTTACTGGAGTTGCCACTATCATCGTCAACAGCCTTTCGATATCGCTTCTTCCCCCTAAGCCCAACTCCATCTTCAAGATGTGCCTCAACAACGATCGCGAAACCATTTGTGGTCAATCATTCCGTCATTTACAAATGAAAGGTTCCCGTTTTACTTTCGGCCCAGAATGTCGATCTGTAATCCAAGACTTTATTATTCACAATCGACTCACCAGCGTCCCAAGAGGAAAGATTCTCAGCCGCTTAATGGCGGACATCCACCTAACTCAGCATGGAGATGATATTAGCGATTTTATGCGGCATAAGTTAGAGGACTGCATCAAGGCCCGCATCAAAGACATGACGAAGGGTGGCCTTATCCAGTTTTCTATCAAGAACGGCGCGGTGGGCCTTACTTGGAGAGTCGACGCGGATAATTTCCTTAGGCAGCCCGGCTGGATCAAGGATTTCAGCTTTAAACACGGCACGCAGATAGTCGATCATTGTTCACAGTTTCTTCGAGAGAACAGACCAGACGAATCACGACCTCATCCGCAACTCGTCGGAGGTTCCCAGCCGGGCTTTCAGCCTCCCAGTCAGACTTTTAATATCCAGAACACCATAATCAACGGTAGTTCGCTTAACAATGTGAGCGGCATCTTTGGCGGAAACCCCTCCTTCAACATGACGAGTTTCGCTGGAGCGCAGAATCAGGATGCCAATGAGCCTTCTTCATTTCCTCTCTTTGGTAATACCAATACCAACAATACGGCTGTTTTCCCGAACGGTCGAAATGACGAAAATTTTCCGGGGGGAGTGAGTGAAGAATTTGAGGAGGATGCCGATTTGGAAATGTCGGACGCTCCAGAAATGAACATTCCTTGGCCACAATACGAACAGCAAGGCCAGTGGTGGTATTGAGCGAGGGCATTCAACACTTGACCACTGCTTGGACAGGACAGGATGGCCGAAGTGCGATTGGCAAAGCTAGGGGCTCCGAGATATCTAACTGTTAATGAAGAGTGGTGAGCATTTCTTTGGAGTTATTGGTGGTGTTTAAGGGGCCGTCATCACTGGGTTGGCTTTTGTCTTTCCCTCTGGTTTTTTTATTTAGCTCTTGTTTGATAGACTTTAGATGTTAAATAGAGTTGTGATTTCTTTCACCAGAGTTGAAGTAACACGCCATATCCTGTGCCTTCGTATCTCTCCGTGAGAATACTGGATCATCGAGTGTGGGTGTCTTTGGGTGATTACAAATAAGAGGAAGCATAGTCGACTCTTTTTTGGTCTGGAAGGGTCACATTAATATTCCATTGCCTCAGAAATATGTTGTTTGGGCTGAAGCACTCTGCACTTACATCGGCATGTATTGACCCAGGGCAATCTAGTGATCTTTATACAACATTCTTGACTGGTGATGTTTGAAATGAGATATTGGGTATTTACATTGGCTTCACCACGATGATGAGAAAAGAAGACGTCGGATACATCAACTGATAATTTAATATCAACAAGTTACATATACCTACCAGACCACAAGATTACCAATATGCAACATGTTTCAAGTAGAGGATTGTGTTAGTGTGTATAATTCAGTGAAGACATGAGCCTGTAGGGTAAGCATCGTCGATCAACGCCAAGACCAGTACAACCAAGCTGAGACAAGCTGCGGAGGATCGAGACTAAGGCAAAGATAAGCAGAGCAGGGCGGCCTCGGGTGCCTGGCAGGGCAACCAAGCTAAGCTATAGCAAGCTAGCCCAAGCCAGCTAAGAGCTCCAGGTCCCCCGACACCATAACGTCACAAGCTTGTATCACCTGAACAAGCGACAAGGTGCATAACAGTACCGACCTTATCTCAAACCCAATCCCTCTTCTTCTTACACCTTCATCCCCTTCTCATCGCACCATCTCAAAATGACAACAAAGGGTCTTTGTCTAGTCGCCGCAACGGCTGCCCTCCAGGGCGTTTCAGCTCTTCAGATTCCTCTGAATCTTCAAGTCCCCAAGCTCTCGTGGAGTCCCTGGGCTGATGATCTTCCCTTGGTTGATACTAAGGAATTGCAGAAGAGCATCAAGCCTGAGAACCTTGAAGCTAGAGCTAAGGATCTTTATGAGATTGCAAAGAATGGAGAGGACGAGTATGGCCATCCTACGCGTGTCATCGGTAGTGAAGGTGAGTTTTCGCCGAGATCGGCTTTATCTTGGAGCTGAATGACTGATTGTTGTAGGACATCTTGGTACGCTGTCGTACATTCATGCTGAGCTTGCTAAGCTGGGCGGTTACTACTCCGTTTCGAACCAGCAATTCCCTGCTGTTTCCGGCAATGTTTTTGAGTCGCGACTCGTCATTGGCACTTCTGTTCCTAAGCAGGCATCGCCCATGGGTCTGACTCCTCCCACCAAGAACAAGGAACCAGTTCACGGAACGCTTGTTCTCGTCGATAACGAAGGATGCGACGAGTCCGATTACCCCGAGTCCGTCAAGGGCAACATCGCTCTTATCCTCCGTGGTACATGTCCCTTCGGAACCAAGTCCGGCAATGCTGGCAAGAAGGGTGCTGTAGCTGCCGTTGTGTACAACTACGAGAAGGATGAGGTTCACGGAACTTTGGGAACACCCTCACCTGACCATATTGCTACATTTGGTCTTGGCGGTGAGGAGGGGCAGGCTGTTGCTAAGAAGCTCAAGGATGGTGAGAAGGTTGATGCCATTGCGTACATTGACGCTGAGGTCAAGACCATTTCTACCACCAACATCATCGCCCAGACTCGTGGTGGTGATCCCGAGAACTGTGTTATGCTTGGTGGTCACAGTGACAGTGTCGCCGAAGGACCTGGCATCAACGATGATGGATCCGGCAGTATCTCTGTGCTCGAGGTTGCTGTCCAGCTGACCAAGTACCGTGTCAACAACTGTGTTCGTTTCGCCTGGTGGGCCGCTGAAGAGGAAGGTCTTCTTGGCTCCGATCACTACGTCTCCGTTCTTCCTGAGGATGAGAACCGCAAGATTCGTCTCTTCATGGACTACGACATGATGGCCAGTCCCAACTTTGCCTACCAGATTTACAACGCCACCAACGCCGAGAACCCCAAAGGTTCGGAGGAGCTTCGTGATCTTTATGTTAACTGGTATGAAGAGCAGGGCCTCAACTATACTTTCATTCCCTTTGATGGACGAAGTGACTACGATGGTTTCATCCGTGGTGGTATTCCCGCTGGTGGCATTGCTACTGGTGCCGAGGGTGTCAAGACCGAGGAGGAGGTTGAGATGTTTGGTGGACAAGCTGGTGTTTGGTACGATAAGAACTACCACCAGATTGGTGATGATCTGAGCAATGTTAACTACACTGCTTGGGAAGTGAACACCAAGGTAAGTTACACCCAGTTATGTCAATGGGGATCTGTAATACTAACACGGCACAGCTCATCGCTCACTCTGTTGCTACTTACGCCAAGTCCTTTAAGGGTTTCCCTGAGCGAACCATCAAGGCGTCTGTGCAGTCCGAGGGCTACTCCGCCAAGACCAAGTACCACGGCAACAAGCTCTATATTTAAACATAGCGTACGTAGCATAACATGTCATATCATTCATAGTGCACAGAGTAATGGTTGATTAATTGATTTGGATGGATATCTCTACCTTGGAAATTGCAAATGCTTACTTAGCTAAACTGACTCCATGTGAAAAGCAAAAGAACAGAAAAACATCATTATACGTAAATAACCGGTTGAAAATGCCCGTTCTAACCCCCCCAACCGTTCATATGCCTCGCACTATTCCCGACCTGAACACCAACATGCAGATATCATCTACCAGGATAGATGTTTGTACTTTGAAGTTATAGAGACTCGCCTCATCGAGCTGAAGCGAGATCGAATGGTGTACCGACCAATACACCACCGGTGGGAAACTCACAGCTCCCAGTCTGAGAAGGAATCATTTCAGTATAGTACTCAAAATCATCACGGAGATCTTTAAGCTCTATAGGCAGAATAATCTTAGACAAGGCCTTTGGTGAAGTGAGCTTTGAGAGTGTGCCGGAGTAGGGCGAAGCCGAGGCGGGTCTGTGCCCCACATTGGCGGGGGTGATCTCGGGGCTATCGGGGGTCTGGGCTCCCGGGACCGTTGTCTTGGCGGCCGAGGATCCGGGGCGAGGAGTAGAGGCATTAGAAGTGGTGTGTCGTAATCGAGCTGCGAGGCCAACGTTGAATGTGAGAAGTCGAGCAACACGATGCGCAAGTTCGTCGCGGCTGTTCTTTGCGTCTTTTTCTCCAGGGCTATTGTTACAATATGTCAGCATGGAATTGTTCATCTAGCGGTCCGTGTGTTCTGTTCAAATCATACCAGTTCACTATTGTCATCATCATCGCATATGAAAGATTATGCCATTTCAATCTTGCGCAAAGAGCCTTGATGCGCTTCTCAAAATGTTTAGCCGCATCCTCTGGTGTTGACCGTGTAGCCTCCTCATCGATTGCGCAGCATAGTGAACTAAGTTTTGAGAAAGCGAGGACGGTATCTGTGAGAGTCGCGACGAGGGTGTCGAGGGAGATCCAAGCAGCGCGAGCAGGAAAAGGAATCTGGCCGTTCTCGATGAGGCTGAGGGTCTTGTAGAAGGCGTGTATAGATGATCGACACTCTTTGACCTCTCGGAGGAGGATGTTGAAGCCTCGGGTGTCGTGTTGTGGTAAGATGTTGTAATCGCTGAGGATGTCGATGGCTGCGGCGCCGACGTCGAGAAGGCCTGTGATGGCAGTGGTGGTAGAGAGGCCGAGAGCGGCGGGATCCATGACGACCATGTCGGCCTGCAGAACGGAAGGCATTTATCGCGGTATCATTCAAATGTTAGGTAAATTAAGCAAATTGTTTGTTGTCGCGTCGAATGGAACCGATCAATCAATTGAGATGGATCAAATGAATGAGGCTCTGAATGTGTTGAAGTAAAGGATCCTTGAAGTAGATGGGATGGAAATCTTGGCAGAGGCTTCTAGGCCCCCTTTGGCTTAAAAGAAATAGGTACCGTGCCAAGCCCCTTATGATGGGAACACACAAAGCTGAGTATTACAAGGGACGAACGAACGCGAAGAGGCGAGCGAGTAGGAAGAGAGGGGAGTCTCAAGTAGGTAAGTAAAGTAAGTCAGGAACCGAGATATGTAAGAGGGCACTGTAATAATAAGCGCCCTAGGTTGGGGGAGCCGGGGAGGTAATGGTCTATTCTTAGTCTAGGGGGAGAATCTAGCCATCTAATGTACTGCGTGTAAGGTCCATGGCAAGGTCAGGTATCTGGAAGAGACGGCAGAGTTTCAATAGGCAATAGGTGAAGCCGTACTTCCGAGACAGTAACGGGCTTGTCCACTAGCGGATGATATTGAGTGGAGGGTAGGATTGGGATTGGACTAGGAGGGGGGAAATGGAATTTGTGGTGCCGAGAAGCGAGTAGATAGAAGCCAAGAGTGACATGCATGCATACAAGCCACCTATGTAGGTATGTGGATATATCTCTGGTTCTCTACAGACTGACAAGACTATGGTACGTCTGAACATATTGATGATATTCTACTAATTATTCACTTGGCAAAGTATATTTATTTTTTGTAGTTTTCTATATGTTGGCTCGTAAAATACCATGCAAAAACCACATCAGACTAAAAACTGGGCGTTTGAGCAAGGTGGATGTCGACGTGCCGACTTGCCGGGGTCGATTGGGCGCGATCGGATACCGGCACGGCGCGGTGAGATGATGCTATTTGCCCACTTTTGTGTCTGTTTCTCACTCAACTCACTGTCTTTACTTCGTACTCTAGACCAATGCTGGTATATTGTCAGTTCAAGGCTTGACATATATAATTCGCATTGACTCATGATGAAAATCATTGAGCCGATATCCGAATTTCTCTCACTCTACATGTTATTACGCGTGGCTGTCTAGTAGTAGCCTCGCATACTTTACACTTCCCAAAGCCTCAAACAATAGTCCACGCATACCAATGCGTAGCCTTGGCTGTTTGCTACATATTTAGCTGACGTACGATAGCATCATTTCATCATCGTTTTCTTAAAATTCCCCTGGGTCCTGGGTCTAGGTCACGAGCTCATCAAAAATTCATCATCACACTAAAAAAGATCGACCGACATAATAACTTCAAACGGCTCTGACGGCACATCCGAACCCCTTGAAACCCTTTTTTTTTGGTACTTTGACAGTGACACCAATTTTTTTTGTTTATTCCCCGTTAGTTTCCATACCCATTGACTTACCTAAAAACTATTTACTGTACAGTGACAGACTAGCAATCTAATCTATCAAGCCCGTTCCTGAATCAACTCCGTTTCACCAAAATGAGTCAAGACATAAAAACAAACTCCGTACTCCGTCCAGCTCTCCTTGCCGTTTCCCGTGCCGTGCCGTCCCATTTCTCGGTCCGAGCGTCCTCAATGTCATGCCTTGACTTTTGACTTACACGCGGCTGTAATGTGGATATGATGTGCATGATCTTCAACGCACGCTCAGAGCTCTATAATCTACATCCTCGAAATCATCTTCTGACGCAATGAGAACCTTTACGATAGCCGCGATCTGCGAATCAGTGACATGTCGTTCGTTTCTAAGAGCATGCATACCATCAACGATGAGAGCAACCGTCCCTTCATCCGAATGTCGTGATCTAGCGAGGGCAAAAGCAAGGGGCTCAATCTCCATAGTGCAAAGGGTACGTCCCATGATCATTGCCTGTACGCCCACTCTGAGTAGAACATCAGGACGCTGTCTTCCTCTGAGTAATGGAAGTACTATGAGCGCAATTTGCGTATTCCCGAGCTCTTCTCCTCTCCTCAGGTATTCTAGATGGCGCCAGACGCTGGTAAGTGGCGAAAATTGGGACTCATATTCCAGGGCTCTCGTGATGTTTTCGACCTGCGCTGGCCTGAGCTGTTCGTGCCTAATAAGAGCGCTCACATCTTCTGCGAGTTGAGCATTACCGGGAGGTATTCTGGCTTGTACAGCAAGCATTGAAGGAGGCTCTAGTGACCCAAGTCTATCGGACATAGAACCAAGCACTGGTGATGGAAGCTCTGGTGATCCAATTAGAGCTCCAAATTGACCAGGGATCAAGGCTGGGAATGTGAGTTGCTCGGGTCGTTGTCCATCGATTTGGTGAATGACTCTGATAGTCCTAGGAAGTGGTCGAGATTGCCGTGCTAGCGCCGTTTGTGAAAATGATTCCAGCTCTTTTCTCAAATTCTCCTCTCTGAGATTCTCGTCCCGCCTATCCGCATCCACATTATCATGATACCAAGGGTTCTGCTCCTTACGGTCTCTGGCTCCTAGATAACAAGATGCCCCTCGCTTGGTCAGCATGCCGTCGAACTCCTCATCGACCATAGCAGTAAAGGCACCCACGATAGCGTCCTTTGTAACATCATAGTGCTGCTCTTCAAGCTTCTTAGCAATGTGATAGAACAAGTTGACAAAGCCAGGCTCCAAGTCATCAAGACCAGGGGGCCACTCACCTTTCTCAATGTTGTTGTGAAATTCACCATGAGCTGAACAATACGGACAAGGACCTGCGTTGGCATACCCTCCTGGGGCAGTTGTGGGAATGTGGTCAGTCGAGGAAGACTCACCATTTTTGGGGATAGGGAATTTCCGTGGGTCACCTCCGCAGTGTGGGCAAATAAGACCTGCCCGGCATACGGGACATGCAATAAAGCCTTGCTGGCTTTTCTCAGTTGAGAGGCGACATGCCTGACAGAGGATGTGGCCACAGACTAAGACCTCGCCAAGCATGGGGTCACCCTCACCCTCCGCTGCCTCGCGGTTTTGAACGGGAGGGAAAGATGCTACAGAGAAATATTCCAAACAGATAGGGCACTGAGGCTTCATGGATCCACTGTCAGAACTGGCCGTGCCGTTTTTCATGGCCTGTTTGATAGTAGGCCAATAGCCCTCGGCGTGAGGGGAAGGGGTAGAAGAGGGTTGAGACATGGTTGGGTACTCACCAGGAGTTTCTGCAAAGTGATGTCTGTATGGACGTTAGTAGAAGTGTTGTTGGGAGATTGGGGGACTAGGGGGGATAGAGTTGGTGATGAAGATGAAGTTCAAGTTGAAGTTGAGACGTAGTTCTTAGCTTTGAAGACCTACTGTCTCAGTGTTGAGTCAGAAGGGAGATGGTTGTGATGAGAAGTCTGTTTTAGAGAACCGCCCTCGCGTTTTATAGTCCAGAATGACCCAGAGACTAAAGGTGAGCATTGTTCGACTTGAAGCTGTTCAATAAAGTGAATCCGAATTAAGAAGAGACTCTGTGGTGTTGTAGGTCCTTCACTCCTTGTTCGATTCAAGACAAAGAGTTCGGTGTTGTGTGAGTCCATTGACTATCTCACGGGCCATGACCATGTTGGGATAGAACATGGCCTTCCACGCTGCTGCAACCCTTTCACACTTGGTGAAAGTCTGGACAATGGATCTTCATTGTGCAGACATTGTGTTATAGTTGAACACTCCTCATGATAGAATCCATTGTTAGCTTCCTGAGCTAGTCGGAGTGATTCTAACTCCTATACGGTAGCTGGGCAAACAAAGTCACAAACACAGGGAACTTTCCGAGGAAAGGAATCGACCAACAGGGCATCATTGTAATACATCTATCAAAATCAGAAAAGCTCTCATCGTAGATCAACATACTTTTCAACTGCTTTGAGCTGCCTTGATCTCCTCCTCTCCCTTCTTCCTCTCAATCGCAATGATCTCTTCAACTGTCTTAGTGCTCACGCCATCACCAAAGTACCTCTCCGAAAGCTCAACACATCGAAGGTTGGCGGACAACTTGTTCATTGTCTCCATCCACTCGTCTGTAGGGTCACTGTCGTAGACGATACCACCACCAGCTTGCATGTATGCTACGCCGTCCTTGACGAGCATGGTACGGATGGCAATGCAAGTGTCCATGGGTCCTTCATCGACAAAGATCTTGTCCTCGGAATTGTTGTCTTCTACACGAACAATATCGTAGCCAAACCATCCAGCAGCTCCGGCGTAGATACCTCGCTTCTCCTGCTCCAGATCGTAGATCAATTCCATAGCTCGAATCTTCGGGGCTCCAGACACAGTTCCGGCGGGGAAAATGGATCGAAGAGCATCCCAACGTGTACACTCAGGGCGCAACACTCCTGAAACCTCGGAAGTGATATGCTGAACATGAGAGAAGCGATCAATTCTCATAAGTCGGTCAACCTTGACTGTAGTGGGGTGGCAGACTCGGTTCACATCGTTTCGAGCGAGATCGACCAACATGACGTGTTCAGCTCTATCCTTCTTAGAGGCCAAGAGTTCAGCCGCAAGCCTGTCGTCCTCAGCAGCGTTCTTTCCACGGTGGATAGTGCCGGCGATAGCGTGGTTGACAATACGGGGTCTTGATCGAGCCTCGGCAGCTGAGTAACCAAATCGTGAGTCAGAGGGCAACGGCGCATATCCGTCAGTCTTCATGAGACACTCTGGCGAAGCGCCAACAATATGGAAGTCGGCGCATGAGAGGAAGAAGACATAAGGTGAAGGGTTGAGTGTTCGGAGAGTTCTGTAGATGTTAAAGGGGTGAAGCTTGGTGCTTCTGCGGAATCTTTGTGAAGGCACAGCTTGAATAATATCACCCTTCACAATGTACTTCTTGAGCTCCGTGACGAATGTCTCGTAGCCCTTGCGACCGACGTTTGACGAATATTGTTGCTCTGACTCAGACTGCGAACCAAGTGTTTGGGGAGGCAGGGGTGTCTCGGGCTGGTAGACAATATCGAGGGTCTTCTTCAGGGTCCTGCAGGCCTCGTCGTAGGCGGGTTGAAGGTCGTCTGAGGCGTTCTTTGGCAATTTCATGTGTGTGACAATAGTCAAAGTCGAACGGAAGTGGTCCAAAGCGACAATGGTATCGAAGAACATAAACAAAGCTTCAGGAATCTGTAGGTTATCCTTAAGCGGTCGATCCGTCTTGGGCTCAAAGTACTTGATACAGTCATATGAGACATACCCAACAGCACCACCGGACAGGGCGGGAAGTCTTAGAGAGGGGATATCGAGAACGCGGTCATTGGAGAGTTCGTTCGCGAGGCTTTTGAGGGGATCGCCGGTATGTTCGTAGCCATCGCCAGTAGCCAAGACTTTTCGAGGGTCTAGAATAGAGACTCAGATACAATTCAGCACAAGAGTCTCGGGAAGCTTACTGGCTCCGATAAAACTATATCGTCCAACAGTCTCTGTACTACCAGTCGCACTCTCGAGGAGAAATGAGTATTCGGCCGTTGCGCTATGAGTGATGAGTCAGAGGATAGGTTCGACGGTGAAGCATTGTGGCTCTGTACCCCGATGATAGTTTAAGGTAAATAGCTGAAGGAGTCAAAAGATCGGCCGGGGCAGAGGCACAGACGGGTAGAAGCGTTGGTTGAGTTGTGGAAGTCCATTCTTGGTTGAAGGCAGCTCGAGCCTCATCGACGGTTGGCCGTATATCAAGCTGGCGGAGGAGTTTAGTATAATCCATAGCAGGGTCTCGATGAAGCAGAATGATAGTCTTGATGATAATGAGGTATTCTTACCTGTGCTGCACACATCCTTATAGTAATTACTTTCGAATTTTGAAGTATCTCAGTGGCTTGAAGACAAAGAAAGAGAACAATGGGAGATTGTCGTGTTGGTGGATGGTGTTTGCTTGGGAGTCACGTTTTAGCGATTGACAATTGTTAAATCAAGACGCCTTGAGGATTGGTGGGGGCGGGGCACCATGCACCGATAGCGGCAAAGCGGGAGTCCCTGGAATGGCTCTAGGGTATGCTACCGTTACCTTGATATGTAGTAATGCCTTGCGCACGAGGCATCAAACTCAGCAAAGCTGACTTCCGTTTCAGGGTTAGCGTATTTCTTTCACAGCTGAAGCTGCCCACGATCTCATGTTGACGTTGAATCCACTCGCGCTCAGCTTCCATCATTTCAACCCGCGTCCTAATTATTTCCGATTTCGGCGCCAATTCCACTCGTTTCTGCCAACAATTGAATCAAACACTCATTTAACAGAGCGCCGTCTAATTAATACTCGAAATTATGCCTACCGATCAGCAGGAGGATTCGGTTGAGTCTACGGGCGATGTTGAGATGTCTGAGACCCAGAACACCCAAGAGACTGCGCCAGAGAACACCCAAGAGGGTGAGGAGAACGAGAATGCCGACAACACAGAGCTTGTTTTCGCCAGTTCAGAAGTCGCTGAACCTAGAGTCACTTTCGCAAATTACCTAATGAGCCCAATCGTCACTCTGCTTATCGGATCTGGCGAGCAATCTATCCTCACAGCGCATCAAGGACTTTTGACACAAAGTCCTTACTTCAAGGGCATTTGCGACAGTTTTGCCGAGGATGGCAGCGTGAGTAGTCCAATAGCTTCGCGCCAGCGATATTTGACACCTGTAACCTCTTCTAACCTCCAAACAGCCCCGTCAGATTGAGCTCCCCGACTGCGACATCGAGACTGTCGGCAGCTTCCTCGAGTACCTCTACACAGGCGAATACTTCCCCAAGAAGCTTCCCGGCCAGCGTGTCCTCGAATCCGATCCCGCGATCCCCTCCGTCGACAACACCGGTGACCAGCTTCTCAAGCACGCCCGCATCTACACACTCGCCGAGAAGTTCGGCGTTTCTGGTCTCAAAGGCCTCTCGAGCTCTAAAATCCACTGCGTTAATTCTACCGCTAAGGGCGAGATCGCATACGCTCGTTATGTCTACGCTTACACCAGCAACGACGACACCACTATCCGCGCCCCTGTCGCAAGCTTCTGGGCTACGCGCTCACACACTCTGCGTGCCGAGGCTGAGGACGAGTTCAAGGCTCTGTGCTTGGAGCACCCCCAGTTCGGATACGATGTCCTCAGTAGGCCTACAAATTCTGTGGAGGAAAGTTCATCTACTAATAAAGTGCAGCCCGCGTCTTGGACGACAAGCTCAAGCGAGAGCGAAACGACAAGATGCACCCTGCCACAGGCAGTGGCAGGAAGCGCGCTCGTCACAGCAGCGGCTCGCGTGTTGATTAGAAGAATTTACGTTTGGGGGATCAAACCGGCGGTATTTGAATCATTGGCGCGTATCGAACATCATTTCTTTTGTTTCCTGGGCTATTTAGGGACGCACATTTATACTGTAACACTACATGGGATTTTTTTGACAGCCAGCTGTGGTCACGTCTGGGATTTGGTAATGGGGACAGAAATAGGCTCTTTTGAGCTCTCACATTCTAGTATCTTAGCTACTAAGATAAACTGTCCTAATCCTCTTTCTTTCCCTCTTCCTCGCCCTCGTCAAGTTCACCCCGCACCATTGCCAAAGTCTCCTTAACATTCTCCTGCATTGACCGTATGAAGTTGATGCCGTTTCTAATCTCGCGCTTAACTCTCTTCACCTGCTCTCGGGATGGTTTGCGCCTAATTTGGGACAAATCATGGACCTAACGTAGGTCAGGAAATCCGGATGACCTGAGGATGTTTCGTATGGGCTACTCACCAGATGCGCCTCAGTACGCAGGTGGTTGTCAATCTCCAGGCCAAAATCTTGGCCGTGGCAGGGAAGACCGATGACACGGCATACTCCTCGTCCTCCTTCTAGGTCCCAGTCGATAGTGGTGAACCGGAGATGGGCGTAGAGATGTTCCATTTCGAGTTTCTGCTTCTCGGTTTCAATTTTGCTGACGTCTTGGGCCTTGATCTTGGCGATTCTTTTCGCTCGGATATGCTCGAGAGCTTTCTCATAGTCTTTTTTCTCACCATCCTTGGCTTTTTTGGGTTTGCTGACTTTCTTGGTCCCGTCAGGATTAAAGTGCTTGGGATTAAAAGACTTGGTTATGACGACCTTTGGCCTTTCGGGCAGTTCAATGTCAAAGGCTTTGTCCACAAGTCGGATCCCTACCCCAGCAGTTAGCGATAATGACCTGTCGTAGCAGGAAATACTAACTCTCGTGAAGTTGACTCGGAGTTATGGCCTCCTTAGATTTGACCTTGCTGTTGGGATATCGCAAAATAGGAAGAGGCGGGTTATCACGCCAGTGAATCTTGCCGTTGTCATCTCTCCAGAAGATATCCCGATCAGGATCACATTCCGGTTCAGGATCGGGATCCTCGGGCGGACGAGTGATGATCTGGATACAAGGTTCACGCATGGTTGTAAGAAATTCGGGGGGCAGAGGGATAATATCCCCAAACATAAAGGTACGAGGTAAAGGTTTAGAAGAAGAAGAAGCTGAGCAGCTGGAGTTTTGGGGGATAAGCATTATCCGTAATTAGACCGAGAGAGCAAACAAAGGATGAATCATTTGGATGGCCGTGAATCACCGCCTGCCACTGGCAAATGTAATTGGTCTAGTAGGCTCGTAAAGCTATAAGATTATCAAATTTGTGTAAGTAAACTTAATAGTAGTAGATAAAACAGACAAAACTGATGACACTTTGTAGTTCTTATAAAAAGAACGGGTAGAACCAGAGGGTTTCCTACCTACGCTGTTTGTCACTCTTGATAACTTGGCTGGCAAGAACACTGCATCAACGACATGGGAAACATCAATGGTTTAAGTATTTTAAATCCCCAGCAAACTTTGGTCTTCCGTAAGGTTGTGATGCTTTGTCTTTGATCGAGTTCCCGACGAGGATGGACATAAATATCAAACATGTCTATCACTCTCATCCTTATACAAGTTTTGGTCTAATGACCGTTTCATTTTCTGTTGGGATTAGGAGAGTCGATGCTTCAGGTTTCAAAGAGAAAGGATATTCTAGTGTAGGAAATATCTCGAGAAATACATGCTCTTACTTTGACTTTCACTTCGAAGCTGCAGCTGTCTGACAGTCACAGTTGCAGGCCAAGCTCAGTCTCCTTCGTATATGCTCATCCCGCAATTCACATTCTGACCTAGACCATCGATATAGCAGTGGCAGGTCATCAATACTGGGTCCCTTGGGTCATTTAGATAGCTGAAATAGCATTCCATCATTAGAAAAGCACCATGACTTTCTAAATTCTGTCTTTTGGCCTAGTCAATCCGATGAGGAGCAGGGTTTAGCTCAAGGGGTAGAACATAAATGCGATAGCTCAAGCTGAATTACTGCAGTATCGTTGCCAAAGTGTTTATTTCTTGGTAACTGACAAGTGAACTGTGAAACGCCTTGTTGAAATGAAACAGGTGTTCAGTGCCAGTTCTTTGTTCCAGTCTTAAAGCGATATTCACTTTGTAACGAACAGCGGTTTGTGTGGATTGTTAGAGACGATTGAAAGGAGTTTGGACAATGAAGAACTTTGTCGATTATTTTGTTCACGATCAAGAGTTTCAGGCATTTGACATTAAGGAGTTGTGTGAATCAGAGAATATGAAGATGAACTGTATTTAATTTCTTCGAACACCCCGATGCTTTTCTATTCTTCTGCTATACCAACTACTATATGACTAGCCTACGACTCCAATATTAGTAATGTCTACACGAATCAACAACATCATGGCTATCCCTAGCCTTCTCAACACAGAGTCTCAAGGCCCCAAATGGACCGAAACATACTGGCCTCCCCTTAGAGAATCTCTCCTCCTAGACCCAAGCCTCTTCAACCAACTTCATCTCGAGTGCGGGATCTGCCTCGATGAGATGAGCATCTTTCCTCACCAACATATCTACGATCCCGAGTTTGACCACTTCTCGCATAGAGCGCGTATCTTACCCTGTGGTCACATGTTCGGAAGCAAATGTATCCATGCTATGCTAGATCAAGCTGTTACTAATGGAAACGCTGACAAGATTACTTGCCCGTCTTGCCGTCTTGACTTTTCTTGGCATAGAGACTGCGATCATATTCATTCAGGTATGCCCATGCCAACAAGCATCGATGCGATTTCCAAATTCCCTCCTGCTCTCTTCGAAGGAGGTATGCTTGCAGATAAATGCGGCGACTGTGAAGTCCTTGTAGTAATCACGGGCCTCTCAAGTCTCCTCCCTACGTTTTTATTCCCCTTTCCACTACAAGAAAGAGAGGCTTTGGCTGTGAGAGCTACTACAATAACCAGTTACTGGAGCACTACCGCCGAACGATCTGGGTTTTCATGCGATGACCATGTGACAGTTGTTCCACTGGAGGGTCAGGCGCAGGTGCTATGCGACATGGTCAAAAGCCGTCTGATTGCGAATGCAACGAAGAGCTGGATGTCTCTAGACCTTGAGGGGTTCGAGCTGAGTATTCATTTATACAGGGATAATCAGCCAAGAAGTGAAGGTGAGCTTCAAATATTCCTCAACGCGGCGGTTAATTTATTTGAGCAGGATATGAATGAGCATAATTTGGGTTAGAAGTCTGCTTTTGCTACATATATAGAATAAAATGATTTTATCTACTCAGCGTGTTCAAAGTCGAGAACTAATCCGGGAAGAAGCTCAATAGATTTGGGGCTGTCCTTTGTACCCAAAAGTGTGAGCCTCATCTCTGCCTTGCCATTTCCACCTTCGAGTGTCGATAAGGCGACCTGATTGCTTCCAGAATTAGGCCCAGCGGGTAGATCGTAAGGCCATGAATATCCATTTGCACCCGAGGCAGCGTTCTGGTTGTGAATGGCATCGTAAATAGGCTTGTATGTCGAAATATCCTTCTCGGGGAGTAGAACAGTGACTCGTGATACACCCTTGGCGTGTGATGGATGCTTCGTGTACTCGTGCAGACCATCACCACTCTCAGCCTTGAAAGGTGATCGAAGATGACGCTCCGTCTCATCAACACACCAAAACGGAACCGTTCCAGGGAAGATGCGGCCACCCTCAGGATTCAGCGCCACCGAAACAAGACACTTCATCAAGACTCCGTCAGGTCTATGTCTCTGAAGCGAAGTAAGGTCACCATAAGTGATCCCATTCCCAGCATCAGCCACACGCTTCTGCAACTTGGCATACTCGGCTTCACTGGGCAGCGTATGTGCCCAATCAGCGATCTTTCCCTCTTCAAGATTTCCCCATCGATGAGCACGGCGTTTCTCAGGGTCTACACCCTCAACAAAGGCAATGAACTCAAGATATGTGCCGTCGGCGAGATGAATGAGTTTGTTGACTGTGAGACCGTCTGCGTGAGCACCTCCGTCAATGACAGTGAGTGAGTCTTTGAGATTCTCTGTGACGGTTTGAAGGGTTTGGTATGAGACCAGAATTGCGAAGTGATCAAGAATTGGGAGTGACATTTTGATCGTGATGATAAGTTATTGTTTTGTTGATGTTGAGAGTTGAAGTTTAAGGTTGTTTGTGAATGATAGACTTTTGCGGGGGTTCGGGGTTGGTTCGGAGGAGGTGCATGATAAGCGCCGGCTTGGAAGCCGTGATCAACATCATGATTGATTGATAACTTCAACCTCATTCAAAAACAATCCAAACAACTCATAAATATTAAATCTGTTTCAGAGTTGAACATTTCTTTTGGGTTCTTAGATCAAGATGTCGGAGAAAAAGCCGGTTGACCTACCTACTTGTGTATGCTTTGTGTCTACTGGAATACCCCGAACTTCCAATAATATCCCTATAATCTAATACGATCTTATACTGTAGTGAATTGAGAGTTAGCTAAGCTAGTAACATGATCTCTTGAGCATTTTGATGTTTTCGCTGATCTTGAGTATATCTCCAGCGCGCCAATGTTGTAAGTAACACAATGAAAGCCAATTGGTGAACCATTATGGCCTCCACCAAACTAAAGCCTTCGGAGGAAATGTGAATGAGGTCGAACAATATTGCTCCGATGATGACAAATGCAATACACACTAATTGTAGATCACAGAGCTTGTTCAACCTCCATCAGCTTACACAGCGCTTGGATTCTAGCCTTGTCAGCCCATTGGCTACATTGCGGCAAGCCGTAAAGCGGGAAGCTCAATGCCATCAAAATGTCTTACAGGAGAGCCACAGAAGACGGCGATATCTTGCCGGGATAAGCACTAGATATTATCACCGAATGCAGTGATGTCAGCTTCCTCGACTTTTAGGTATCTAAAAGCAAATGTGTTAAGTGAGATTCCTTCAGCTGGGTGCGGGGTGAAGTGAGTGAGACGCAATGAGTTTGGATATAAAAAGCGGGATACTACCTTCATACTTATGGTTCTTTGAATCTTCATATTCATCTTGTATTGAGGATAAGTGAATATTAGCAACAATGACTACTACTCTTTACCAACAGAGCATCCCTGTGATGGTCAAGTACCTCAAGAACATGTCAGCCATGCTCGAGAAGGGCTCCAAGTTCTGTGAGGAGAAGGACATGAAGCATGAAGAAATGCTCTCATACCGCCTTATTCCTGACATGAGAGGGCAAGTTATAAAAACTTCAATGAGATCACTGTGTAACTGACATCTACTAGACTTCCCTACCAAGTCCAGTCATGCTCTAACACAGCTAAATTCCTCGCCTCACGTCTCGGCGCACCAAACATTCCCGTCTTCGAAGATAATGAAGAAACTTTTGAACAACTCCAAACTCGCATTACTCAAACGATTGAAGCCCTTGAGAGCGTAGACCCTGACATCATCAACGGCAAAGAGAATGAGGAGGTTCTCATGGAGACCAAAAGCATGGGATCTTTTCGCTTCACAGGTCAGCGATACGTGAGCGAGTACGCTATCCCGAACTTTCACTTCCACCTAACCAGTGCGTATTGTATCATGCGCACGATGGGTGTTCCTTTGGGAGCCTTTGATTATCTGAATGATGTGTTTGAGAAGGTTTAGGATTGTATGCGTGAAGAGAGGATATTCATCAAAGGGGGGCGGGAATTGCCCGATGAGGAAATTTCTCTTAAAGACTCAAGCTACTTGAAAACATCTCAAGAACAATTTCATAAAAAAGGTCACTACAGAAAATTATAAAAGTCAAAATGTCTGAACCTCCTTCAACTCGTGTCCAGACTCCAGATGTCGCTTCATCTGAAGCTGAAAGGACCGCCCACGTCCAAAATCTCATGGACCGTCTCCGCACCAAAAGCCCCATCTACAACTTCATAATGTCCTCAGCGCAACTCATCAGCACAACACGCGGGACAGTTATAACACGCCTTGTTCTAAACGAGAACCACCTCAACAGTAGTGGAAACCTACACGGAGCTGTATCAGCCACAATTATCGACTTCACAACTGGATTGGCTATTGCGAGTTGGGATTTGAGGGAGACGACTGGTGCGAGTGTGGATATGCATATTAGTTATTTGAGCACAGCGCGCTTGGGAGATTTGGTTGAGATTGAATCGAAGGCAGATAAAGTTGGAGGAAGTGTGGCGTTTTCGTCGATTAGGATCTCGAAGGTTGAGGTGGATGGGACGTTGAAGTTGGTTACGCTTGGGCAGCATACCAAGTATGTGAAGGGATCACAACCAAAGTCTTCATAGAACTATAGAATCGGGGGACATAGGTTTACATGGAGTTAAATAGACTTTCTTCTGCCGAGAGAAGCTCTGAGATCTAACTTGGTACTCTCATTCACTGACACATCCAAGTTGTGCACTCATCACCTCAGGGCAATTAAGCAGGTAAGACACTCTCAAAGTAACAACGGGTATTTTTCATGGGCTATAAATCAATTTTCAAGATATTCAATATTTCAGCGGTGCTGCCCCGACCTTCTCCGCCTCAGCATTCAATGCATCAATCTCAGCCTGCACAAGAGGAATGCCCGTTTTCTCCCTCTCCTTCTGAGCCAATTGTTCAATCTCTCCTGGGAAATAGATCCTCTCAACTCCAGCTGCCTTTTCTGATCCAATAACACGATCATAGAGGTACTGCATCCTCTCTCTAAACTCATCCAAGCTCATGAAGAGATCTGGCTTGATAGCTACCAAGAAATGTCCAACATCTGCAGGCTTGGAAGGATCATATGGACCAGTGACATGTCCAGCGAAAGCAGAACCTGATAAAACTCCTGAAAAGACATCCATCATGATGGACAACGCAGAACCCTTGGGACCGCCCATGGGCAACATGACTCCACCGAGAGCAGCTTCAGGATCATCGGTCTGTCGTCCCTCAGCATCAAGCGCCCAGTCCATGGGAATCTTCTCACCCCTTCTCTTCGCCTTATAAATCTTTCCCCTAGCGGCCACAGAAGGGGCCATATCCAAGATGAAGTTCTCCATGGGTCCTTTACCTGGCGCACCACAAGCAATAGGCGACACACCCATGAGCTTACTCTTTCCACCAAACGCAGGCAGCGCAGGACTCGAGTTTGTAAAAACAAGACTCATCATATCCGCATCAAGAGCCTGCTGAACAATCCAAGCACTCATGCCAAAATGGTTAGAGTGCTTAATACTCGCCATTCCAATACCAAACACACGCGCGGATTCAATAGCAGCTGCCATACCCTTGTGAGCTGCAACAAAGCCGAACCCATTTTGGCCATCGACTTGGGCTACGGCTGGTGTGACTTGGGTAAGGATTGGTTGGGCGCTGGCGTTGAGGACGCCTTGACGGAGACGTTCCATGTAGGAGGGGATACGGTTCATACCGTGGGTGTCTACGCCGCGGAGATCAGCTGCAACGAGGCAGCGGGCGACAATGGAGGCGTTCTCGGAGGGGATGCCGTTGCCTTTGAGGACGTCTTCGATGAAGCGTCTTGCTTCTGAGGCGGCGATGGGGAATTTCTGGTTTTCTGCCATTGTGAATATTGAGGTGAAGTATCAGATCAATGTGAAGAACGAAGAATTTATCTTGTATTTTTTTTATTTGAGGTCGGAATGATTGTTTTACAAAGCTTCGATCTTGAAGCTTTAATACATGTTGCGCATGGAGAATGAGTGCGGGGAAAGCCCGTCTCTCTGGTGGCATCAGTAGCGGCATCTCCCCGCGCTACGGATTTTCTCCATTCTTGCACCTCACAACCAAATCCAACTCGGCCAGACTGCAATGCAAAAATGCCCAATGGCAATAATTCTGACGGTAATACAAACGGAAGACGATCCCGTACGAGGAGTGGCCAACCAGGTCGAAAGAATCCCCGGCTTCGATTGGCCTGTCTGAGGTGCCAGCGGCGAAAGATCAAGGTGCACCTCACCATGAGATTTGGATACCTGATTCTAACTAACGGATTCATAGTGTGATGGGGAGTTGCCGACGTGCAAAAATTGTCGTAATGCGGGCGCTGCATGTACTGATGGAGAATCCGCTCGTCTCAAGGATCTGCCTCGAGAGTGGGTGACCGTGAATTATCCAAGTCTATCAGATATACTAATTAATCATCCAGGTATATCTCGACCTTGAAGAATCGAATCTCTTGGCTGGAGTCGATTGTTCGGTCACGATGCCCTGATGTGGACTTGTCTCAAGATCCTCCTACAGACATTGGCGAAGGGTTGAATGACACCATCCTTGAAGATGCAACAGACTCAATACTCCAGTCTCCTGTACCTACACAAACGGAAACCCGCAATCTTTCCGAAACCATACAAGAACCATCGACCGTTGAAACCATCAATCAACCCGTGAGGTCAGCTCCGGGACCAACAGGGGCCAGTGCCATTACCCATGAGATCGGATTGGTATCACTTGGAACAAATCAAGACCCAAGATACATCGGTCCATCTAGTGGCTACTTCCTGGCTCGTGTGATGCTAGATTCGGTTTCGAAGCATAACGAAAGACTTGGTCGTGAGAATCGCGATGCCCCATTCCCTACCAAATTGGTAGAAGCGATCCAAGGACCACTACCACTTCCACCGAGAGACGTGGCGACACAATTGTGCGATGCTTATTTCAGCGTCATCAACCTACAGTATCCTATTTTACATCAACATACATTCAACAACATGCTAGACAAGGCTTACGAACGAGATAACCAGGAACCAGTTATCAACTTCCAAGTATTCATGGTTCTAGCCATAGGATCTGCGGTATTGTCCGGCCGCATTCGAGCCCGCATCCCAGCAGAGTCATATTGCCTCTCTGCGCTACAGTATCTCGATGATCTCAATCTCGAAAACTCGCTTCAAGGTGTTCAATGCCTTCTTTTGCTCTTAATATTTACCATCCATAACCCGTTCGTTCGGCTCAATGTTTGGTATTTGAATTACCATTGCATCGCGGCCCTTCTTGATCTAGGTCTTCAGAGAAACATCAGCGCAGGTGCAGGGATTTCCCTTCTAGAACAGGAGATGCGAGCTCGGATCTTTTGGGTGATTTACACTTTCGATCGCAGTATTGCTACTATGATGGGCCGTCCTATTGGAATACGAGACGAGGGATGTGAGCTTAGAGTAAGTGCGCAGGTTAATATTGGGCCACGGTGCGGACTAACAGGTTAGATGCCAATAGGTCTATCTGACGAGCAGCTCGCCAATCCATATCAACAACAGACCGCCGAGACATCAAATGAAATGTCATTTGCTGTCCATTTGTTTAAAGCTGCTAGAATCAACTCTGAGATCAAATATATTGCACAAAGTATTGTCAGAGATTCACCTAGATATGCATATCCTAGAGTGGTCGACATCAACGAGTGGCAAACCGAAATGTTGCGTCGATTAGATGAGTGGGCAAGCCAGATACCAGGTTTTGATGACCCTTTTGTGCTTTATCTGCGGACGACATGTCAACTAAGATACCATGGCCTACGAATGCTCCTGTTGCGGCCAAGCCCCGCCATACCGAAGCCTTCCAGCGAAGCTTTGGTGCAGTGTCACCAGAGTGCCCGCGAGAGTATCCAATTGTTTGATCAGCTGTACAAGAAGAACCTTCTGGTGCATAGCTGGATCACCTTTCATGGACTTGTTCTCAGTACCATAACCCTGTTCTATTGTATAAAGGTGGTACCGGAAATCGCTCGCTCAACTGGCGTTGACGCTTTGATGTCTGATTTGAGTATATCTCTGAGTATTCTAAGCGCTACAGGTGAACACTGGTCGGGTGCAAAACGCAGTCGGGACATCTTGGATGAGCTTGGCAAATCGACGCTTCGATATCTTCGAGAGAATAACGCCCGATCAGATGGGTCAGGTGGCCGTTCCACATCACAAACTAATGGACAGACACTTGAACCTGCATCGCTTTCGGCAGAGATGTTGGATAGCTCTGGAATAGGCTTGGCCAACACCCATATGGATACATGTTTGATGAACACTAGTGACAGTATGGGTTTCATGCAAAATCCCTTTGATGATTCCTTGTTCAACGATTCATTCTCTGGGTACTTTGATCAGACAGATTCGATAAACGTCGATACTATTGTCCGAGAGCTATTCCAAGACTTTATACCGATACATCCTAGCTAATCATAGCATCAATCAGCTTTCCAATCATTGGGGTCCTTGGGCCGTCAAAAAGTCAAAGTCAGCGCCCTGCTCTGCCTGGTTCACGCTCCTCATGTACAGCCCTCGATAGCCTCGCATTCCTTCTCGTTTAACCCATGGTGCTGTAGTACCTTCATCTTGCTGAAAACTTTTCAGTCTCTCTTGGATTCGTTGAGATATCTCTTCGTCAGAGAGATCCACCGAAAGCTGTCTCTTGTCGATATCCAAAGTGATAAGATCTCCATTCCTGATGATACCGAGCGGGGACTTGGGATCCGCTGACTCTGGAGAGATGTGAAGTCCAATTGTACCGCCTGCTGTTCCACTCATTCGGCCGTCTGAGAGGCGCAACATATCCAATACACCCTGTGATGCGATTTTTCTCGGAATTGGAATCATACCTGCTTCTGGCATTCCTGGGTTTCCAATTGGGCCAATATTTTGCAAGACAAGGACGCTGTCAGGAGTCACATCGAGGTTAGGGTCATCGATTCTCTCCGCCATATCCGCAGAGTTCGCAAAGACAACCGCTTTTCCAGTATGTTGGAGCAGTTTCCTGTACTTGGAAGCACTTGCCTTCATGACAGCCCCTCCTGGTGCGAGATTACCTCTCAATACTACCAAAGAAGATGCGGGGTATAATGGCTCGTCAAAAGGCTGGATGACACTGAGCTCTCGTGGAACAGGGATGAGAGAGTTATAAGCAATCTCTTCCCCGAGAGTTCGGCCAGTTACCGTCAATGCATCGAGATGAAGCAGAGGTTTGATCTCATGGAACAACGCGAGCATACCACCTGAAAGGGTTAGTCATTATCTAGCAATAGAGGAAGGGACATACCCGAGTTATGGAAGTCGGTCATATAATTATCACCACTAGGCTTCAGATCAACCAGCAATGGCGTCTTGCGTCCAATCTCGTCAACAGTGTCCAGTGTGATGGTTCCTGCAACCTTGGGGTGGCGTCCGATAATAGCCATGAGATGCACCACAGCATTGGTCGAGCCACCAATTGCCTGCAAGACAGTGATAGCATTCAGGAACGACTCTCGAGATAGCAGAGCTTGCGGTCGAAAACGTTCAACATCCTTGCATGCCGAAACGGCGAGTCCTCCGGTGGCTTCTGCGATTCGCAGCCTTGTAGCAGATACAGCTGGGGCAGTGGCACCCGCAAAGGGCATCATACCAAGTCCAACCAGGATGGCAGCCATTGTTGATGCTGTGCCCATAACTCCACAAGTTCCTCCCTTTGTAATCGTCAGATCTGGAACTGTACACTAAGGGGATAAAGACTCACAGTCGGTGCCAACTCGTCATTGATAGCGGATATGTCTTCAATATCAAGAGTTCCAGCTCTGTACTTGGCCCAGTTGTTGCGGCAATCTGTACAAGCTCCAATTCGCACTCCGCGATGACTGCCTGGCATCATGGGACCAGTAACCAGATGAAGGATTGGCTTATTGGCTGAGATTCCACCCATCAATTGAGCGGGTGTAGTCTTATCGCATCCTGGATAGATTAGTATGAGTCTTGGTATCCTTCAGATAATACATACCACCAATCAACACCACGGCATCACAAGGTTGCGCACTAATCATCTCCTCGGTATCCATGCTCATGAGGTTTCTGAGATACATGCTTGTTGGCGATGAAAAAGATTCATGGATGCTGATGGTAGGGAAGTCAATAGCTAGTCCTCCGTTAAGCTGGACTCCCCTCTTGACAGCATCGATGAGTTGGGGGATATTGGCATGGCATGGATTGAAGCTGGAGTATGTGTTGACGATTCCAATGATTGGCCTGGAAAGTGCATCCTCACTGTATCCTAGAGCTTTGATAAAGACCTTGCGAAGAAAGAGGGAGAAGTGAGGGTCTCCATAAGATGCCAGACCTTGGCGCAGGCCAACCTTTGATGTAATTGGGTTATCGAGGTCATAATCTGGATTCAACTCAGTATTCTTTAAGTCAGCCATTTTGAATAGTTTTGACTTTTGTATATTGATGATTGAAGGAGTGACCAGAGAATAAATCCTGGCCTATCAGTGTTTATGTATTACTGTCCCAAATGGCGATGATCACATATAGCCCGTGGGATGTTGCAGACGGGGTAACCCCGCGTCGGCCATCACGCAATATGGCCGAGGATTTCTGTAAGTCAGGACGGGAGAATCCCGCGATGCATCAAGTCAGCAAATAAACAGATATAATAAAAGACACCACCTCTGTTGGATCAACTATTTTTCGGTACTGTTTATATTGTATTTATTCGGACATTTATTCATCTATCATGCTTGATCTCTCGAATAAAGTCGCTCTTGTAATCGGCCTCGGTCAAACAGGTACCGAAGGTTGGGGTATCGGTGCAGCTTGTGCCGTAAGCCTAGCACGTCAAGGAGCTATCATATTCGGCGGAAACAGAACCCTCGAATCAACTACGAAAACAAAAGAAACAATCGAAGCAGAAAATGGAACATGCGATATCATCGCCACAGATGCTACAGACTCAGCTTCTGTAAAAGCCCTCGTTGACGCTTGTATGGCCAAACATGGCCGTATTGATATACTGTTAACAAGTGTTGGACAATCTCAACCCGGAGATCCTGCTTCCATGACTGAAGATATCTGGGATTCTCAAATGGAGATTAATCTCAAAAGCGTATACCTAGCAACACATCACGTCCTTCCCATAATGACATCTCAATCCTCCGGTTCAATAATCTGCATCTCCAGTATCGCAGGACTTCGCTACATCGGAAAACCACAAGTCGCATACAACACCGCCAAAGCAGCAATTCTTCAATTCGTCAAAACTACGGGTGTTATCTACGCTGATAAAGGTGTAAGAGTTAATGCTGTTGTGCCGGGGTTGATGGATACGCCGTATACAAAGAAACTAGCGGGGCGGTTTGGGAAGAGTGTTGAGGAGTTCAATAAGGGCAGGAAAGGACAGGTTCCGATGGGGAGGATGGGGGATGCGTGGGATGTTGCGAGTGCGGTTGTGTTTTTGGCGGCTGATGAGGCGAGGTATATCACTGGGCAGAAGATTGTGGTCGATGGGGGAATAACATCGTCTACTGGAAGGGCTTGAAGACGTGATTTACTATTCAATACTGTATCTATACTTGTTTCTGAATGCTATAAGTTCTAAGTTCTGTGGTGTAAGTCGCTCGCTTCCTGATGTTAGCCTTTGACCTGTGATGTAAGTGAGAGAACCAAGGCAAATATTCCTAATCAGAATGGGGAGACAAGCTAATACCCAAAATGAATCGCATCGCAGATTTAGCATACAATCGCAGGTTAAGGTCTCTTGGTGAGCGTGGAATCAATTAAAGGATTATAGTCGGGCAGTATTTCCGCACGGATATTCCCCGTCATACTAGCTAGCGGGACAAGTCCGTCATACCAGGTAAACCTCAATGCATTTAAACCACCACCTCATCACCTCGAATACTACGTATCAACCCTTCAGCGAATAAAAATCACTAAAAATCATGACCGTCGTTCATATCGGTACGTCCCCCGTCCATTCACACAACATCTCACTAACTGCCCAGTCCTCTTCAAGTTCCGTCCAGAGGTTGACGAGTCACACCGGCAGGCCTTCGTCAGAGAACTCAAAACCCTCAAGACATTACCATGTGTCAAGGATGGACGTCTTGTAGTAGGCGGGCCGTCACTTACAGATCCCATTGAGCGAAGTAAAGGCTTCCAGATTTGTCTGTTGAGTTTTCATCATGATCGTGCTGCGTTGGCGGAGTATCAGGCTAGTAGTGAACATCACAGGTATGTTTAATCGAAGATTCACGAAGAAAAGGATAGATACTAATGGTTTTCAGGGTGACGAGTAAATACCTATGGCCATTCGCGGAAGATGTTACACGGTTCGATTTTGAGGTTGCTGAAGAAGACGAGGATACATTTGAGAAATCTTTTGGCTTATTCAACCAATCATAACATATAGAATATATCCTCAACCTCCAATTGAGGCATGTTCAACCCATCTATCACCAAATCATCGAATTTGATCAGCTCGCGCAAGATACTCGGGCGAATATCTCCCATCCTCACCCCTTCCGTCAAACTCCTCTGTATCTCCCTCTTGAACATCAGCCAAATATCTATCAAACTTATCCGCCACATCAATCGCCCTCTTCAAATGTGCAAATGTCATCTTCTTCCTCTTATACTTCGCCAACTGTCTTCCCGTCGTGATTGAATTACGAATTTGTCGTCCATTCATAGGATATCGCGCCAACTCCTCCAAGTATAACTCAATATCATCAAAATCAATGTTCTCTTCTTCACCCAGACTTTTCAGTCTGACGAAGAAGTTCTTCCAGATTTGTTTTCGTTGATAGTCCTTTAACTTCTCGTATCGTAGTGCAAGCTGAATACGTGACTTGAAGGCCTCGTCAAATGTACCCACGCGGTTGGTTGTCAAGATAAGAATACCCTCGTAGTACTCCAGAGCCCGAAGGAACACAGACACCAACGCATTCCTCTTCAGATCCTGTAAAGTGCGCTGTTCAAGAAAGACCTCTGCTTCATCTAGAAGAACAACACAGTCCCAAATCTTACCTAAATGGAACACAGATTCAAGATACTTCTCCACGTCAGCAGGCTCAGTACCAATATCTCCACAGGTGACTGGGTATAAGGGCTTTTTGGCGATTTCGGCCACAGATTCAGCTGTGAATGTCTTGCCTGTTCCCGGAGACCCGTGAAGAAGCATTATGAGGCCACTGCCTTTGCTCTCTATAAGATCTGTGTTTTTCTCGGCGTCGAGTTGGTTGGTCACTAGAGCAAGGACAAGTTCTTTCATGCTTTCGTCAGCAACGAGATTTTTGAACGCTTCTTCGTTCCAATCGACATCCCGAATTCGATCCACCTCTAGATCGACTGAACGTCTCATTAGCATAAGGTTCAAATGACTGTAAAAGCATTGCTTACCCCATTTCTTCTGCCTCAAATTAAAGCCTGGTATCAGCCTGGGGAACAAATAAATCTCAGGCTCTTCAGGCAAACTGTCGTCCTGGGGGAGATTTATCCTTCGACTTGTCAAGTAACCTTCTTGTCTCAAATAGTTGCTTCCTGGGTGGAGGTCCTTGTATGTGTCAAAGTCCACCATGAATCGTTGTCCCTGTGAGGCTTCAGCATGGTATGTCAGCTGGAGGAAGGGGTACTAACCGCCTGGATCCTGTCTGCAGAGCTCCCTTCGTAAGATATAAGCTTCTTTCCACGCAAAGTCCAAAATCTTTTCCCTCTCTGCAGTAAAAGTTCTTTAACTTCTGGCTTTGCGTATGACATTGGCATGAGACTCAGTTGCGTGATATCGATCTCTCCGCCTTTGTACTTTGGAGGAAAGTCAATACTGTGCCTCTTTTCAACTGAAAAGAACTTTCCAGCGAAGCCATAGGAACGAGTATGGACATCCCAAGAATAAAAGTCTTCTCCGAGGTCTTTATCTGAAGAATCTGACCTCTTCTTCCTCGTTATGTCAGGCGATGGCCGGGTTATAGCGATACGCCCACTATACTTGCCATCCTTCTTCTGAACAAGAGTATCTCCTGGTCGTATCAAGAACTCCATAGTTTCGCTGGAAACTTTCCCTCTGTTGAACTGATCATCAATCTGGTCATACAGAGTGGCAAAGTATCTTTCGATCCACTCAATCAATACCCCAACTAATTGTGCATGCCTGTCTGAAAGGTCCTCGATTTTGAACGAGGTTCGACAGTGATGCCACCATAGATGAGGGTCTTTCAAGCTCTGCCACACTTTGACCAGGGGGAAGTCGTCGCTAAAGGAAGGGTACAGATCAAATAAAGCTTCGACTGCTTCAACCATTTCCTCTGACACTAGAACCACATCCTGACTTGCTGGTTCTGGGTCAGGAAGTGGCTGCTTTGCTCTTCTGGCTGCGTTGATTGCCTCGGATTGATGGTCCACCGAGTAGTATTTGTAAACAATGAACGAAGCTCCATACTCTTTGGCGTAATCATCTGGGTTTGCGATGGGAAACAGGCCCCTGAGGTCCACTTCATCTCCAAAAACGTCCCAAACAGGAGGAGCAAGGTAGACTGTCTGGCTTCTTTCAACTATACTGTCATCATCATCAGAGTCGAATTTTTCCAAGCAATGGAAATCCAGCATTGTCACGGGGGGTGACTCAACGCCAGTAGCCAAATCACTGTTTTCATCCTGACGCAGCGTGCTACCCCCCTTTTCCAGTTCCTCGATCCGCTGCATCAACGTCTGCAAGACACTAGCATCGATGAGCACCTGGTTGGGGGGGGTTTCCTCATCAGTTGCTTCCGCGTCGGTAGTGTCGCCAGACTGCCCATCTTGGATATCAAAGAGCATAGTGGATTCTTCTCCCTCTCCGATAGGAAGAGGTTCGAGTTGAGGCTGAGGCTGAGACTGAGACTGTCCGGGTCCCAGCGTAGAGGTAGAAGGGTTGGGAGAATTAGGCCGAACATTGTTATGGTCCTTTGTAAGTTTGTTGGAGGTGGGAATTCGATGAGTTCGATCAGCTCGACCTGGAGCAGGACCTACAGTGACTACATTTGGTGGAACCTGTCCACCGGGGGGGTAGGCTCTCATTCCGCCAGGTGCTGGTGGTCCAGGCATTCCAGGAGGTTGGCGTGGTACTGCTCCAGGTGGCATCATTCCTGGTGGTTGCATTCCACCTTGTGGTCTCCCGCCTTGTGGCATACCAACATTAGCTGGTGGTGGTATATAACCAGGACCATTATCGATCGCAGTTAGCTTTGATCTGTTACTGGACCCGATAGCATCTTCGGAAATAGTATAATGAGTAGCTATTGGCCTGGCACCAGGCGGTGGAATAGGAGGCTGTACTACATTTGGGGGTTGAATCTGAGGTCGTGGAGGCGGCTGGTAAGGCCCCGGTGCTGGATACATCCGACTTGTTGGCGAGGGTATATATCCCGGTGGCAAGGGTCCGGTTCCTGGCATCGGCATCGGCTGAGGAGGCGGAGGATGTGTAGGTGCACGTCTCTTCTGATTAGGGTCCCGATTATGCTTCTTTTTCTTTGTTGGAGGTACAGGAGGTGGCCTTGGTATTTTCGGGATTGCCAACATGGAAGGACTCGCAAATATTGATCCTTTGCTGACCTCCAGAAGTTTAGTTATTTGCTTGCGGATGTCATTATCGTCATCATCCTTTTCCTTTTTATTCTTAGGGTTTGGAGATGGGCTCCTGGGTGGTGAATCCATGGTATGGCTAAGGCTGAGTATTGTTTTTTGTCTTGTTCAGAAAGTAAGAATTCTTGAGAGGGGGAGTTGATTTGAGTGAGAGAATAAGAATCAGGCTGTGAAGGTGCAACTCAACTCAGCCCTCGTACAAGCGCCTGCCTGTGTGTAAGCGCCTGACCAGGGTATCATGCATGCATCTGCATATGCGGGGTGTTCGATGTCTTCTTGATTATGCCCCGTGAATGCTCAGCCTCATCTCATTGGTATCTCATTGGCATCTCACCTTCTCTGGCAATAATCACTTCGACTCTTCACATATTGATTTATATCTCATAAATTCATCAAAAGCCCCCATGACAATGTTGGTCGACGAGGCTTTTCAATCGTGGTATAGAGGTGATGAGGGGAGTAAGCAAATGGGTTTCAACCAATGATAAGCGGTGTCCTAACTGACCCTGTTAGATAAGGCAGACGTTGCGAAGGAGGCCTTTGAGGCAGTCAAAAAGCATTTTGAGCAAAGTAACTCTGTAAACGCAGCAGAGAGAGCGCTCTTGAAAAAGAAATCATCATTGCGAGATGTTGAGAAAGCGGTTACTGATGCATTTGCGAAGTATGAGGCCAAAAATGAAGCTTCCAAAACGAGGAAATGGCTTCAGAAAGCATCAGAATCAATTTGTCACTATGGTACAATACTGGATGTATTCGTTCAGCATCACCCAGAATATGTCTCTTTAGCTTGGGGGCTCATGAAGTTGCTCTTCACTGTAAGTTGTCAACTCTCAAAGGTCTGACTATGTAATCTCACACATATTAGAGCGTGGTTAATCATGGCGAAACACTCAAATTATTATCCAAATCTCTCTTTGAAGTCGCTCAACGCCTTCCACGCATCGAGCTTGTGTCCACTCTATATCCCACCAAAAGGATGCAACTGGCTATGGAAAGCCTTTACTCTTGCATGATGGAGTTTCTTCTCATCGCTCACTCATGGTGCAATGAGTCCAAGTTCAAACATATATACCACAGCTTCACAAGACCGCATGAATTACGCTACAGCGAGCTTTTAGAGAGGATCGAAACTTGTACAAACAATGTTAACGAACTTGCGACCGTGGGCTCTCAGACTGAGCTAAGGGTTATGCATGATACTCAATCGGCAAAGCTCAACGACATAATCTCAAGTTTACAGGCTATCGATGAGAAAAGGCAGGCTCAGATAGATGGCCTCAACTGTGCTGTATCAAGATTGGAAATCTCAAGTCGAGGTCATGACAGAAAGCTTGACACGATCATGCAGTGTCTTGAGGCGTCTGGTTTGACAATCAACGATGTGTTGACCAAGATCGAAGGTATGTGCCACTACAACGAGGACAATGATACCTGCTAACTAAATGAAGCCTGTCACTCTATACAGACAAGTGCGCAGCTGGATACGAACCAAAAGCTGTCAGCTGTACAGTTATCGCAAGCTCTGGCTACTTTTTCTCAGAGCTTTCAAGACCCCAACCGCTTATACAAACACCATCTCTATCTTCGAAACCGACGAGCTACAGGCAGGGGCTCGACAATATCGACCAACGAATTCTGGCTATCGCCAAAACTTGCAAAATGGTCTTCTTGCAAACATTCTTCTCTGACAATCATCAAAGGCAATTTCACAACTCGCTGGTCAATCCAAGACTTTGCCGTGGATATTATACAAGCAGTTAGTGCATCGAAGATACCGGCTCTTTGGGTCTTGGGCAGCGCGAGTAAAACAACCCCCAATGCGATACTTAGCAAGGCGGAACTGGTGAGATATTTGACTTACCAAGCGTTACAACTCGAGGGAAGTGTCATGACAGAAAAGCAGATGTCATTGAGGCACTCACAACTTGAGAAGGCAGATACCTTGAAAGAGAAACTTGATCTTTTCAAACTTATCATCCAGGACTTGGGAGGGCAGGTCTACATCATCATTGATCTCGCTACAGTCAACTCCAATGAGAAAGAGTTGAGTCAACCCAATTTTATCCGCCAACTAGGAGAGATGCTTGATGAGATGTGCGGGGATGATCTAAAAACCAGGGTTAAGCTTATTTTGCTCGTCTATGAATTGAGTTGGCTCAGGCTTATACCCACGGAGAATCGGGATCATCTGATATCGGTTAAGATCTCAGGAACGAAAGGATTGCAAGGCAAGAAAATGCGACAAGCGGTTAATACACGCATCTTGCCAGGACAAACAGGAAGGCGAAATAGAATTATATAGCATAGTATCATCGTTCAAAGGCTAAGTTCATAATCACGCTGAAAGAATGAGTAACCCACGGCATATAAGACGGTATTTCTAGCATATGAGCGAATATTCAGGGAAGATAGTGTACTTAGTCGTCCAGCACAGACATGCTAATAGAGACAGGTGATAATTTTCGATGGTAGGGAAAAAGAAGTAATACGAGACTACGAATAGATATGAGTCAATATGTGTTGTATTTATATGTCATAAGATGGTATACGAGAAATAGATTCTTTATTTCTAAGCTACTTCGTATTTTACACTGGAGACCTTGTTTTACAGTGTCTCTGCGGCACAGCTGTCAGCGGCGTGAGTCAGCTTGTCAGCCCTGTCTATCTGGGTCAACCAGTCTAATGAATAAATATTACACTAATAATCTCACATACAATCAATTTGATCATTCATTGCACTCAAATTCTTTACACTCAGATCAAAGAATATGGCTCACCAACCAGATCAACTCCCCTGGGAGACTCTCGCCTCAGTATTTGAGTTACGAAAGGTCAATTCTTGTCAAAGGGACGCCTACAACCTTCATGCACATCTGGAACCAGACAGCCAAGAGAAACTCGTCGACTTCTTTAACACATTCATGAAAAGGGCTATTAACGAAGCCACCCGCAAACGCCAACGATTCCCTGAGAGATACCAAGTCCTTGACGAAAATGAAATTATCATCACAGACGAAGTAGCAAGGAAGATCAAACCAACCGTCAGTCGCTGTGATATGATGCCACATTGGTCTGAACGCAAAGATGAGCTTGAAGTGGATGTACAACCCAGTCAAGGACAACTATGCCCGCATACAAACGAGGATAGCAGATGCGAATGCTCTTTGCCTTTTAAAGAGCGCAAAATGTCCGCATTTCAAAGACCGAAAATTCAGAACGACTGCTACCAATTCATGAAGGATAACGGACCACAATTCCGAAACCTTGAGGTCGTTAAATCATTACTGATTCATGACGAAATGGAGCCCATACTTCTTGCCTGTGCATATGAAGAGTGTGATCTGGCTAAATGGTGGATGGAGGCCGAATGCTATTGTTGCTCTTATACCCTGGGATGGTACGGCGTATTTTCACATGCTATCAACATTTACCTGACCCTCAATATTATCTACTGTTTCCCTGAGGCGTGGGATAACAATGGAGCTCCCGTTGACGACTATCGCAACATCAGCGCATACCAATGCGCTATACGGGGTTCCACCATATCTGGAGATAGATCTGATGTTGAAACATGCCCACACAGAGACGTTTTCGGTATCGAAAAGGACCAGTTCAAGGAAAATCCTCGGCCTCATGACTTTGCTCGTTGGAAACATTTCATGAAACTGGATGAGGTCAGTCTTAAAGACTACAAAGAGCGCATGGAGAGAAAGGAGGATGTTTTCGGCAATGTTTGGAGTGACGTTTCTAGTGACGATTCTTACTGGACGCTTGAGGATCCAGAAGTGTTAGAGGAACGATTCCATAAGTTGGAATCCTACCCATACGGCCTTATTTCCTACGAAGACATGCTCAACTTTGAGAGGCCAATTACATATCAACCTCACTCAACAGACATCCCACTCGTCAGATGGATCTTGGGTCAAAAAGGTCTTCCAGTCGAGCTAGCCGATAGCATCCTTGAAGATGCAGAATACATCCCCACGAGAACTCTCCCAATATCTGGGAAGCCATTTCATCCTCAGTGCAAAGAGGAACTGGACCGCTATCTCGAGCAATGCTGGCAAATCATCATCAACTGCCTTATGCTGGGTCGCGAATTGGGGGATAAGATGAAGACTCAGAGCTTTGAACGGATGTATATGGAGAGTATCATGCGTGATATGGTGAAGAATCATTTGGTGTGTCTGTTGAGTTGTAAATGTGACGGCGTGTCTGATATGCTTCAATCCTTTCAACGCAAGGTTTCTGGGGCGGAAACTGAAGAACGAGAGTGTGAGCTGGATTTAGTTCTTAAATTATATTAGCAGTCCTTTATAATCATATAGACATAGCCTCTGGGTACATAATTGCGAGATACTAATGAGCTTGTTTAGATAATTGCATTTTCTTCATCACAAATTCATTCTTTAAGCATAAATGTCTAATAAAATGATGACAGCCAATTCATCGCTAGCCAGGCACCAAGCTTGTTAGCGGTGGTCAGTGCAGCTGACAGCCTAGAATCCTCTAAAAGAATGTAACATAAACACTCTACATTACCAACAAAATATCGGGAACGAACACTTTTCCTTACAAACTTCACCATGGTGGTTCTACCTGACGAGGTATGGTATCACATATTTGCCGAATTTGAGGACTATATGCCTTTGAAGAATTGGCGCATGTATGGAGCTCAAGATGAACTCAACCATGAAGGCCACGCTATGCTACACCAACTCTGCCTCGTCTGTCACCAATTCCGACGTATCGCTCAACCTCTTTTATTTCGGACCGCTCTCCTTGAGGGACGCGATAGAAAGACTGATCAACAAAACCTGCTGCTGCGAACACTAGTTGAGAAGCCTCAATTTGGGGAGCTAGTGCGTGCTGTCTCTCTTGACGATGTTACTAGCTCCTATGGAGATCTTCAAACGATGTCAGATGATGATATTAAAAAGATTGTTCTCTCTGCATTGAGATATTTGGATATTCCCTCGATTCTTAAAGAACGTCTAAGATACGCTCTTTCACAGTATGGCCTTGCTGCTTTGATGGTAGCTTTTATGCCTCTGGTCCAGTTCATCGACTCTTCAATTTGTTATGACAATACCCCATTGCCTTTGCTGTTGAGTGGATGTCTGGGACTGGAAGAGGATCTTCCCTTCCCAACGTATGAAGTCAGTCCCTACCGGCCGCATTATTATGACGAAGATTATCAAGATCAACAAAACCAGGATTCTCAGGGCATCCCAAAGAACACCTTCGCAAACTATAATTTCCCAAATCTCACAGAGGTTCGGCTCCGGACTGGAGATCCGTCAGGGGGGAGTACGCCTGCTTCAGTGATCGAACCTCTGCTTCTTCACCCGACGCTTAAGATTCTACGCACCTTGGGTGTCGACTGGTATGGCGGGGCGCTCCGGAAACTGCGCTGGCCTACACGCACAAACTATAATCTGGAGTACCTAGACTTCACAGAGGCCATCATCGATGCCGAAGGTCTGGAGACTGTTCTTCTTCGATGTCGAGGTCTGAAGGGGCTGTCGATCGAGTTAGCCGGATGTAGAAGAGAATCCGATGGAGATTATCAAGATTGGAGAATCGACTATAATAGGTTTGGGAACATCCTTCGACAACATGGGCGAGATCTAGAAGTATTCGATCTTCAAACTGGAGAATATGAAGAAGCTCATTCTTATGGTGATGGGAGAATAGGGTCTCTTCAACTCACATCTTTACGACATCTTAAGGTCAAAAAGGAAACTCTTCTTGTAGACGGGTACGGAGATGAAGATCCACCGCCCTTGCGTCTCCACAAGGTCCTGCCAAACTCGATAGAGACTCTTCACCTACATTGGAGAGATCAGCCCTGGCTCGAAAACTGGTATGCCGTCGAACGTCGAAAGTACAACGAGGAAATCCACAAGTTTCTTGCCGAGAATTCGTTGCCTAATCTCCGCAAGGTCTCGATGGAGCGAATTTACAGTGAAGAGAAGAAGAATGAATGGGATGATGATTTGAAGGTGGATGGTTGGGATGTCAAGGTCACTGAAGAACATATTATGCAGCAATATCACAGCACAGGGTGGTTTTGCAATATTGTGACTCTTTCAAAGAAGATTTGATCGAGTTTTGGTTCATCTCAGGGTTTTGGTCGGAGTGTTATAGACATCTAGAGATGATGTGCAACTTGGGGGAGTTAACTTTTGTCATTTTCAGAATATCATAAAATACCAATCAAACATCGGCCTCGCTAATCTGATCTGCTGATCTTTGTTTCCCCCTCAAATTACTCGCATGCAACAACCGGTTTTGGGTGGTATTAACAGGAACTTGACGCCAATATGGTCTGACAAATGCTTTCAACTTTGGTTGCATTCTGCGTTGGCTTTGCCATTGGTAGATAAGGGTCTTTTGATCTTATTTTCTCTCACTTTTAACCAACAAGCTTGCGTTATGGGGTCATCTCGGTGGTAATATGCATTACAGTATCATCACTAATACGGAGAGCACTGCGAGCATGGCACAGGTGCATTTGACTAGAAACATGTCTAGCATGTCCAGGTACCAAAGACAAAGTGGATAAATATTAACTCAAGTTTATGTCTTAGGTGAAGTCTCACTGTCAGAGACAACAATGACTATACCCGAATCGAAATCACTTACATCTCACCGAAGAGTCACAAGAAACTTGCCTGCCGGGAATAATTGCGAACCACATAAATAATCACTATTCCAAGGAAACAACGCAAAAGGGCAAAGAAATCTCTGCAGTCATCTTTATCAGCTTTGGCAGCCTAGCCCAACCTGCATCACCACACCCCCTCACCAAGAACTTCACATGCTATTGGCCAACCTCGACCAACTGACCAGAGCGGATACAGGTACAGTTACATTAGAGCCCATTTCCGTCTGCAAAAACACGTTTGGGGGGCCGTTTTGGTTGTATAAGGCTGTGAGCAGTGAAACAAAACATATCAGCAGACGAACCTGGTGGTTGCCTCTTGCGGCACGGGACGATCATCTCAAAAAGGATGTCATGGCCGCCGATTTTTGCTTTTTTCTTTGCTTTGCACTTTTATGCTTGTGAATAACTTCACTTTCATCGAAAACTTTGTCTCACCTCAATATGAAAGTTCCCCACATAAACGCCCGCCAAGAGGCACAAGTCATCACTCAGACTGTGTATCTCCCTACAACCACTTACACAACTCATGTCACGCTAGGCGTGGCTACTGCACCGGCCACGGACCGTCCCGTAGTGCCGTCCCAGCACAGTGGTGACGGGCTCAGCAGTGCACAGATTGGTGCTATTATTGGATCTGTTGTTGGAGTGTTTATACTCGCTTTTATTATGTTATGTTGCTGTCGACGACCAAAGCCTGTTAAGAAGAAGAGGAGTTATCGTTATAGTTCAGATGGCTGGTCTGATGGTTGGTCTGATGCGCTACCGCACGAGAATTGGACAAGGCCGGTACCTATTGCTGTGGCTCGACCTGTTCCGGTTCAGTATCCACCGCCGACTGCTCAGAGGGAGCAAATTCCTGGAGGACCCAAGTTTCCAACTTACAGGGCGATTCCTATTCCAAACCCCAGACGGGGAGAGAATCCGCCTCGCACTTATTGGCGATGAAAGACTGAGGCTATCTTTCAGATCAATCCAAGACTCGGGGAATGAATGGGCTGTGAGAGATGCGAAATGAAGAACGTTATGCATGGGTGGGTAAGACGAGGCTCTTGGAAATGAGCCCTATTGTTTTTAAGGCATGCGCAGGACGCTTTCAGGCATTTACAATAATCTCAGCGAGCGAGCGAGCGAGCAAGCACTTTTCTTTACGATTCACGACATCACTAATAAAAAATAATCGCAAATCAATCAACCAGTTAATTAGTCAGATATATACAGATACTACATAAACTATTCATCATCATCTCATCATCACTCATCTCGTCCCTTGCCACCACGTATCGTCGTTCACCGTTTAGACAACAACCTTTGTCCCATGATTACACTTGTGTGCATTGCTAGCAAGAGTCTTCTTCTTCTGCCACTGCTCAAACCGCGCCTCAACAGCTCTCTTGCTCTTGGGGTTAGGAGTAGTCTTGTCTCGTGGGGGCACACCCTTGAGGCTGAGCGCAAACTGAGCAGCAGCACGACCAGCAGTCTTGGTGTTGAGAGTCAGAGCATCCCAGTGGATGTTGTTGATGGTATCGCACTTCAGGTGGTAGCAAGGGTCTGTCTCGGCGTCGGCGCCGGTGAAGATACCAGAGGATGGAATGCCAAGAGCGATGAAGGCAGCGTAGTCAGAAGATTCGCCAAACTCCCTGTTTTGTTTATAAGTAGCTTTCTTGTGGATTATGCGGTGTTTTACTTACTCCCATTCGACGGTCTTGCCCTTCTTACGAAGCCAAGCAGCCAGGATATCTCCGCCAACTCGGTCAGCGGGCTTACTAGCCTGCACCCAATACTTGGGCTTGGGAGAACCAATCATATCATAGTTGAAATAGAATCGAATACTATCAGCCTCCTTCTCTGTCAGCTGCTCGCCGTAGTAGTAAGATCCAGCAAGACCGCTCCTGTATCACTGGTCAGTCATCAACAATCACAAGGGGTTAGTTATTACTCACTCTTCAGCACCCCACCAAGCAAATCGGACCTTGTTCTTATAGCCAGTATACTTGGTAAAAGACTTGGCAATCTCGAGAATACCAGCAGTTCCGCTGCCGTCATCATTGATACCAGGACCTTCTTGAACACTGTCAAGATGAGCACCCATCATGACAACATTGTTAGGGTCTCCCTGCTTAGTCTCCGCGATGATGTTCCAGGTCTCTCGGGTCTCATAGAATGAGTCCACCAGAAGAGTTACTTCGAGCTTCTCGCCGCCTTCAATACGCTTTCTCCAGGCATTTCCAACTTCTTGAGTGATCACACCGACAGGAACGATAAGTTTGAGGTTCTCAGAACTGAGAGTTGCACTGGTGATGCCCTCGCCGGGAGCGTTGTGCACAAGCAGAACACCGCGAGCACCAGCCTTCTTTGCGAGCTTGAGTTTGTCTGAAATAGCACATGAACCACGTTTGACAAGAACAAGCTTGTCCTTAGCATCAACACCCTCCCATTGATCTGCAAAGCAGCCAGATCCGCGCTCATCATCAACTGGAACGAGGACAAGAGGAGCAGTGACACCATCCGGGGTAGGTGTGCCAACATTGTAGATGAGAGTGATGACATATACATCCTCGCCATCAGGTCCGCGCACCCAAATATCCCTTGTCTGCTCAAAGGTATAGTTGAAGGGTTGGATATAAGTGTCAAGGTGCTTGCCGCAATGGGTCTTGAGCTGCTTGGAGATGTAGTCGACGGATGCCTTGTATCCGGGGAAACCAAAGGCTCGGTTACCGCCGTTCTTCTTGCCAATGTGGTCAAGATCCACAAGAGTCTTTTGGAGACTTGAATTGTTAGTAGGGTTTAACCAATTGGTGGTATTCGACATACTTTGACTTTTTAATGTCACCCTCAACTTGGCTAGGAGTCAACTTTTTGGTAGCGGACACCTCAGAGTAGAGGAGAGCACCATAGACCAAAGCGTTGAGAAACTTCATCGTGTCGGAGACTTGGCAATACCTTTGACCGTGATGAGTAACATGAGAATAAAGCGGCAGGCCATTCAATTTATAGCAGATAGCTTGTCGCAGCTACAATTAACCAACATCAATGCAACACTATCTTAACGAGGTAACTTTTCCTCAACGGGCAGAAGATGGGACTGTCGAACCTATCGGTATGAACAGCGAAAATGGCAGGTCGCAATATCAAAGTCTTGGCATCGACTGGTGCTCACGACCCCCCATGTCGTGGCGCTACGATAAACAAGCATGACAGATAAGATCTACAAGGAGAGGGCAAAGCGTGCGGGGGTGAGGCCAGGTCCGGGGCGATGGTGATAGGTTCCAGCGTGTGGTTCGAGGAACTATTGTAAAAGTTTAAGGACTTTTGGAAGAGGAGTTGTAATGGATAAATGACCGCTTACTAGAGTTGGACCAGGGATGAGAACTGGGGATGAAAGAAGATAAACGGCCGACGATGGTGTATTGCGTTAGATAGGCCAATTGGTCAATTTGCTCAATATCGTGAGTGAGATTGGCTCATGTATTTTTATATTCAGCTTGAGGCATGGTGCAACAAGTAAGAAATTGACGTGCTCAAATAGAATATATTCCATTGAAAGTTGAGGAGAAATGTAAAGTGCAAGTTAAAGGCAATAAAAACCGCCTTTACCTGTCAATAAAAAGTAGAATACCTACAATATACTTAAAAACACACAAAATCAAGATCCTACATGATAGACATGGACTTATAACTTCATTTAAGCTTAATGGATAGCTTAACTTGACTCAAACTTCATGATGGTAATGACAGCAAAGCTACCCTGCAGCCAGCACAACGGCTTTCGGTTTTCCCAAAGCCGTGATCCGACGCTCACCGCCTACCTCATCCGCCCAAAACCCTTCTAGCTCGTCTTCTAGAACGGTTTTCAATGGATACACTCGGCATTGGCGGGGCACCTTTCAAAGTTTCTGTCATACCGCCCCGCCACAAGGTTCGTCTCGTGGCGTGCTAATTAAGTTGGTCATCTTTCTCGTATGAGAATTCCTTTTTGTCTCTTTTTCCTTTCTCTCTTTATTCTCTTTTTCAAGTTTTAAAAAAACATAATATAATCGGCAGAAAATGTCGTCTCAGGTTCCTCACGTTGCGCCTCGCGCTGCTACTGTCTACTCGGCGACAGAGCTCATCGGAAACACTCCTCTTGTGCGACTTAACAAGATTCCTCAGTCGCTCGGCATTGAGTGCGATGTCTACGTTAAGCCTGAGCTCTTCAGCGCTGGTGGCAGTGTCAAGGACAGAATTGCTCTGCGCATGATTGAGGAGGCTGAGAAGAGTGGTAGAATTAAGCCTGGTGACACTCTTATTGAGCCTACCAGTGGAAACACGTAAGATGATCGCTATTGAAAGCTCTTGGACTTTTGCTGACTCGGCTTTGAATAGTGGTATCGGTCTGGCTCTTGTTGGAGCTATCAAGGGCTACAAGACTATCATCACACTCCCCGAGAAGATGTCCGCCGAAAAGGTCTCCGTCCTCCGCGCTCTCGGCGCAACCATCATCCGTACTCCTACACAGGCTGCTTGGGATGCCCCCGAGTCTCACATCGGTGTTGCCCGACGTCTCGAGAAAGAGCTTCCCAACGCCCATATTCTCGACCAGTACAGCAACGAGAACAACCCCAACGCTCACGAGTTCGGCACCGCTGAGGAGATCTGGGAGCAGACTGCCGGTAAGATCAGCGCTGTTGTCGCTGGTGCCGGAACTGGAGGCACCATCACCGGTATTGCCCGCGGTCTTAAGAAGCACAACAAGGACATCAAGGTTATTGCTGCGGATCCTCATGGCAGTATCCTTGCTCTGCCTGAGCTTCTGAACGAGGAGCACGCCAACGAGTCTTACAAGGTGGAGGGCATTGGATACGATTTTATTCCCGACGTTCTCGACCAGCAGATTGTCGACAAGTGGTACAAGACCGATGACCGAGAGTCTTTCCACCTTGCTCGTCGACTGATCTCCGAGGAGGGTCTCCTCGTTGGTGGCAGTTCCGGTTCTGCCATGGCTGCCATGCTTCTCGGTGTTAAGGAGTACGGTTTCAAGAAGGGCGATGTCGTGGTTGTTGTTTTGCCCGACAGCATCCGAAGCTACCTCTCCAAGTTCGCTGACGACGATTGGCTCGCTGCCAACAACCTCCTCCCCGTCAACGGCGTCGAGTCTACCGTTAACGGTAACAGCCAGAAGACCTCTGATCCTTATGGGGGCGCTACCATCGCCTCTCTTCGCCTCAAGCCCGTCACATCCGTCGGTGCCAACTCCTCTTGCTCCGAGGCCATTGAGACCATGCGCGACAAGGGCTTCGATCAACTCCCCGTCCTTTCCGCCAACAGTACCAAGCTCGTCGGTCTCGTCACACTGGGTAACCTTCTGAGCTACATCTCCCGCGGACGCGCCACCGCCCAGAGCCCCGTGTCCGACGTCATGTTCGACTTTGCGCGTCTCGACGAGATCGTCACCGATCCTCGCGAGTTCGCTTCCCCCATCAACCCCGGCAAGCGTAAACAGTTTGTCGAGATCACCAAGGATACCCCCCTCACCACTCTCAGCAAGTTCTTTGAGTGGAACAGTGCTGCTGTCGTCACTGAGAAGACCGACGACTCCAAGTCACTGTCCAAGCCAATTGCTATTGTCACAAAGGTTGATCTCCTCACATGGATGATTAACAAGAAGCTGTAGAAGCGGAAACCTCGCGAGAGGCGGGAACGAGTACTCATGTTTTCAACGACATTCACGTCTGGCGTTCCAGGATACCTTAGAAAAAGATGGGATTTTGGGTGGATGAATTTTTGATAGAATTTTGGGCGGTAGACTCAACATCTACATGGCATTTGCGATGGGAATCAGCTGCATGAATTAAAAAAAAATGTCATTAATATAATTGTGCCATCTGTTTGTACACCCCCTATTCTGATATGTTGGCCGTTTCGACGTAAATTATATTCGCTCAGCGATCCACCACCACCACTTGTCTACATTAGGACCATCGCCAGTGATGTTTCCGGGGAGAACATCGACCTCGATATCAAACTCCTGCAGCTGGCTGAAGGTGAACTTGGCAGAACCATACTCGCCCAGCCAGGAATCCTGTTCCTCTGAGCCAATGTCGTCAGATCCGACGCCTGAGTCCAGCAGTCCCTTGCTTCGCGAAGCACGAATTCTCGTCAACTCAGCTTCCAGGTTGGTCTTGACAAGGGTCGATGGCAGGGCGGTAAAGAGATCCATCTTGTTGGCGGCGATAAGAATAGGAATCGCAGCCTTGGACTTTGCAGCACTAGCACGCTTCTGGAGGAAAAGAAGCACATCGTAGAGGTACGCAGCGGTAGGTGCAAGAACTTCCGGCTCTCCAATAGCAGCAGCGTCTACCACAAAGACTACACCCTTGAGCTTCTCAGTTCGTTCCAGCTTGCCCATGGGGATATTTCGCAGCTTGCCATGTCCAGGAGTATCGATGAGCAAGAACTTGGTGTATGTGCCATCGGTGGCATCGTGGTTGCGGTACGAGTGGTTAGGATCCGAGTCGGTGGAAGCATTAAGCTCAACATCGTGTGATACCTGGGATGTGTGCGTCTCAGTACCAGGCTCGCCGCGCTCGAAGAGTGTCAGAAGTGACGTCTTGCCACCATTGGCAGGGCCAAGGAGGAGAACGCTGGGATGAACGGTATATGTCTTGGATGATGAAAGAACGATGTGAAGAAGGACAGGGGCAGCGATGAGGATAAATGCGCCAATGAGAATCGTGGTGAGGGTAGGTTCCATGATGGCCTCGACCATTGCGACAAAGTCAAAGTTGGCCATGATGCGAGAGAGGTGGCACCAATTGGCACCTGAGCTGTCTCGAGAGGAGTTCGACGAGAGATTAAGAGAGACGAGGCTGGATATCTTCTATGAGCTATCCAGAACCTCGGTTGTCGTTGAATGCGCGCTCGATGGACGACGCTCTTCAGACCATTCGTTTCCTTGCTGTGACAGACTTTGTTGAAGCTGTGCGAGACAGACAAGACGATATCTGGCCAGCCCACTCACCTTACCAGCAAGCTCCTAGACCGGCGTCTCCACATCAGCCTCAGCCACAGCCACAAATGACAAATTTACGCTTTACCCAATAACCAGAGACGCCCAAAACCCACTGAAACATAAAGGGGATAAGGGGGGAGATGGGACGTAATCAGCCACAAAAAGACCCTGTCTTCTTGCAGGCAAGCCCAAAAATAACAGTACACTAAGAGCTTATTGACAGAAATAATTAAGCATTCGGGCACCAAGACTGGGGTGAAGATGTCCAAGTGTTTACTGTAGCCCTACCTTATTCCCGATTCTTTTTTACAGCTCACCTGCCTTGTTAATCAATGGACAATGGCAGTGCCGGCAAGTCCAGAGTTACAGGCTTGAGGCGGGCGGCTTTCCTCATAGGGGCCAGTGGCAGGGTCTGAGCTCAGCCGCGCTCGGCATCACGGCTTCGATTGCACAGTAATACGTAGGCCTACTCCACGCGCTGGCTTCACAAATTCAGCCAAGACTCAGCCAAGCCCAGGTCACCTTTTTTTACTCCCATCTTCCATCTCTTCTTCACTGTCTTGTGTGTCATTGATTTCCTTTTCGCGTTAAGAGTTTGATTGATAATGTTTATGTTGTACGAATAGTCGACTTCTCAATCATCTTTTGTCTATCGCGTTTTATACTCTCGAGTCCGAATTAACTTCCTGTTCCTCCCCGCGTTACGAGAATCCAAGTACAGTACAACTTTCGTCTCACGACCCTGCCATGGGGAGCATCAGCACTTCCAGTACTACCTCCGGCAAAGCCGCGCCCATTCAGATGTCAGGCAAGTCAAATGCTGCTACGCCCAAGCTAAATAGCGAGGTCGAGATGGGTAGTCTTCCGGGAGACACCCAGAGTCAGGAGGATGATGTTATGCAGGTGGCTAGGATAGGAGACGTACCAGCCATGGAGAAGCTCTTCGAGTCGGGAGAGTATGATGCGACCTACCATGATGACGAGGGTATTACCCCCTTACATGTGAGTTCTGAGCAATGCGACAATCTGCGGGATGCCAGGAGGGCTTAAGCTGACCGTCTTGTCCAGTGGGCGGCTATCAACAATCAATATGCGATGTGCAAATTCTTGATCGAACACGGCGCCGAGATCAACAGGAAAGGCGGAGAATCAGTAGCGACGCCTCTTCAATGGGCTGCTCAGCGATGCCACTACTATACCGTCAATCTGCTGCTCCAGCATGGCGCCGACCCTCTCATCACCGACGCCCAGGGCTACAACACCCTTCACATCTCGACTTTTAATGGAAACGTCCTCCTCATTGTCCTCCTCCTTCACCAGGGCATTCCCGTCGACGTCCTCGATACCTTTGGCCACACTGCGCTTATGTGGTCTGCTTACAAGGGCTTTCCCCAATGCGTCGACCTCTTTCTCCGCTGGGGCGCAAGCGTGCATGCGACCGACGAGCAAGGCTTTACCGCTCTGCATTGGGCTCTGGTAAAGGGAAGTCCAGGCTGTATCCTTAAACTTATCGAGTACGGCGCCGATCGATTTGCGAAGACGCAGACGGGTAAGACTCCTGCTGTCACGGCCAACGAACTCAACACGGAAGTTGCTTGGCATAGAGCTCTTCGGGAATGCGGTTTCAACGAGGATGGTCATCCTGCGGTGCCTCCTTGGCCTGGTGCCAGCTATTTCTTGAAGGACAAGAGGGCTTTTGTGACCAGGTTCTTGTTCATTTGGCCATTTGTTTTGGTCTGGGCTATGCTCTTGACCATGTCAAGTGCGCCTGTGTACATTGGTGTGCCTCTTGGATTTGCCGTTGTTTACAGTATTCAATGGGTTGCTCAACAAGTATTGGAGTATGCGCCTTCGGATATGCGACATTTCCACAAGACGCCCTGGCTTACTGGAATCTTTGCGGCTACTCTCTTTCTCACGGGAATGAACTGGTTGACGACAATTCTCTTTGCGACTACCTTCGGCGCGAGCGAAGGCCATGGACACAGTTTCCTTAACCTTATTTTTGCCATCTTCTTTGGGTTCACCGGATACTTCTATGTCGCCAGCATGAGATACGACCCTGGTTTTGTTCCCAAGATGAATGGTATCGCAGAGCAAAAGGCTGTCATCGATGGACTTCTTTCGCAGTGGAAATACGATGAAACCAACTTTTGTGTTACATGCATGATTCAAACACCTCTTCGAAGCAAGCACTGTCGTCGCTGCCAGCGATGTGTTGCCAAGCATGATCAGTAAGTGATTGTGACTTGAGTAAATGTCAAGTACTAACCAACTTTAGTCACTGCCCTTGGGTTTACAACTGTGTCGGTATCAACAACCACCGACACTTCTTCTTCTACCTCATTTCATTGACTATAGGTATTGTTTCATATGACTGGCTGCTGTACTACTGTGAGTTCATTTCCAAGGTTACACGTTTGTTAAACTCACATCTTTTAGATTTCGATGCTATCAGCGGCAACGCCTCCGACAGCTGCAATATTCTCAGCCCTACTCTTTGCAAATTCATCAATGCCGATTCATACACAGCTATCTTGGCTGTGTGGATTACGCTTCAACTTCTCTGGGTCACCATGCTTTTGTTTACTCAATTCATCCAGGTAGCCAGGGCTATGACCACATACGAAAACATGTTCGGTGTTAGAGACGGAACTGCCCTTACCGCCCTCACCTCTACTGGAGCGCCTCTTGACCCCAACCACCCGTCTCTTTCCGCGGCAGCACCCGCTTCTGGCCACTCCCACAAGCACAAGGGCGGTATGCTAAAGTCTTTGAGCCGCACCCTTGGCGTCGACCCCTTCATCGAGACCATTACCGGCCGAGGAGCCGTGTCCACCAAGAACAAGCGCAAGAAGAAGAACCCCTACAGCCGAGGCTGCATTGCCAACTGTAAGGACTTTTGGTGTGATCCTGCGCCCATTTTTGGGCAGCGAGAGAATGGATCTGCTGTGCTCGGAGGCGAGAGGGTCGATTACACCGCCATGTACGAGAGCCCTGGCCTGATGCGGATCACGGGTCGTAGAGAACGTGGTGGTTACGAAGAAGTTGGAACCGAGGAGGTCTAGATGACTGGAATTGCTTTTGGGACTGAGGAGTCGTTAATCGGGAACACGTTATATGACCGGTACCAACCAAAAACTGGTGGTAAATGACGGAGAATGATGCATTACGACTATATACATGCTGGGGATACTCGCGAGAGCGAGCATCTGGGTAGACGGGATATATGACATGGACTGTATACTAGCAGTGGTTGTAATGTTAATACACCAGCGGCAAGGGGCGTTTAGAACAAGAGATTGGATTTCAGAAACTCGAGTTTCAGATTGTGAATACTGCATGATCGTGATGCTGATGAACTATTGTTAACCTCTGACGCGGCCTAGCTTCCGTGTCGATCAATTAATAATGGCCGGCTCTTCTAGGTTCTTGAGCCGCCTCTATTATCAACCGAGAGGGTCTTAGCATGATTGATGGAGATGTGCCGTGGGTCAACTACCGCAGACCTCCTGCGAACAGGTTTTGCAGTGGCAATGAAGTCAAAACATGATACATCAACATACTTCGAATCCTTCCCAATCGCAACTCATGCACAAGAGGAGTTTCGCTCCTAATCAAGTAGGCCAACCGATCTCAGCGGGCCTCCGATCTTGATAGATCGCGCATATAGTAATACACGGTAGTATCAGTGTACGGTTTGGCTAGGATTGAGCAAATGATATATGATATTCGCGGCATTCATAGCAAGGGTTTCCTGGGAAAGGACATTCTTGCGAAGGAGTGGATACATAGAGAGTGATATGTGACTAGGTTTATAGGTGGTCAGCATTATAGAACAGGGTATTCGGTAGTTGAGTTATGATCTGGATAGATATGCTGGAGGATCTGGTGTTTCGGATTGAGTGGTTGTCTAGAGATCGACGTTTAAGCATTGAAGACAAAAGGTCTATGATAATACACAGAATATGGGTGTTGCGTTTGGAGGATTTACAAGGTTAATCCCACTTTCTCAACGGTTGCAGGGATCGGACCGAGCCATTGTTTCATCCCGTTAAGACTCTCGTTATCCCGGAAGAATTAATACCGAAGATTTCAAAGCTCCATATCCACCTGTTTGAGTATATGTAATGGAAACAGACACGAAGGTTGCGAGAGGTTCGAATACGGAGTAATATAACCAGAGTTTTAAAAGACGCTTGAGACTCAGAACGAGAATGTCTGAATTTCTAACCATGAATAAGCCGCCACAAAATACTTGGTACCTGCATCTAATGCGTAACCGAGATGTATGCTTGCTTTTTCTTTAAGCCCCATGGCCTGATCCCTCATTCAGCCTTCTTCTCTGTTTGCCGGTTTGCGTACCCGGGTCTTAGGGCTTGAGATGAGAGAAAACTACGACATAAGTCTACCCGGGCGGCACCGCTCATGTTATTGTCTGCGGCTTAATTTTGACTCTTTGACAATTGATTGTTGTTGGTGGAGTTAGACGAAGATGATAACTCATTTTGCCATGCTGTTGTGAAGAACTATGGGCCTCGAGTTCGTCTCGGAAGAAGCACTTCTCTGCAGAATTGATCTTCTTTAAAGGATCGATTTGCAACAGTAGCATTGAAGAACAGTCAAATTCAATTAGATAATTAGATAACAATGATCGTCACGTATTACATGTAGTCTACCCGCCTTGTTCCTGAAAATCCCCGTCTAAATGGGGATAATCGGCAACAACCCAAGACCTGCATACTGTACGCAAAACTTCAAAATGTCTCGCATGCCACAGATAAACAAAAAAAAAGCGACGACAAGAATCTACGCACGGTATCTCGAGTGATCAAACCGTCGGTACCAAGAGCCATTCAACATCAAGTGTGTCAATGTCTTTAAGAGCCTGACAGGGGTGTTTTCGACCCCATAGAAATTTTAGATAAAAAGCAATATCGCCAACTGTTAGTTTTCTAAATTGATCACGGACCGTGGTCTGACTGTTGGTGATAAGTATTAGAGTCAAAAAGGATATCCCGCGGACTTACAAGAGGGTTATACCCGGTTATCAGTGAGTCTAGAAGGTCAAGCCACCCGGAGCCTTTTCGTCTTGATATTTAGGGGTCCGAGCAGACCCGGATTCTGGCGTTGGTTGTATACGTCGTGTATGAACGGATGTTAATATTGTCTTGAACTGAAATATTGAAAGATATATCATATCTTCAGTAAGTGCTCGGACGCAGCAGTTATGGTGTTTTGACTTTCGGCTCTCTTACACGGGATTTATTGTAAAAACATCATTGGCGTAGCACTAAAGAGGAAATAGCAGCGAAGAGTCATGTAAAACTCAATCGATCGGCAAGATCAACGGGAAACGACTCGACAAGATGAGAAGATTGTGTCACCGCAGGCATGCATGCATTATCAAGTAATGACATCCACTGAGTAAGCTTCTAACTCGGCTACACCCTGATCTCTTAGTAGATCCTCCGCAATGCCTGCTCTCTTGATACAACCGTTACATATTACGGTATAGAGAAAAGAAACCATGGGTATGCGTCATGAAAATAGACCCCTTGTTAGGCTACCCCCCCTGGCTCACACACAAGTACTCACGTGAGAGCGAGAAAAGAGACCAAGAATAGCTTGATCTGCGATTATGCTGTACAACTTGATCGCAGGCCTCAATATACATCGAGTGAACTCGATCCTCAGCACTCACCGGTGAGACGCAGAAACGCCTCAACGGCTCTGATGAACTGTCTCGGCCGGCCGGACATAATAGAACCAGTTATCTCTTTCTGTCACCTTTTAAGCTTCAATAAAGCCATGGCTTTTTCTTATTCCCCTGTAAAAGCCACAGGATATCTTATCCGGGCAGCGGCGAAGAGCGAACTAGGCTCCTCTACGAAATTCCAATGTCTCTCGGTTTCCCCACGAAGCGGGTCTTTCTTTACTAAAATCTAAAGGATGGGGTGGAAGTCCGGGTTCCTGAGAGCAAGGGTGTATCAGACCGGCGCTAGAATGAGAACCGCATGAAGCAGCGAGAATAAGCAAAAAAGCAAAGGTTGCTGTCGAAGAAAAGTTTACTTTTCAGTTTAGTCTTTTCTTTTTGCTGTTGTGTTATTGTTACTGTTGGCTCGAGTTGAGTCGTCACTTTTCGGCTCCGGACAAGAATCCCAAAGTCGAACGATTTCCACCCCTGCATTGTTTGCTAGAAGAATACACGGTTTGCGAACACACACTCTTGAGGCGAAAGAGACCCAGTAACTTGGGAATATCAGATTTTCTGTTGTATTGCAGGGTGGAACCCATGTCATCCAGTCTTTTACATCCTAGCTCCTTGTTCAAGATATAAGTCTCTTCGTGTCCCCATCATCATGGCTTCTGAGATTGAAAAGTATTCTGCACAGTCATCTTCAACATCAAATACTAAGGTGACTGCTCAGTTTCAAACCCATCTGTTCATCGAGATAATCAGTTACAATGGCGCCTATTGTTCTTTCACCGGCGGGCTATCTCATGGAGCCACCGGAGGGCCAGGTCAGGACCTTGGTTAACCCTCCTAGCAGTGGAGGCGGAGTTATTCCATGTGGTGTTACTACAACTGCCATTGCTTTGTTGGCTGTTGGTGTTCGGATATTTACGAGGAAATATGTGGTTAAGAGTGTGTTGGGTACTGATGACTGTGAGTCTTCCAATCCCTTGGTTCTTGGAGTGTACTGATCGATTTTAGATCTATGCATAGCTGGTCTCTGCTTCTCATTCATGTTTCTAGGCATCTCTCTAACACGTATGTTTATACTCTTTCTAAGTCGAGAATACTGTCTAACATCAATAGTTCTCAACATCGGTGCCGGAAACCATATGTGGGATATCACAGTGGCCCAATATGTCCCCAAATTCTGGCAGACAAGCATCGGGTCTACACTCACCTACGCCTCCAGCATCAGTTGCGCCAAACTCTCTGTTCTTACTTTTTATCTTCGAATTTCTCCCGATAGATACGTCCGACGAGCCGTTCATATCCTCCTAGCTCTCGTCTGCGCCTACACTTTCGTCTACATCTGCCTCGTCGTATTCCGATGCCAACCTGTCTCCTCAGGCTGGGACCTTACTATCGAAGGAAAGTGTATCAGCAAAGAGCTTTTGATAATATTCCTTGTTATCTGTAGCGTTGTGATAGATACTTTCCTTCTCCTTCTTCCCATCCGAATCGTCCAACCTCTTCAGATTCCTCTACGTCAAAAGGCATCACTTGCTATCCTCTTTGCTACAGGCGGAGTGATCATCATCGTTTCCATTCGAAGGGCTACTATCACTCTACCTATTCTAGAAACAGTTGATTACACCTGGGTTATTCCAGAACAGATCATCTTGAGTTTCATCGAGGTCAACACAAGTCTGCTCTGTGTTTCTATCCCTGCTCTGAAGCCATTCTTCGTGCGATACATCCCTATCCTCATGCACCCTCGACACGGATCACAGGAAAAAAGCTCCAAGAAATCGCATGCTCACAGCCTGGAAAAGCGCAAGAGCCAAATCCTCAACGATGACTCTTACGAGATGCCGGAAAGACAGGATTTTAATGATGGCTCTCATGAGGATGAAGCACGTCTTTGTCCCACTATACCTGAACAAAGTGGTTCTGTCGAGTCGGACGGTGCTAGGGATACTGAGAGTATTGAGAGCTCAGCTGATCAGGTTCCCCCAGTCGCTGCTAAGCCACCGCCTCCTCCTTTGGCAAGCTTCAGTACCAAGCGCAGTCAGAGTGTCAACGGCATAGAAGTCACCAGGGAAACGGTCATTACATATGGTCCCAAAGAGTAATGGAATACGGCAAGTCGAGGGAAAGATTTCCTATCTCATCTCACTTCTTTTCTAAGCGCCGCGCCGCTCATCAGAGCATTTTGGAACCCCAAGGATGGTATAGTGTCGGTTTAATCCGACCTGATAAGACGTTCATGGAGGTAATAGACACTGAGAAGTGTCGGAAACAAAAGGCGCCGGCTGGTACGACCTTGAACGACAGAACTTTTGGCATTGACCAATTAGCAGTTTGCCCATATGGCATAACAAGGATGGAACAGATCCTAGCGATAAATATCCCACAAACAGAATTGATAGTGTGTTTTCTATACTCAAAGATATAACATTATGATTGCCCAATCACTTATAGATGCCTCATACTAACGGAAGCGGGATCAACAGCATGCTCAACAGACGGAGCTATATCTTTTCCACTACTATCTTATATCTAAGAATACAGTCCCATAAAAATAAAATACACATGGCTTAGAAGCATTTCTAATTGAGATCCTCTGGTGGAATGGGAGGCCCATCCGGCTTAACCCGACCGCCAAACGACCAGTATTTTTCCACGATACGTTCCTCTTTGGACTCCGGCAGAGTAACGCTATGGATAAGGTTAAACATCCAAACTTGGAAGATATTCTCATAAACATGGTTATTCGAGTTAATGCGCCATGTATATACCCCATCGGCCTGACCGTTGACAACCTCGATCCCCTTTTCCTTTACCGTGGCAAAGTCTTTGATGGTGTTTGTCCACGGCGTCTCAGAAGTAAATCCTCGGACCAACTGTTCTCTCTTCAGGCCAGGAACGGCCTCGAGGTACTGTTCAGGAAGCGTTTCCATACCCCCGCTGTAGTTCTGCATGTTGATGTAATCACATGAGGACGCGATGCTCTCGTCCAGGAACTTGGTCGACGTGGGCGTGATAGAAACAGAGAACGGAGGACTGTTTAACTTGGAACTGAGAGCGTTGAGGTTTTCGCGCACGGTGGTTAGGACCCTGGGGAGATCAGCTACATTTGTGCTGCTCTCGACATCAACGTCGAAACCATCGACTCGAGCAGAGATCTCTCCGTCGCCAGTGAGAGCAGGAAGGGTTTTATGATACCAGTTCTCAACGAAGCCAGACACCGAGTCAGCGTATTTTTGAATCCTTTCCTGGCTGCCATGAAATGTTCTATAGTCTGCTTCTCGAGATGGACTCCAGAACTGCTCAAGGATGATCTTGATATTAGGGTTCTTGGAGCGAGCAGCCCGAACCACCCATTCAAAACGAGCGTTGAGTCTGATGCCATCCTCCAAAATGAGGGAAAAGTCATCTGTATTGACGAAGAAGGGGCTGATGAAAAGAATGTCGATGGCGTCGAAGCGCATGTCGTTCCATGAGGGCGGGATCATCTCCCAGGGATCACCGTCGACCTTTGGCTCGCTGAGAAGAATATGGGCTCCCACGAAGGGGGCCGTCCAAGTTCCGGCAGCCATGGTTGTGGTAATACTGATTGTAAAGTTGATGGTAGTTCATAAAAGTGAATGTTGAACCAACTTAGGAGTCTCTCATTTCTCAACTCTCCGTGATCATATTGTTTTACGGGGGAGATCCTACAGGATTCATAGATGTTTGCCATCGGCCTGTGATTGGTATGCATGAGTACGTTCAATTATTGTTTCAGATTTGGAGAAACTGATGAACTAGCGACCAATGACTTACTGGTTGATGAGTCCTGAAGTAGATGATCAGCACATCTAATCATACTATGGACCATTTCTTCCGACGGGCTGTTAAGTATGGCCTTGCGATCAGACTTCAACAGAAATAACACAATAATTGAAAGATATAATTATGACTGGGAACTGCCAGAGAGATATATACATGAATAAAAAGTATCATCTGCCACGTAACAAAGTCGCTAGGCTAGAACACAAACTCCCCTCTTATTTGCTTAGACCATCGGATTCTGGTGGTCCCTTATACACCTTTCTCGCATGCACGACATACCAAACCGCTGACATAGCCATGAATCCAAAGAACACAACAACAGCATAGTTCATCGTGACGGCATTGACAGGAATTGCAGCAGGCATACAGAACAGGATCATCTCAAAACAAATCCATACCAAGGCAAGGACATTAATGACCCAGCCAAATCGCTTGCCAAAGGTCCACGGGGCTGTATTAACACCAGCTCGATTGGTGAGCAATGATAGTAAAATGGGAATACCGTACGAACTGGCCAGGCCGATAACACCAACGGCGATAAAAGCGTTGAAAGCGGAGCTTGAGCCAAGGTAGATTAGACCCAACAGCATTTCGATGATAGTTGTGAGAAGAAGGGCCATGATAGGTGTGCCGTGTCGTTTGCTGACTTTGGACCACACGCGGGACAGAGGAATGGCTCGGTCTCGTGCAAAAGCCCATGTTGTTCTAGAGGCGGCGACCGTGATGGAAATGGAGCAAAAGAGAGTGATGATGAGAACCAGGGCCGTCAGAGCGATACCTCCAGCTTTTGTGCCCATGACTTGGTAGAAGATCAAGGGTAGGACTTGGCCGAGTGGTGCTTGAAGGAGCTCTTCGAGAGGGGGAAGGGTCGCGCAGATGGGGATGATCTGGGTTACTGTTAGTAGACTGATGTTGTGTCGAAAGAATTGGGTGGCATACAAAGAATAAGCCTGCGATACAACCAACAGGTACACAGAGTGCGAGAGCTCTTGGGAGCTTCACGGTAACGTCGCCGCATTCCTCAGCCATAGAAGTGATCATGCCAATGGCAGAGAACCTAAGAATGTAAGAATCTTGAACAAATAAGATGCCAGGCTATTAGAACTCACGTATAAGCAGATGGTAAAGCTCCAATCCAGAACCCAAAGTTTCCCCAACCCGATAGATTGGGATCAAAGTTTCCCTTGGCTGGTTAGTTACTATGCTTAGGTCGGAACCTTCGGTACCTACAAGAGTGTAACTCGCCGAGTGTCTTCCTTCTTTCGCTTCTGATGAGAGACAGACACAGACGATGAAGATGGTGATGGCTGTGAAAGCTGCACAGAAGGTATCCACAGTAGGAAGGAATTTGTTGCCAAAAGCGACGATGAAGAAAGTAACGACGCAAAGACCATAGAAGATTAACAAAAGCTTCCAGGGTTGCCAGTCATATTCGGGGAAGAAGATGCCGACTCCTCCGGCTAGCAGCGAAGCAAAACCAAAGTTGACTGATAACGTGATTGTCCAGTTACCCACAAGCCATGTCCAGCCGGTGATGAATGAAAGGACAGTTCGGTACTTGGGTGATGCGATCTGGAAAGACCAGTAATAGGGACCAGCAGATGTAGGCCATCGAGCAGCGAGTTCGCCGAGCGATATAGCGATGCATTCATCTAAAATACAGACGATGATCCAGCCGAGAAACATGGATAATTGACCACCGCCATAAACTGAGTTGAGAAGTGGTGCACCGAAGCCGTATGGGATCTATCACTGTTTAGCGACATTCCAACAAAGGAATTGTGAGACTCACAGCAGCGATTGCTAGCGATTGGAAAAGAAGAGTGAACATGGACCTATTACGCTGAAGCTCAGGCTTGTAGCCCAGCATAGTGAGGTCGGCGGAATCACCAGTGGCATGATCATAGTGTTTCCCTTGTTCATGGTCGCTTCCCTTTTCTGAGATTCCTTTCTCCGTAGGGTTCATCTCCGGAGTAGCATTCATATTGGAGTGTGACAATAACAATAAGAGTGAAACAGAGAATCGGAGTTGAGCTGAAGTGATACGAAAGGAAGCGACATGGTTGTATATAAACCAACAGGCCACGCCCTTATCAAAATTAACCTTTTTCTGACGCCTCCATTAACGACACCACCTCCTCTTACAACGTGTAACTAGAGTGACCAACACTGATATCACGAGCATTTTACCCCAGATTCGAGGCGGGACATTTTTTCCTAGAAAGTGTTAGTTCGTATGTGCTATCGTACCCCGCGCGTTGAGGTTGGGATCCAATTGGGTTTGTAGGTTCGGCAGACGGTAACTCAACCCTGATGAGGAAAGGTTTCATACATTTGATAGACAAGAACTTACAGGGTATAGATAAGTCTGATAAGGCCGGGTCCAACAGCTGAAAACAAGGTGGCTGCCAAGACGGGAAGCTCGATTGACCAACTACGGCATGTAACCATGTTATATCATCATTAGAAATGTTATATTTGGTATGAACTAAGCAATTAAACGCCCAAACAGATGTGGCCTCGATTCTAACCAAAGACAGTCTCTTGCTTCAAATCATCCATAGCATCTGTTATATTTGGGCATCAACTAAGCAATTAAACACTCAATCTGAAATGGCCTCGATTCTAACCAAAGACAGTCTCGTACTCCAAATCATCCATAATATCAAGCCAATGAATAGACCCTGGCACTGTCTCACAATCATAATACGACCACACAGCCTGCAATAACTCCCGCAACACAAAGATAGGTACCGCGGCTGGACCATTCTTAAATCCTTCAAGTCTCTCAATAATAAACTCACGCGCCAAATTAACATCCGTGAAATGCTTCTGACTAGATCCTTCATCGGTAAAAAAGCACTCCTCTACCGCTTGAGTTGTAGTAGATGGGAGCAATTGCGGTGGCTTTTCCTCTGCACAGACCGTCTTGCATCGCAACCCTGAACCAACACCAAGACATAACAAGGGTTGAAGACAGCGGATCGATTCTGGTGGGATCCTCGACAAAAGGCCAGTGATGTGAAGAGCAAGTGAAGTCGACCATGTAACCTGTGTCACATTTCCATTGATCCTCTCCGGCAATCTCCGTGACACAAGATCTGGAAATGTTTGATACAATTGCAAAAGCGAACAGAGACGAAATACCTCAGCGGCGTGATGTAAATCGAGGTTTATCTGCCCCTTATTCGTGTAAACTTCTGCCTCGTCGCTGATAAGCTTCGGCACATGAACGCACAAAAGTGTCTCTTCGAGCATTTGCGCCTCATTAATGTCGATCATGGTCTGCCACATAACCTCATACGTTGGCGCGGTGCAATTACGCCATGTGTCTCTCGATCTGCGACACAACGACATTGACTTTCCGAACAGGGCGATCATCTTTGGTGGAACGCCCGTCCAAGGGTGTAAAACAAAGTCGTACGGGGGATAGGTTGCAGGTGTCCATTCTGCAAGTGTGCTGATATCGTCTTTGGCGCTTGTCACAATGCTTCGAACGGATTCTTCGTAAATAAGACATTCTTTGAAGAAGCCTACCAGGCTTTGGTCTTGCTTGGAGAGGTACTCAGATCGCATTTCCAATAGGGCCAGTATCACGCGCACGTGTCGCAGGTATTGAAGTCCAAGTTGTTTACGATCCATCCAGCACAGCGATGAGCTAAGACAGAACAAAGATATAATAAGCGCGTGTGGAATCTGTGTTACAGAGTTCGGCGAAGCGAAGAGGTCCTTCAGTTCGTGGATTATAGCTTCGGTTGCGATGCGCGGTGCAGATGCAGCGATTTCTTGGATTTGAGGCTGTCGACGTGTAAGAGAAGCAGCGGCCATACTTTGAAGAGAGTAGAACAAAGGCCTCGATGAACCCCAGAGGGACGATCCGAAACTGCGAAATGGATTGTTTGGGGAGTCATACGCTGCCCATGAACCGCAGACGGATTTAAACCAGAGTTCTATTAAGAAGCTGGATGGTTCGGAGATGGCTTTTGGGGTTCCCATTGTTGTGTAGCATGATGAGCGTCGTCTATAAGTAGTGAGACCCTGGTTTTCGGTTTCTTCGGGGTTTCTCGGGGTTGAGTCTTGTGGTGGTAGTATCAGAGGCATGTTTGAAGGTGCCGAATTGGTATCGATATCAGAGGCGAATAAAGAAGGGTGTTGTTGAGAATTACTACTGAAAGGCTCCCCACTATTGACAGTTGCGCAGGACGTGCAGTCAGGGTAGCTCCCCTCTTGATATGTAATATTAGAGTCAAGGGGAGTGAATGCGACAGCTGATGGTAACGCCGGAGAATTCACCGCAGCTTGTGAAATGCTCGAAGGTCTTCTGCTCTGAGGAGGCGATATCTCCGTATATGCAGCAGAAATAAGCTGATTGAAACCAGGAGGGTCCCTGGCCTTGTCATTGCGTCGCTCATATTTAGTCGACCACTTGAGAGTTTGCTGGTAACCAGGACATGTAATTTTTCTAGCTATGCAATTATGACAGCTTGGTTTGCTTTCGTCACACTTGAGCTACAGGAAATGTTAGTTGAATAGGGTAAGGTGAAAGAAAGTACAGTGTACACTAACTCTTTTGCTCTTACAGGCCCTGCATCCAGAGCGGGACTTTGCTTGTCCTTTCATATTGGCCATTGCTGTTACATAGAGAAATGCTTTAGGTGAAAGCTCCACGATTGAATGAGCTCTGAATGCTTCAAGAGGAGCTGTTTACCATAAACTAACTTGGCGTTGGTCCCACCCCCAGATTTCACTAACAAGCTATGTAATGTACCGAGGACCAATAGGATGGCAACTGTTTATGATACAGATCGGCGTAGCTCATGAGAATGAAGCTATACCCGAATAAGATAAAAAGTCCCTACTGTTATCTTCGGGACATGCGGGGTTCTCCCTCTATCTTGCTGATACTGATAGGAATGAGAACAAAAGATTGGATTCTTGATAACTGGTTTCTTACGCGACAAATCTGAGCCTCTTGATTGCAGCGTGCCGAGCTACCCTGAATGGTAAAAATACCCTCTCTCTCCCACATGACTTGATTGGGCTTATCTTAACCAGGACCATGGGCGTTAGAGTTACTTATTTTGTGTGACAATTGAGGTACTCGTGAATCCCAATTCCAAGTTTTGTTTTCTATCTACCAATGCCCTATTTCACCGTTTTGTAATAACAAGAAGTATACATTATGAATATGACCGGTCCGTATACTCCAGCCTGTTTTTGAAGCGAATTCCTGTATCAAACAGTAACCACCAAATCATGAGATTATGTTCAAGATAAACATCATAAATGTACCTCTCGTCACTTTAATGCGTACCACGACCACCAACATCGTCACCATCTTTCTCATTGTTGCCCCTGATAACCTCACGAGTCTTACCCCACTTGAAGTCATCAGAGTGAAAGAGTGAATAAATCAGAATAATAATGTTCATAAAAGGCGAAGTGAAAAGATGCATCACGTAGCCTGCAAAGTACTGCGCACGTTCAAGGTTGTTACGCGGCAGCCAGAAGCCAATGCAAAAAGAGTAAAGCTGGAAATCGATACGTTAGCCAAGAGTTCTTGGCACAGATGATCTAGATCGCTGCAAGGGGTGAGATGAGGCTGACTTACATAGCGGAAGAACAATACGCAAATAAGACCGAGGAAGACAGGGTCTTGCATCACTTCTCGGCCACGTTTGGCGAAGACAATGAGGAGTTCGACAAAGGCGGCGATGATGAAAGGTGTGATGGCCCAGGTAATTACGGCGATAAGGCTTTGGAGACGCTCGATGAGGATGATGCCTGGGCGGAAGATCATGACGAATTCGTTGGAGATACTACCCAGAGCCCAACGCTTGCGCTGTGAGAGAAAGACTTTCCAATCTTGAGGGACAATTGTCATGGCTTTTGCACGGAGTGCCTGGGCTGTTTGCTTGCCGGGGAAGAGACTGAAGATGATGGAAGCATGGATACTGTCCTCGGAGTAGTTACCCATGATATGCTGTGTCATGATATCGTTGGGCTTGGGGCAGTATCCGAATCGCTCCCGGAGAACAGCATCGCCAAAGGTAGCTTCGTCCACACGGATGAGCTGACAACATCCAGGGAGACAATTGACCTTTCCAGTGATGCGTGATTGAAACATACGGCGAAGGCCCTGAGTCTGAGAATATTCAACAGACTGATACAAAGACCAGTAGCCCCAGTTATGACCATCAAAGTCAACACAGACATGGCCGCAAACGCCGACCAGCTTTGGGTTCTTGCGAATCTCCTTGATCATCTCCCAGATGCAGTACTCGTCAAAGACGGTATCAGCATCCATACCACAAAGGTACGTGATATCATCGAGACCAGCGTTCACGAAGTTGTTACCAATATATTCGAATAATTCGTTATTGAACATAGTAACAATGTTCTCAGAGCGCTGCTTGAAATGATATATAAGAGATCGCGCGAAGCAGAGACTGTCGCGTTTTCCCTGATTGTATCGTTTGCCAACGAACACATATGGGATACCCTTGTAGAAACCAGTCTGTGTCTTGACAGGCATGAATAGCCCATCACGAGCACGGTATGCGTTTTCGAAGTTTCGAGAGGGACCTGGTTCGAGAATATCCTGAAGGAGATACTCCTGCGTAGTCTTTTCCATGCCTGGACCACGTACATTGCCATCGACAACAATGAAGATGACACGAGGATGATTGTCGATGTTCTTCTGCGCAATGAGAGAATCAAGAGAGCGAGTCAATTCCTCATAAGTCTCGTTGTAGCAAGGCAGAAGAAGAACCATCTTCTCAGGCTCAGCAGGAATATTCTCCTTGGGTTTCCACCAAAAGCAGACGACATGTGTGATAAACCAATGCAGAATAATGCAAATACACATAAACGACTGTAGAACAGTGTTTGAGCTTAGAAGAACGAGGAAGAAGTAATACACTTGGTAATACTTCCACCCAATGTAGATGAGGGCTCCGTTGATACCAGCAAGACCAAGGATGAGACTCCACTTTTGAAGTCTGAGCATGCTCTTGGACATCTTTTTGAGTTCTTCATCGGAATCCCAGCGTAGTTTGGCTTCTTCCTGCATAATTGAGGAGGTGAATGAGAGGTTCGATTCGTTGCCGTTGTGGGAGAGCCATGAGGCATGTGTTACTCCAGACATTGGGGTTTGGGCGCCTGGGTGGAAGCCACCGTTGATACCTCGAATCACAGACTGAACCGTTAGAATGGATATGGCTTGAAGTCATGGGAATGCTTACCGAGTCTCTGGAAATTGTTCCACTTGGCCTGGCTGGTTGAGGGATCTGGCCAGTCGAGGTAAACCCTTCAGGCAATGAAACAGGCATTTTGGGTCTTTGAACAGATGCCATGTTTCCTCCCTCTGAAGAGGAAGATGCCCTGTTGGAACTCGGAGATCTGAGATTGGACATCTCGGTTGTTGCAACAGTGATCGAACTGATACTTGAATATGTTCAGTATATGAAAGGTAGATGGGATCCAAAAGACTTACCCGGATAGCTTCAACAACTTCTCAACCCAATTTTAGATTGAAGCAACGACAGGAACGAGAGACAAAAGCGAATGACAAGGTCAATGACCCAGCAAGAGACTACCCTTCCAAAGACAAAGCGAGTGATGTCTGGTCTATCAACATAAGAAACAAAAAGATCCAAGCGGGGGATAATGAAGCTATAGACAACGATTCAGATCGCCTCTAGCCCAACTCACCTCTAGCTCACTTTCACGCAATACTTCCCTTGTCACAAACAACAATACCAACTCAACCACCCATCACACTACCTTCCAGCCTCACCGCTGGCCCTCACGAGCATAACACGACAGCAACACGAGGCGCCCGCGGACTCTCCGCTGACCAATGCTTCTACCCACGCACCTGTTTGCAAAAGAGCCCAAAAGGAAAAGTCCAGAAATCCCTCCCGCAGACGCCTCTTTTTTCGCAAGTGTCCTTTGGGATATTGCCACGAAGTAAGTTTTCAGCTCAACGGGTACGTTCTAGACTGAGCAAGATGCTCTACTTCCGTGGGTATCCTTGATATCAGCTCTCCATGTTTTTCTATTTTTGATTCAGATTAGCAAGATCGCCACCGCTCGGGCATGCAAGCCACAACCTGAATGTTGGCATATTCTGTGTCACCCGAACTTGGGATTATCACGGACGTTATGGGCCGTGCCTGGCTAGGGACTAGGCCTGTAAAATCTCGATCTGCGGATCTTAGCTTGTTGAGATCAGGCCTCATGGACTATTGATGCACCTGGATGTCATTCAATACAAGGAACAGGTTATGCATATCTTATTTTTCGGGTCTTTGCAGAAGAAAATACAGAGATCTGCTTGTCATTGTACGAGTACACTCAAGATTAACTCTTTGACAGAGTTGAGTCTTAAGGCAAAGACAATGTTATCACGTTTTAGACACATTGGAGAGTCTCCCACGTGTGAGGACCACCTCTTTAATTCCCAAACAGGCACTTAACACTCCATCTGAGTCTCATTATAGTACACACCAACACAATAAACACTAAGTTAAGATCCCCCTCAAGCTTAAATTCAAGTTCAAGGGTTAACCCACGCTACTCAGCCGAGCCGGACCTGCAGCAGCCCACACACACTTAACAAACGCATTATATAAAAGAACTTATATGCAGCCACATTTCTTTTGCCAGCAAAGCCTCACCTCAACACGGAAGATGCAAGATTTAGGTGGACGATCTACGCTACCCGGTTGCCCAGGCATATCCTTGCTACGTACCCCGTTTAGTACAAATATATCCTTGTTTCCAACCAAGACATTTTCTCGTGTCTGAAACAATTAACTTTGTTTATACCCAGTAGTATCCCGAAGATGGTAGTGCAACGTACGTCTCGGGATGCGGAGCCTCGCATGTTGATCACGATCGTTTGGTTGGTTATTTGTGAGTTAGGCTTAACCAGTAAGCTTAGAAATCTAGTAATATGCAGGTCAAGTGGGATAAAATGAGGCCATGACGGGTTTCCTGTGGTGATACAGCGGGAATAGTGCATGATTAGCTGCATTTCTTTTTTTCTATTTCAGGAGGCTGTAAATGAAAAAATCATGCTGTGAGACATGAGGCTTCGTAATTTGAGCTAACCCTCAAAATTTTCCAAGGCGAAAAAAGTTCCATGCAGACCATCTTTATGCTAGAACAGCTGAGAATCAAATGTGATATTGATATGTCATTTTATTTATTGGAGGATGTGCAATTCGTCAATCCATCTAAGTTTAAACAATAGAAAGTGTCCACAACGTGAACAATTAAATGATCCAAAGAGGATACAAGAAAGTAAAGTATGTAAGCATAATATTCCGATGGCGTTTCCACTCCGCAAGCCACTCCCGTTCGGATCACACCGCGAACATCCTATTGATTGATAATCCCTGCACCTCAGTTACATTTTCCAAAGCCCCCCTGGCAACCACTTCCGCAGTGAGCATCAGTACTACCGCTGTGATCATGTTAGTCAGATCTGATATCTTGGTGTAGAGGTGATACTTACCAGAAGCCATACTTGGAACAACAGTTCTTCTTTCCAAAATTGGCGCATGATGCCTTGACTTCGGGGCCACAAAGACCGTTGGTGGTGTCTGAGATGTCACCTTCTTGAGGTGTGCACGACCCAAAGTCTGCATCGCAGCCAGTACCGCAGTAGCTTTCACTCGATCCACTGAGATAAAGTTAGAAACACCAACCCTGCAAAGAGTAAGGCAAAGACACGTACCAGTAGCCGTACCAGGAACAGCAGCTTCCAAAGCGAGATCCCTGGCAAGTATAGCCTGTGTTACCACCGCACCTCTGGTCGGGGGAGATGACAAGGCCAGTAGCAGTAGCTCGACTGGTGGGCACCGACACTCTGGTAGGAGGGGCCGTTTGGGTAGGGGCAGCCGAGGGGGTGGACGTAACATCACGGCCTCGGGAAGCAGGTCGGTACCAGTTCCCTCGAGGATCACCGAGACATTCTCCAACAGTGACAAGCTTGTAACCGCGATCTTGAGCCGTGTCAATCATGTAGGCCGTCAAGTTTCGGACAGTCTGTGCGTGAACGTCGTGCGCAAGAACGATGTACTTGTTGTTGTCTGGGTCAGAGGAGATACCAGAAGAGTACCTGTTCTTTGAGTTCTGAATCAACTGAGGACTGTCATTCTCATAATCCTTAGTATCAATGTTCTGGTCAATGACATGGTACCCAAGGTCAGACATCTCATCGAGACAGCCCGATTCTGCGTTGCATTCAAGGTAAGGCGGACGCATGTAAGTTGGGATCCAACCAAAGAGATTGCGAAAAGCCATCTCGTTGTAGATCATCTCAGATCTTCGGATAGTGCTGTTTACCTCGTTGAGATTGCGATGAGTCCATGTGTGGCTGGCAATGTGATGGCCTGCAGAGTGCATGCGCCTCATCACAGCGGGCCATGGGTTGGAAGAGTCATCGATGTGTCCCTTGCCCCTATTATTTCCCGCAATGAAGAACGTGGCCTTGATGTCTCTTTCATCCAAGAGATCCAGAAGCTCATTGGTATAGTCAAGAGGGCCATCATCGAATGTCAGAGCAATCACACCTGGGGTGGTGCAAGTTGTGATAACGCTACCTGTAATCAATATGTAAGCATCCAAATTGTGCATCTAACCACTGGAGAAGACGCAAAGATATACCATAAGGCACATTGCCAATTTTTGGCCGGGAAACTCCTTCTGTGCTGCTTCCACCAGGCCCAAAGCTAGTTCCACGTCAGCTTTCCAGACTCGTCACTGCAGTACGAGGAATTTGAAGATCCAAAGATCATCTTGTGATTCCCAAGCTTCAGATAGTACTCACAAAGTATCACACGAATCACTATACTCGAGCTGGCAGGCCGAACCAGCACAAAAGTCTTCGGTCGTTCCGCAGAAGCCACTCTCTGAGCAACAGGATCCAGCATTGCACGAACCAATCCCAAGACCACATTCAGCACGCTTTCTCAAGCTGGAATGTCCCTGTGGCAAGAGTTCACCGGCTGCAAAGACTGGTCCGGCCAGGACAGTCCCCGCATCAACCAGCAGGGAAGCAAGGGTGAGGGAGAGGCTGGACTTCATGTCGAATAATAGTTCTGAAACAGAAATTGATAGACTTGGGGCAAATCAAGGCAAGATGGTGATGTTGAACGAGTGACGATGCGAGCGGCCGATGGGTAATTGTATGAAGTCGCGAGCGGATCCAGAGTTTATCTACATGGATCAAGCCTGACTGCAGCCAACTCCTTGAGCTAGACAAACAACTAACTTAATGAGTGAGATGTATTGAACGCCCAAGTCCTGCACCTTGAACACGAGAGACACACTCAGCCAGATTGAATGTACTTGTCCGTTGGATGCTGCATCCTAGGTCCCCATAGAAGGCCACCTCGTGGTCAACCAAGACCCATGTTGGAGGAAGAGTCAGCCACGTTCCAACAGTTAGGTAGCCAGCCATTATCAGGTGAGGCTCTGTCTCTGATTTATTGTTTTGCCTTCAAGTAATGGTGTTTCTTTGGTCCTCTGATTCGCTTGTTGGGAATGATGTTCAGTCACAAATTCCAGGTCATCAACGTCCATAAACAGGACAACTGCATCGTCATTTCCGATATCACACTACCGCGCATATTGCTGAGCTGGCTTTTGATCTTCGATTTCAAGTAAAGAACCTTGTCAGTATTCCGATGTGGAGGCCCCCAGAGTCCTGGCCATGGGAGATTGTAGATACCCAAAGGCGCGGGTCACCTGCAGCCAACAATTTCTTTTTTCAGACTCTCCAGTCGGAACATCCGGGTTTTCCTTGGCGCATATTCTCGTATTCTTCCCGTTGCTATTTCTTCTTGTGTGCCGCTGCAAGGCCCAGAATAAGGCCCAGAATAGGACCTAAGGTTGTCTGCCGGTTTGAGACACTCAATCATGGCATCCTTGCTGCGATCGGTGAGACAATACAGGGGCAGTAAGCTTACAATGCCCGTCGGAAAGATACCTGATATATTTCGCAACCTGGTGTAACCTTGTTCAGCTCGAGTCCATGACGCCACCATATGTACTTTGAAGATCTGTTACTGGATTATCGTTCTTGGCTATCACAGTGAGCGTTAAGCCAATATCACATATGCAATCAGCCTCGTAGTATTTTGGTTGCTTGAGCAAATGCATCAAAGAATAACGTATACCTGCAAGTCTGTCTTGGCGCCGGGAACCAATTGCCAACGCCCGCACGCTTGAATTGAGGCTCTCGTCATATCCCAGCAAGTAACAATCATAAGTTAACCTCAATGAAATTTTTCAGCCATCATCTTGACCCAACTTTCCAGGGCTCTTTCAAGAGCTGAAACTCCTTGCATGCAAATTAGTGTGCACCAGTGAAAAGTAGCTGGAGGCTGAATTTTTTATTTGGGCGTGCATTTGTAGATTGAACCAGGGAATGAGTCGATACTCGACAAGGACATATCCTCAACTTCCTGTGCAACAGCTGAACCAAGCTAGGTTAATAGCTCAGGCACATCAGCTGAAATAGATGCAGTGCTTCCAATCCAGTTAACTCCTGTATGGAATACAGGGGTGAATCAAGGCACCGGTGAGGCTGTATTGGCTCTTGCAAGTTTCCTTGAGTAAGGATTGCGAAGTGGCGGTTGCTAGTTTCAGCCTTCTGTGAGTTTTTAATCACAGCTTCGTTGGTTTGGAGATCTTGCGTGGCCAGATGCGTTTCGTATGATCAAGCTAGGCAGGGGCAACATCTTACCGTTGTCCAAGCTTCCGTTCAATGCTTCGGAGTAACGTGTAAAAGTTCCGTTGACTGAGGCCTGACGCGGTTCCGTAAAAGTGCTGGCTTGGAGAAAAGAAACGGAAAAGCTCTCGATCCGTCGATGGACTGTCATGCCTGGAAGTTTTGGCTGATGGATCGATACGAGCCCATAGTCGTTCGGTGATGGTACATATGCTGCCCCTGAGCCCCAGTGATTTCTCGAAAGTTCAACTCGCTCCACCCCATTCACTCGTTAATCGTCGATCGTTACCACCATGGCTCAAATTCTTTCAGAGAGCCTTCTTGTTCAGGGGCTGCCCTTTGTTAGCCATCAACCAGACATCAAGTCGTGGAACATCTCAAGCCGAGAATACTACGACATCACTCCCCCTAGCGAGATCTCGGAGGCAGAAGATGTCTTCCAGTCTGTCGTAACAAAGCCCATCGACTCGAGTGTTGAACCACTTGTTGCCGTCATTGGAGTTGGTTATGTTGGTGAACATCTGGTCGATGTTTTTTCCAAGAACCACGACGTACTTGGATACGATGTATCAGAAGTTCGTACCCAGCAATTGACCCAGAAACAACCCATTGGCAGTCGAGCCAGGTTCACATGCAAAGCACCGGACCTCGCAGAAGCCACCCACTTCCTCATCTCGGTGCCTACTCTTCTTCTTGACAACAAGACCATCGACTCGTCATACCTCAGGAGCGCTCTCGCTGTCGTCAAGCTCTACGGCCGGCAAGGAGCCGTCGTTGTTGTTGAGAGTTCGGTGGCTGTAGGAATGACACGCGCTCTGCTTGGCCCTCTGGCAAAAGAGCGTGGGTTCTTCGCGGGCATGTCCCCAGAACGCGTTGATCCGGGTCGTATTGAGCCACCAGCGGAGTCCATACCAAAGATCGTGTCTGGGCTAGATGATGTTGTCCCAGGATCGCTCGATGCTATCATGAGGCTCTACTCGAAGAGTTTCGAGCATGTGGTCCCTGTGTCGAAGCCCGAGGTTGCTGAGATGATGAAGCTGTATGAAAACTGCCAGCGCATGATTTGCATCGCCTATGCCAACGAAATGGCTGATGCTTGCGGTACCCATAACATCGACCCGTATGAAGTTTGTCGTGCAGCTTCTACTAAGCCTTTTGGGTATCAGCCCTTCTCACCAGGTCTTGGTGTTGGAGGTCATTGTATTCCTGTCAACCCATGGTACCTGCTTTCCAACAGCAACTTTCCTCTTCTTCGAACAGCAGCTGAGAAGATGCATGATCGTCCTTCCGAGATTGCAAAACGCGCTGTTACGCGTCTCTGTACCGAGAGCAGGAACGGTATGAGACCTCGCGTCCTTGTTGTTGGTATCGGTTTCAAGCGTGGGCAGTCTCATCTCGCCAACTCTCCAGGCCTGGAGCTTGCTAAGAGTTTGGTCAAGACAGGCAAGGTTGATGTTGCGTGGGCTGATCCTCTCGTGTCGCAAAAGTCGGTGCCTCAGATTACGCGACATGATGAGGGAGACTGGACAGTTGAGGCTTTGGAACGTGATTTTGACATGATAATTGTCGCGTTTCGTCAGGATAGTCTCGATTTTGGTGTGTTGGATCAAGTCCAGGGAGTTGTTGTGGAGTGTTGGTGTAATTGAATGCACGTAAGTGATATGAAAGGGCGAGGGACTGGGCAACAAACACGATGAGCCTAACGCTTTCGCTCCATCTCAGTAAATATTTCTATTATTTTTTCTCTTGTTATTTTTATTTGCCAGAAGAATGTTTTAGATAAAACTGGTATCCCACTCTTGACCTCTCATTTCAATAATATTTAGTCTGTAGGGTAACTAATGAGCATCGATAACGAGCACTTCTTTCCATATCTACAACATGGAATAAAGGGGATTGATACTTATATTTCCATAATAGTGGGTTCTCTCAAATGTATGGTAACTTCCCCAGCTGATAATTTGACACATGCATAATACAGAGGGATCTGATATTCTTTCTGTCTTGCAAGTGAATCATCAGCAAAGCTCCCCAAACCATGTTTCACAGCTTCACAATTCTTAATCCTTTATCACCAATCATTGTCATAACCACACCGCGTTTAAATATTCCAATCAGAAAATATGTCAGAAAACAAGTTCAACTACACCAAAGAGCGTCACGGTATGTTGTTCAGATTCGCCAGAAACCAGTATCTTGGGGATTAACTCTATCAGATGTCTTGCAGGAAAAACTCAATCAAGTCACGGCTTGTTTACGAAAATTCGACACCCTGGGAGCAAAGAGTGCGGCGGATATACTGCTCCAAGAAAATGACCTCCTGCCCGAGATCGAAGCCCTGCTGCACAATCTGCTCTCCGACATCCCGTTTGAGGGCCTTCAACACACAAAACGGGCCGTGCAGATCTATGAGCGGCTTGCATCTCATGACAAGACATTCATTCCCCTCCTAGAAAGAGCCCGAACGAATCACAAAAAGGCTCGTGATTCTCAACGTCAGTGGGAGACGAACGCAGCGTGGGTGAAGTGAGACGCGAACTTGATCAATGCGTATTACTATTGCTGATGATTTATTGCAGCACCCGCAAAAGTTGGAGGAAGAGGCGCAAGATCAAAGAGAAACACTCTTTCAAGTATTTCGATTCAGTGAGACAGACCGACAACCAAAAAAAGAAGTGAGTGGTGAAATACAACATTCAGAGATACAAGGAATAGAAATATACTAACAACCTTTGCAAGTAGCCAGGAGGGATCAAGCACCAGTAGCATCCCTGGATATGAGCCATCAAGCATTTCCACCGTACCTGGCGGAAGTAGTACATCAAGCATCAGCAGCAATCAAGTTGGAAACATCAGTATCTATCCGCGAGGGCCTGGAGCCGACCTAAAGCTAAAAGCCAACTATTCAGTGGCGGACGCAATCAACCAGGCAAAATCTTACAGAATTACCGGCGTGGAAGGCCGCCACTGGATGAAATACTTGGCCTCATAGGAAGAGGATCGGCGCCGCCACGGAGCAATCTCGGAGCCCAACCGGGCGGCAACCTCTGGCAGTAACCAAAGTATGGCTGAATTTAACCAGAGGCAGACAGTTGGTTATAACACGACCAGACATGGTGCACGAACCTCGCATAGTCAATATGTTGGAGGTGGCTTTCAATCCTCCTCAGCAACATCCGAGATGGGAGTGGCCTACCAACCTCCAGCAGTGAACAGACTGGGACCGGACCCAGCCTTCAATAGCAATCAAAGTGGAAGTGGCCAAGCGACCGTCAGCAATGAACTGAGTGAGGATTCGACCAACCATGGAACTCGACTCAATGACTGGGTGCTTGACGAATTTGCCGACATTGACAATCTAATAAATTTTGATGCTTTTTCCCCTAATGCTACAATGTCGGCGCCCTCCGGAAGTCTAACTTCTGGTGAAGAGCAGGATACTCACGAGCCAGACGACACGCCGATGCCTTGGGATTTTGGCGATGAAGATGGCCTAGATTCTCAGGTTGACGCCCCAAACAAAGAGGCCGGGACTGAGTAGAGTAGATTCAAAGAGGAGACGAAGAAGCAGACAGATACTGAGCAGTATTAATTCAAGACCTCGGTCAGTTTACAAACGATCCATTTTGTCTGTTTTTGCTGTACTGTTTGGCGCTTTAAAGATGCCTCAGAATGAACCTGTCACAGCAGTGTAAAAACTGGACAAATGGCGTGAAATCGGTCGTCTATCAATCATCCCCATCCTGTGTCAACGGCAGTTGGAAAGCCTTGACTTGTACAGCCTTAGGCACCTTGCCCTCAGTTTGAAAGGGTTCCCTCTGACTGTCCTCGCATCGTGTATCCATGTTATCTCCGGCCAACGATTGAGAATTGCCTGAATTGTCCTCGAGGCGTTCTTTTGCGCACATTGATTGGCTGAGTTTCAGAGTCTAGACCACCCCGACCCTGGCTCCAAGCCCCTACCCATGTCGATGATACACCTTTTGGACATTCAGACCACGATACAAGCGACGATGTGCTGTGAAGCAGATAATCAGGAAATATATTAAAGCTCGCAATCTCATCCTATTCTCACGAAGTCCCCAACTTTTCATTACCACATTACTTCAACTTTGCGTACCTCAAAACTTGGGCATGTCGTACAAGTCCTCAGGATCTGTCATTTGTTAGCGCTTGGACTATCCGGGGTGTGGTATTTTACTTACCCTTGCCTTCATCCTGGATGTACTTCTTTACCTCCGCAACTCTATCATCGATCTTCTTCAGCGCTTCGTCAAGCTTGGCCTTGACCTTGTCATTCGACTCAGCGGCACCCTTAAGCGCACGCTTGGCAACGTCAAATCGACTGACCCAGTTCAAAAGCATCATGTCGAATGGCGTAGTGGTGCTGCCCTCCTCCTTGTATCCCTCAACAGTCATGCGGTGCATACCAGGGCGTCCAAAGAGAAGGCCTTGAAGCTCGGCGGCGTACCCGTGGTAGTTGAAGCATACTGCCTTGTCTTCTGTGAACATGTCCTTGAAGTCAGCTCGGCTGAGTGCGTGGGGGTGACGAGACTCTGCGGCTAGAACCATAAGGTCGGTGACGTTGACGACACGGACTCGAAGTTCAGGGAACCAGGCGCGCAGAATCTCGGCAGCCTTGACAACCTCAAAGGTTACCTCGACACCAATACCGGCAATCACAACATCAGGCTCCTTGCCGCCATCAGTCGAAGCAAATTCCCAAATGCTTGCACCCTTTCGGCAATGCTTAGCAGCCTCGTCTGGAGAGAGGAAAACTCCAGTTGGCTGCTTGGAACCAATCATAAGGTTGACATAGTTCTTCGACTGGAGGCAATGGTGAACAGTGCTGAGGAAACAGTTGGCATCAGGAGGCAAGTACACGCGTGCTGCCTCGGCCTTGAGGTTCAGAACAGATCCGATGAAAGATGGGTTCTGGTGAGAGAAACCGTTGTGTTCCTGGCGAGCCCAAGTACTAGTCTCGATGTAGTTGATTGAGCTGAGATCGCCTCTCCACTTGGTCTCACGAGCGATCTTGTTGAACTTGGAGTACTGTACCATCATGGTGTGAATGATACCCAAGAAAGATTCATAACTTGGGAAGAGAGCAGTACGACCTGTGAGAGTGTATCCCTAGTAATTGTTAGTATTAGGTAAACACCTGGGCGGGCTACTTGCCTGCATCCATCCTTGACAGCAGTGCTCAGACAAGATCTCAATGACTCTGCCGCCCTGAGCGCGAGAGAACTCGTCCCACTGGAAGTTTCGGCCTGTGTTCTCAAAAACAGCGCTGAGCTTGTTGCTCTCCAGTTCATCAGGAGAAAAGATACGGAAGCTCTTTGGGTTTTCCTTGATAACCTGGTTCAAGAAGTTGCCAGTCTGTTTCATGCAACTATTCTGTGAATGTTTCTCAACGCCAAAGGTCTTCCACTCGGGCAAGTTCAATTGCTGGTAAGGATCATATGTCTTCTTGAGCTGGCCAAGTCGCTTGTCGTCCTTTTGGGGAATAATCTCCAAGATACTGTCGGCGGGCTTGCCATCCTTGAGCAAGTGATCTGTACCGTATGTCTTGAGCCAATCCTGAAGGATCTTGAGATGCTCCTCATCCTTGCTCGCGTCGGGGACAGGGATTTGGTGAGATCGGAAAGACCCTTCAATAAACTCTCCGTCGACCTTCTTTGGGCCAGTCCATCCTTTTGGAGTTCGGAGGACAATCATGGGCCAGCGTGGCTTGACAATAGGCTTGCCATCTCGCGCAGCCTTCTGGATTTTCTTGATCTCAGTGACAGCCCACTCCAAAGTACCCGAAAGCTCATCGTCGATCTCATCAAGGGTTTCAACGATGACTGGTTGATATCCGTAACCAGCGAAGAGGCTGGCAATCTCCTTGTTATCCATGCATCCAAAGATGGTTCTCTCACTGATCTTGAAGCCATTGACGTGGAGAATGGGAATGACCGCTCCAGACTCTGCGGGATCAATGTACTTGATGGAGTGCCATGCGCTAGGTGCAAGTTAGCAAAATGACATATAAAATAGGTTCCGACCGACTTACGCAGCTGTAGGACCGCTCTCAGCTTCACCATCTCCAACAAGACAGGTGACAATAAGGTCTGGGTTATCCATAATTGCACCAAACGAAACAGCGAGAGAGTAGCCTAGCTCACCACCCTCGTGGATGGATCCCGGAGTTTCGGAGTTGATATGACTGCACCGATTAGCTTCAACCTCCTCTGAGACTGAACACTGTCTTACCTGGGGAAGCCTCCAGGGACTGAGAACCCGGTAATGAGGTTGCGCAGTCCATCCTTGCTAACACCATATTTCTGGGGGAAGAATCGCTCAAGAGATCCCTCGATCCAGAGTGAAGCCAAAGCAGCGGGAGCACCGTGACCGGGCCCAATCACAAAGATCATCTCCAAGTCATGGTTGCGAATGAGGAGGTTCAGGTGAGACCAGACAAGGATGATACCTGGGCATGTTCCCCAGTGGCCTTCGACCAGTCAGCAAAAGAACACAGAAGGTGGGATTTTACATACCCAACAAACGAGGCTTGATATCTTCCTTTTTAAGATCCCTTTCGAGCATAACATTGTCTCTAAGAAAGATCATAGCTAAGTCTTGATGTTAGCAACAAGCGTTGCACTCATGCTTGGCCCAACTTACACCCTGCAATGTAACATGCTGCATGTTGGAAATCGTTGAGAGATTGAGCAATCTTCTTGTCCAACTTCTTCTTTGGCACCTTCAATGCCAATTCCAGAGCAACATCTGGAAGATGACTATCCAATGGAGCCGGGTTAGGACGGTCGATCACCTCACCTGGCATTGTATCGTCTGGACTGGATGATAAGCTAAGAGAAGATGATCACAACCAAGAGTGAGAAAACGAATGTTGGTCACAGAAACACGATGGGACTCAAACAGTTGAAGAATCAGAAGTTTTGTCTATATTGATTTGTCTTTAATTGTTTGGTAGTGACGCCGGAACAGCAGGGACAGATTCTATATCGATGACGTAGATTGACGTCGCTTTGACAAAAGCCCCACGTAACAACTTGATATCTTGAAGGAGAGACACCAAATAACGGATATGTCGGATACCAAGAGATAAAATAATTGAAGGAAATGTTAACTTTGAATGGAAAATGAGGCTTTTGACTTTGCATGCACGGAAATATTGAAAATCGACCCGGCGATATGGGATTGTTGTTCATGCTGTTAGAGTACGCTTCTCCAAGATCCATACAAAGACAACCATCTCTTCCAGATTGAGAATTGTAGCGGTCATAAAACATAAGATTCCACATCAATTCTCTATTACAAAACAATCTCGGTCAATTTGTTGAGTCTCTTGAAAGGCAGATGCAGGACCAATATGGAAATAGTGGGACATAAAGACCGGACCTTTCGTTCCTGGTGTAACGGTAAACTCACCTCCTCCCAAAACACAGATCGCGATCGCATCAGAAATCTCATTCCTGCAGTCCTCGTTCGAAATTCTGAGCTTATCATAGGTCAATTGTTATGATATTGACCAAACATGACGATTTTTGTTCGACAGCTCGGCTGATTAGGTTGTAACTGATTGCAGTTGGCAGCTTCCCCGCGGAACATGTATCAACAACGCAACGCGTTTGTGACGTAAAACCAACGTGCTTCGTTAACCGTTCAAACCAATACAAATATGCCCATAGAAACGGAAGCCTTTGATTTCGATCCTCCGTGAATCAGATACTCCTATCTCTTTCCAAAAAACACCAAGATTCGACATGACCGAGCAAGTTACTGGAGCTATCAAACACGCAGTCATGGGTCACAAAAACGACAAGATCGATCAGCTCGAGGCCAACATGGTCGAGCCTAGTGAAAACACCAGAATCACTTCCGACTATGGTGTTAAGCAGAACAACACAGATCATTGGCTGCGCGTGAATAGCGAGAATCAGACTGGTCCTATGCTGTTGGAGGACCCTTTTGGTCGCGAGAAGGTATGCATCACTAGTGTCTTCAAGGCCAAGCTCTGACTTTTAAACTACAGATTCACCGATTTGACCACGAGCGTATTCCCGAAAGGGTTGTTCACGCCCGTGGTGCTGGCGCTCACGGTACCTTCAGGTTGTTTGAGTCCGCCGCAGATGTCACCAACGCCCGAGTCCTCACCGATACGTCGCGAGAGACCCCCGTTTTCGTCCGCTTCTCTACAGTTCTTGGAAGCCGCGGCTCTGCCGATACCGTTCGCGATGTTCGTGGTTTCGCTGTTAAGTTTTATACTCAGGAAGGTTTGTCAACATCAGAACATCCTCCATCACACATCAACACCCAGCACAAACATTCTGTCACCAATACCCAGGGACTCAGAAACCGCACCGGATCTCTCCTATTACGTGCAGTTCAGCGAGGCCTTTATTTCTCATCAGAACCTTTTCTTCTTTTATCTAGGATGTCGTGGGTAATTACCTACCAAATCTTAATAATACCTACAACTACATAAGAAAAAGGTTCTCCTCTCCCGAAAATTATTCGCCCTGAGGCGCGTAACATCCCTCGACATCAACATTACACCATCAAATTTATTTGGTTTATGAAACTAACATTTTTCGAGGCAATTGGTCGATTGTCGGCAACAATATCCCCGTTTTCTTTATTCAGGATGCCATGAAGTTCCCCGATATGGTTCACGCTGGAAAACCTGAGCCGCACAATGAGGTTCCGCAAGCGCAATCTGCGCACAACAACTTCTGGGATTTTGTTTACGGACATTCAGAGGCCACCCACATGTACACTTGGGCCATGTCTGACCGTACCATTCCTCGTTCATACCGCATGATGCAAGGTTTTGGCGTCAACACATACACCCTCACCAACGACAAGGGAGAGCGCCGATTTGTCAAGTTTCACTTCACACCCGAGCTTGGTGTTCACTCTCTGGTTTGGGATGAGGCACTTAAGCTTGCAGGCCAAGATCCTGACTTCCATCGCAAAGATCTGAACGAAGCCATTGAGAATGGTGCATTCCCCAAGTGGAAGTTTGGCATTCAGATTCTTGAGGAGTCACAAGAGCACGACTTTGACTTCGATATCCTTGATGCTACCAAGGTTTGGCCTGAGGATTTGATCCCTGTCCGCTACATTGGCGAGCTCGAGCTGAACCGTACCGTCGATGAGTACTTCACCGAAACCGAGCAGGTCGCTTTCTGCACTAGCCACGTCGTTCCCGGTATCGGCTTTTCCGATGACCCCCTTCTCCAAGGCCGAAACTTCTCTTACCAAGATACTCAACTCAGCCGACTGGGCATTAATTGGGAGGAACTACCTATCAACCGGCCTGTTTGCCCTGTCATGAACTTCAACCGCGATGGTGCCATGAGACACACAATTTCCAAGGGCAAAGTCAACTATTGGCCCAACAGATTCAGTCACCAACCGGCCGCGAGCGCCCAGGAGGGTGCGTACATCGATTACCAGGCCAAGGTTGCCGGTATGAAGCAACGGGCCCTCAGCAAGAAGTTCAAGGATCACTTCTCCCAGGCTCAGCTCTTCTACAACTCTCTTTCCGAGATTGAGAAATCCCACGTTCAAGCCGCCTTCTCCTTCGAGTTGGACCACTGCGACGAACCCATTGTCTATGAGCGCTTGACTGAGCGTCTGGGTGAGATCGACGGAGAGCTTGCCAACATCATTGCCGAAATGGTTGGCGGCAAGAAGCCTGCTGAATCCAAGCCCAACCCCGGAAAGAGGGCCAAGAATCTGAGCCAGTTGGACTTCATGCCTGAGACTCCCACTATCAAATCCCGCCGCATCGCCATCATCATAGCTGATGGCTATGATCCCATGGCTTTCAACGCTGTCTACGGTGCCATCAAGGCCCAGAACGCCCTGCCCTTGGTTATTGCACCTCGACGCTCTGCTATATTTTCTGCTAATGAGGACTCGTCTTCATCCAAGGGTATTGTCCCCGACCACCACCTCGAGGGTCAGCGCAGTACCATGTTCGACGCCATCTTTATCCCTGGCGGTGAGAAGTCTATTCAGACTTTATCCAAGAACGGCCGAGCTATTCACTATATCCGTGAGGCCTTTGGCCATCTGAAGACTATCGGCGGTACTGGTGAGGCAGTTGATCTGATTAACAAGGCGATCCAGCTGCCTGAGGTATACCTCTCTGAGACTGATGGCAGTGGTGTTGTTGACAGCTACGGTGTCGTGACTCTCAAAAACGCTTCGCCTGACAGCCTCAAGGAGATTGTCACCGTTGCCTCTGATGGAAAGGGCTTTTTGGAGAAGTTTGTTTACAATATCAGCCAGCATCGTAACTGGCAGCGAGAGTTGGACGGATTGAGTACCATGGTGGCGTACTAATGAACATGTTAAAGATACCTCTGTAATGAACCAATTCGAACGTTTAACTCAATACATTAATACAAAATATCATTGGGAGTCTCATAATGTGCTTGAAGTTATAAACTGTCATATTGAATAATGTTCTCATTGGTTGTCAATTTGATACGATCTTAAGCTAAACCCAGCCTGCTTTTTTTCCCCCTGCATCAAGCGCATGATAGTAAAAACAGGGACCTAGCAAACTTTCTTAAATAATTCCCATTTCCCATGAAAGGGTAATAGAGGCCTTTACCATGGACGACTTCCGTATAGAACTTTTCCTATGGAGGACTTTTGTATAGGATTGTTTCTTTCCCATGGAGGACTTCTGTTTAGGATTTCTTCTTTCCATGAAGCTTCTGCTTCAACTTCTTAATAGCACGTGCTCCTTTCTTAAGCACGAATGTGGCATACTCCCCATGCCCTTCCATATCCTTTGTTGCTCGCTTTTTGATGTTCATGTACTCGACACGATCTTCCTCCCGTTCTCCGATTGGAACCACAACTCCAGCATAGCGGAACATGATCGCGTTGAGGATCATGCGGCACATGCGTCCATTGCCGTCTTGGAAAGGATGAATCTCAACAAATTTGAGCGAGTACTTGGATGCCAGGGAAAAAGGATCCAGTGAGTTCTTGGCTTCTCCCTCTTCAATTTCTTTTTTGAGCTTGATGCACATCCTGGACATATTATCGGGGACGCAACTTGGCGGAATAAACATCATGCTACCAGCGCCTACATAGACATCGCGGTACTTGCCTCCGTACTTATCAGATGGTACTTCAGGCCATTCACCATTTGGGTCGATGATTGAGACGCCTTTGCAGAGGATGGCGTGCGTATCCTTGATGAGAGTCTCCGTCATGTCTTCCTCGAGGATGACAAAATGGTGGATAATGTACTGAAATGCTCTTGAATGCTGAATGACTTCACGACGACCTCGAAGAATGCTGCGTTGAGTCTGGTTTCGTAGTGTCTTGTCATGGTCGTATAGCTCTATGAGCTTGGACTCGTAATCAGCGTCACGCTCATCGAACTCAGGGACAGGTTCTCCTCGCAAGATCTTTCGGCAAAGATGGAGGGTAACGTCGTAGCCAAGTCCAGCACCCTCAATGCTATTGCTACCAAAGATTGCGTGGATGATAGAGTTGTGAATCTCTTCAATGAGAATCTCTTGTTGCTCAGGTGTGCGTTTGATACCTCTGACAGAGCCAAGGTATTGAGTGGCCTTTTCGAAAAGGGCTTTAGGGTCCTGGCCTTCTTCATAGGTGCGATAGCTGGTATCGGCTCGAATGGTAAGGGGGGCTCCTCCCCCTTGTCCTAGCGAGGAGCGCATAGTTGGCCAGTTCTTTTGAAGAGACTGACGTAGGTCAGCGAGCATCATGCTGCGCTTGACGGGGCTGGAGGGTTGTTCAGTCATAGAAGAAGAGAAAGAAGACGACAGGGGGTCAAATAGGTTGCCAAGAGGCTTTCTCTTGTGGCTTGGGCTAGGAGGGAAGTCCATGTCGTGATGTGTTGTGTTTAGTATAGTGATTGATTGTCTTGGGTTTGGTGATGTCTTGTTGGATGAATATGAAAGAGGAAGAGAAGAAGGAAGGAAGAAAGGATCAGATGGGTTTATTTATACTTGAAATTTTGAGGCTATGAATCACAGACAAGCTTTGTACAGTTTTGAGCTATTATTTTAGAGTTTAATTTAATGACTCTTGAATAAATATGCTATAGTGATATATATATATATAAGATTATCTAAGGTTCTAATTAGGATTAAGCTTCTGAATATTGACTTACAACCTATAATGTAAAGGCGGCGACCTGAAGGCTTTCTTAAACTCAAGTTTATGATATTTCAAGAAGAAACTTCTGCTGAGAAAGCATCAATTCAGATTTACCAGTCGATATAAGAAAAAGAAAGAAGGCCAGAGCGGCCATATAAGATATTATCAGATGTCATAAAGGTTTTCATTACGGTCTATACCGACTAAACCCGTAGCACCCTACTTTCCTTTACTGACTAGGTCCAGTACAGCTTACACGCGGAATTGACCATTTAATCAATCAATTCCTATGAAAGTAATGCATGAACAATGCAAATGGTATGGCCTAGAATATGACAAGCTTTGTGAACTGAACATACCAGGGGTGCGCTTAAGACGGTCAAAGATTAGCCCTAAGGCTAGGATATGGCATCAAAATTTATGATGATGTTTACCTAATATGAGGCAAAGTGGTATTTGGTTTCCCTAAAATTATGATCTGGTGGATATTTTCTTCTTGATGGCAGCAGTACTTGAACGAGCTCACGGTACTGGACTGGCAAAATCTCAATCACATAAAATGAGGGATCACATAAGACAGGAGGCAGCCATGAACAATATCTACACAGTAAATACTTGTTACCTTTATGGTTACATAGATAGACGGATAGTGCCTACCGATCACACAAACTGTTTGTTTACGAACACGGAAGGAATGGAACCTCAAAACTGCAGTGATTCATCCCTTTGAGAACTTGGATTCTTTCAACCATCATTCTCATGCTCACTCTCATTCTCATTCCATCTGCAATCCATTTTCCATCTTCAACTTCTCCCACAGCATACAATCCATCCAACATCCATCCATACGTATTTGTGGCATCTTCTATCAGTATGTATACCTACCCGAACTCTTCTCCTAAAACCTCCCCTTCTCACCTACTCAGCATCCTTTTCTCCATCGCAACTATCATCAGAATGGGCAACTCCAAAAGCGTCCCCAGGGAACCCATCCAGGGTTGTCTCGACGCTATATGCGGTGACCGCACCGCCTGCGTCACATACCCGGGTGAACCTCTCTTCGCTTAGTGGGCGACGCCGTTCAACCTCGAGTTTCCAGTGAAGCCCGCAGCTATAATTCGACCCGACAACGTTATCGAAGTCTCTGAGACTGTAAAATGTGCCAAGAAGCACAAACTCAAAGTGCAGGCCAAGTCCGGTGGTCATTCTTATGGGTAAGCTTGATGTTGTATGCTACAATGCAGGGCTAATTGAGTAGCAACTACGGTTTGGGCGGAAAAGACGGTGCTGTATCGATTGACCTGGTCAACCTCAAAGACTTCAGCATGGACAACAGAACCTGGTATGCTTCATTTGGATCAGGTACTAATCTTGGCGAACTGGATAAGAATCTCCACAAGAATGGAAGACGAGCCATTCCCCACGGAACATGTCCCCAAGTAGGAACTGGGGGACATCTAACAGTTGTGAGTGCTTCTTGATTGTGTCTGGCAATAACTAACAAGCATTCCCCCAGGGTGGCCTTGGGCCAATATCTCGAATGTGGGGAAGCGCTCTAGATCACATCCGCGAAATGCAGGTTGTTATTGAGGATGGTACCGTAGTTCGTGCCAGTCAGGACGAGAATCCCGACCTGTTTTGGGCAATGCGCGGTGCCGGAGCGAGTTTTGGAATCGTAACCAAATTCGAGGTAAGGACTCACCCGGAGCCCGGTGACATCGTCCAATATACCTACAAACTCTCCTTTGGCTCGCGCTCGCCAACTCATATGGCGGAGTTGTACAAGGAATGGCAGGCAATGGCAGGAGACCCGAAACTGGATCGACGATTTTCGAGTCTCTTCATTATTCAACCTCTGGCAGTCGTCATCACAGGAACTTTCTTTGGTTCAAAAGCCGAATATTTGGCATCAGGAATCCCTTCCCGCCTTTCTTGGGCCGGCAAAGGGACTATCTTGTTGGAAGACTGGGTTGGTCATTTACTTCATGAGGCCGAAGCAGTTGTTTGTGGCCTAGCAAGTATTCCGACTGCATTCTACTCCAAGTCACTGTCACTCAGTAAGCAAGAGCTTTTGAATGATACGGCTATCACAGATCTGTTTCAGTACCTCAAGGATGATCGGCTTCTCACCCTGGCGGCGGCACCTTTTGTAATCATCTTCAACTCCGAAGGCGGCGCAATGATGGACACACCTGCTGATGCGACTGCATATTCACATCGAGACAGTGTAATCATGTATCAATCCTACGGCTTCGGAGTGGGTAAAGTATCGGAAGAGACACGGAGCTTATTAGACGGATTTCACGAGCAGATCAAACGGTCGGCTCCGGGCGACCGCTCCACTTATGCCGGATACGTTGACCCATGGATGGACCGAGAGGCGGCACAGAAACTCTACTGGGCGGACAATCTACCACGACTTCGCAAGCTAAAGAAGAAATGGGATCCAAAACAGATCTTTCGCAATCCGCAGAGCATTGAGCCGGCTGACTAGAGCGGAATTAGTCGTCCTTGAGATTAAAGGAACTGTCACGAGACGATATCTCCAACGAATGAGGAATGAGATTGTCTAATACCGGCTCCGAACCTCCGATGGCCGATAGAGGCCTGGTGTTAGTGTTACCAAAGATTGCTCCGTGACACAGTCTGTTTAGAAATATGATAGTCAGTATTAATTGAGCCTCTTCACCGATGTTTCCTTGTCATTAGATAGACCCGCCATCCACACGCTAAGATCAGAGACATAAATAACCAAGTATTTAGGCCATAAGATTTAGGTAGAGCTATCCTAATATTTATGACACCTTTACCTAATTCTTATACTGACTGCTCTTAGTGCATCGTTTCCCCGCGTATCCAGATCTCCTGGCGTAAACTAGTGGGGAGCTTCAATTCAAAATCCGGGGTAACAACAATGACAATAACAAAAATACATAAGAATCATCAAGTTTACAAGTCGTCAGCAGAGTCGCGAGTGGCCAAGTATACCCATGTCAAGAAATGACAACTTTCTCCAACTCTTATCATGTCAACCTCCCCCTACGAACTCATCATTCCTCACTGAATCTGACCTAAAACCCTTGTCAAAAACGCCCTATCTTTAGCCTACCCCGCATTATCTTGTCACCGTAACTCAAGAACCAACGCGTGAGCATGAGCACGAGAATCCGGCCAGACACGGCATTTGTTGAGAGACCCGCTTGGACACAACAAAGGGCGTTTTTTTGATAGTTATCGTCGTTTGAGTGACGAGGATGGTTATGTGGGGGAAGACAAGGGAGGGGGCAAACAAAACCCGGGCTTGGAAGCTTGATTTGCTTCTGGACTTTCTTTTGACATACCTTTATACACTTACACTTCTTGCAACCATCTCGTGTGAACTACATACTTGATTAGAGTTGAAGATCATTGATGTTTACTGAGAGGTAAGAATTGGTGGCTGTTTGTTCTTGTTTGCCTCCAAAGGCGTGTCACTTACAACCTCGTCATGTGCCTGAACCTCATCAATCTCAGTATGCAGACACTAACGTGACTATAGACTCATATAACTCACAATGGCTCTATTGCAACGCTCCAGATTGGCAGCTCCAGGCCTCTTGAAGTACCGCCCTGCACAACTTCAGCCCTCAGTCCGTAGACTCAACACCGCAGCTATCTCATCAATCTCTCAAAGAGATGCACGAAGCTCCTCCAAGTCTCTATCAGTTGGACAAAAGCCTTCAAATGCTCTTCACACTCCTTCACCCACAGCAGTCATGGCTCGTCCATACTCAACAGCAAATGAAGACATGTATACGGCTTCTTTTGCTTTCTTCGAGGCTATCTGGGATGCTGGTATCACCCATTGTTTCGTGAACTTGGGTACGGATCATCCTAGTATTATTGAAGCTATGGTGAAGGGGCAGCGGGAGAAGAAGGGGAAATTTCCCAAGATTATCACATGTCCTAATGAGGTATGTTCAACACATTGAGCTTTCAGGATAGAACTGACAAATTCTAGATGGTGGCCATGTCAATGGCTGACGGATATGCTCGGTTAACGGGCAAGCCTCAGTGTGTCATCGTTCACGTTGATGTTGGAACTCAAGGTCTCGGAGCAGCTGTTCACAACGCCTCTACTGGCCGAGCCCCTGTGTTAGTATTCGCTGGTCTATCACCATTTACACAAGAAGGCGAACACCGCGGAAGTCGAACAGAGTACATCCACTGGATCCAAGATGTACCAGATCAAAAACAGATCATCTCTCAATACTGCCGGTACACAGGAGAGATCAAGACCGGAGCTAACGTTAAGCAAATGGTCAACCGTGCTCTGCAATTCGCTACATCAGATCCTCAAGGCCCTGTGTATCTATGCAGTGCACGAGAGATTCTCGAAGCCGATCTTAAGCCTTATTCTCTGAAGCAAGAACACTGGGAGGCCGTTGAGCTCGGTGGTCTCCCCACAAGCGCTGTCGACAAGATTGCCGAAGCACTAGCTGGCGCAAAGGCTCCTCTGCTTGTGACAGGTTACAGTGGACGAAATCACAAGGTTCCTGGTGCTCTTGTCGAGTTAGCAGACAAGGTTAAGGGACTGCGAGTTTTGGACACAGGTGGATGTGATATGTGCTTCCCCGCAGACCATCCTGCTTGGATCGGATTGAAATTTGGAGTTGACGATGCTGTTGAAAGTGCTGATACCATCATTGTTCTGGATTGCGATGTCCCCTGGGTTCAGACCCGATGCAAACCCCGCGCGGATGCAAAGATCTTCCATATTGATGTTGACCCCCTGAAGCAGCAAATGCCTACTCATTATATCCAAGCCGACGCACGCTACAAGGCTGATGGTTTGACTGCGGTTCAGCAAATTACTGAGGCACTGAACAAGAAGGAATTCGCCAGCAAGCTCCAGGTTAACGCCGCTGAGACAGAGAAGCAGCGTGCTGAGGTTCACGAGAACAAGCTTGCCACTATCGCCAAGGCAGCTGAGCCTCTTGCAGACGACACATTCGGCACTGGTCATCTCAGCAAGAAGCTCAAAGATCTCTGCCCCGAAGATACAATCTGGGCCATTGAGGCTGTCACCAACACTGGTTTCGTTCACGACAACATCCAGCCCACAATTCCTGGATCATGGATCAATTGCGGTGGTGGTGGTCTCGGTTGGTCTGGTGGTGGTGCACTGGGTATCAAATTGGCGACAGATGCTGAGAATGGTGGCACGAACAAGGGCAAGTTTGTTGTGCAGATTGTTGGAGATGGAACATATCTCTTTACCGTGCCTGGAAGTGTGTACTGGATTTCCAGACGGTACAAGATTCCCGTGTTGACTATTGTGCTCAACAACAAGGGTAAGTGGACTCATACCAGGGAAATGACAGAATGCTAACTCTTGACAGGATGGAACGCTCCTCGCAGATCTTTGTTGCTGGTTCACCCCGACGGTCTCGGATCCAAGGCCACTAACGAAGAGATCAACATCTCCTTCGACCCTGTGCCTGACTATGCCGGAATTGCCAAGGCTGCTGCAGGTGGTGACATCCACGCTGCCAGGGTCGACAAGGCTTCAGAGCTGGAGAGTGTTCTAAAGGAAGCCATCGCCAAGGTTCAATCTGGGCAAACAGCAGTAGTAGACGTCAAGGTCGCACCCGATTGCTAAAAAGAAGATAAAGCGATAAGATAATGCGGAGGATTGTTCTAGACCCTGAGGCTCTAGTGGCTTAAAATGCCAAGTTATTATTGTTTAGGCAGATCGGATAGCATGTGATAGGTGCATTACTCTGTACATTGAAAGGCATTGTTTCAATGAATTGTTTGTTTGTTCAAGTCAGTCAATTATCAGCCAAGACAAAAAAACATTCGTAATGTTTCAGGTCATAACCTAATTATTCGAACCAATTGTGATATGTACTAGTGGTGGTCCCTGTCAATAGATCTGCTGATCAATAATCCAAGACTGACCTGCAGAGATCTTCAATGCAAGACACGTTGGCTGGCAAATGAATTGAGAATTCCAATTGAGGAGAATATTCGGTTAAAAAGAGTCAACAAGACAAACTGTCTGTTGATTGTAATTGACAGCTATTTCCACATACCTACGCTCACTGTAGCAAAGACAAGTGGGTGACTTGCTGTATTGCCACTACAACTCAACCAATCCTATGCATCAATTGTGTGATTTCCAATTGTACAATTCAGAAGAGGTAATAGAAATGCATTGAATGGCCGCGTCTCGAGGCCACAACCAAGGTCAGGTCAGCAGGCTTGAATCACTCACTCACTCACAAGTCCAAGTCCGGGGTGGCCGCCTGTAGCGCAAAGTGTTAAGTTGCAGTTAGACGCCGGGAAAATCGTCAGACGACGCCTAAATGGAGCCTCGGCAGGGAAGATCTTCAACTCTTTGCGGCTCTTTACCTGTCCTGGCCATGCAGTAGTTTAACCCGCCGAGGACCCCTGGAGTTGGGTCTAGACTTTTGTGAGTCTTTTGTCCGTATGCGTAAACATACCCCGTATTACCAGGATAATAACACGATAATTCGGAGCCAACCGCGGAACAATAACACCATTGTCAGTGATGACTGACCAAGGCTAAATCTCAAAAGATCCCTGAATCTTGACAGGACTAAAGGTCTTGGCATTCCATTGAAAACGAACTAGAATGCGATTAGTTTTTCGAAACTAAGGAAAAAGAAGCAAGCACGAGAAGAAGAATATGGTAGAGAAGATATTACTGATGGTTGCTGATCAGCAAAATAAAGTCATATCTCATCTTAATCTTCCCCCGCACCACGTGCTCGTGACGTGAAAAAGATGATGTTCGGGAGAAAGGTGCGGCTGCTAAACAGGTGCATAGTGCATACAGGAGGTCACTCTTTGGGTTGGGCAGCCGCCGACATGACAATTACAGCACCTACAGCCTACAGCCTACAGGCACCTTACAAAAGCAAAGAAATCACTTCATTACAACAAGACTTTTCCTCTTAATCTCGCATTCTCGTTTCAATCCTTGACTCTACTTGTTTATAACAGGCATTACCTGGCTTGTCAACCAAGTCAAGCATGAGTTTATAAGTCTCCTCCTCATCTCGGACAATATCACATCTCATTTCATGCTCTTGTCCACAGTCCTTCATTTGACCTAAAACAACGCCACGCTAAAGTAGTCGGTCCGGCTCTTTTGCTTTTGTATTATCGACCTTCCTCTCGACCGTTACGATTTCCCATTCCATCGTCGTATACGGATATATAAAAGCTCAAGCCCTCACGGGACCCTTCCGTTGCCCATCTCGACTATTGTTTCCCTCTCCACCTCAAGTCTCAAGGGTCCCACGTCCAGATCTTTAGTCCAGGCCCACTCCACTGCGCTCGGTATTCTCGTCCCACTCCAGGTCCCAGTCCAGCTGGTATTTACCTTGAGGTACCTAACTACGACCTAAAGGCAACAACAAAAAGAGCCCTAGCCCACGATACCATTTCTTCCTTCAGTCCTCGATTTCTTTCAACTACATCTCGAACCATAGATCATGAAAGGCGTAGAGCCCGATCTTGCGCAGCGCCTTAAGAGATTGAGACGCGTCAACACCTCTGTATCTTGACCAACAAACCAACCAACCAACCAACCAAAACCACCACTACCTAACGGCAATCACCAATTTCACATTTCTCAGCCATGTCTTATTCAACTTCCACTGTTGCGACCGAGGCCCAGCCCGGCACAATCCCTCTGCGACATCCCGATTCCACGAGTGATCGACCACCTCCTCCCCCGGTGCCATCCTCCGATCCTCATTTGATCGCAGACGACCCCTCCGCACCGAAAACCGATGCCGATCATGGCCTCTTCGAGATGGCTCCCGCAGAAGCTCTCGCTTTATTGAGCGCTGGCGTTGAGCTTCTTGTTAGAATAACAGGCGATATTCCCCCAACACCACCTCCAAAGTCTCCCACCGTGCCGCATATGAGTGGTATGCAGGCCGAGAAGGAAAACATCGTGCGATCTTACTCGGACAAGAACCTGGCAAAATTAAGGAAACAGGCTGAGCTAGAGGCAAAGAGGTTGGCTGCCAAAGATAAGCCAGAGCCTGTGCATGTTCAACCAGAGTCAGAGGATATTGATGGTGTGCGATTGAAGCCCCATCCAGGTCTGATGTCGCCACCACCTCAGTCAGAGCCATATGTTGTCGTCGGTGCAGACTCTCAGCCTGTCAACTTGCAGCATAGCGCCATTACACGCAAATTTTACAGCAAAAATGAGCCTCCGATCACTATCAACCAATACCTTCAACGCCTACACCAATTCTGCCCTATGAGCACCGCAGTATACCTAGCGACATCACTGTATATACATCGATTGGCTGTCGAAGAGCGAGCCATTCCTGTCACCCGGCGCAACGCTCATCGTCTAGTCCTAGCTGGTCTTCGTGTTGCCATGAAAGCTCTCGAAGATCTATCTTATCCTCATGCCAAGATGGCTAAAGTTGGTGGCGTCAGTGAAGCAGAACTGGCTAGACTGGAGATAAGCTTCTGTTTCTTGGTTGGATTCGAACTAGTTGTTGGTGAGAGCCGACTTCGGAAACACTACGAGCGATTGAGAGATCGCACATCGCATCATGGATTTGATAGAGCAGATGTTCCTATACTGAACCTAAAGCCGAGGCCACGCGGCGGAGCACAGCCAGCAGCATAAGATGATAGCTGGCTAACGTACTTACTTACTCTACCTACATATTTAACATATCACGCATCAATGGTTTTGGGGCATTTGAAAGCATGGGATTTGCATGTCATTTCTGTTCTTTTTCCGGGGCATTTCTCTACTTTTACAGCATTTGACATGAGCATTGTACTTGGTTTTTTATCCCGGCACATAGTCTCGGCGTCGCATGGTGGGATGATGATAGGCAGGCATACATATATGTTGGAGTGCATTATGAATTTATACCCAAACATTCTCAAAGCATACAAACACAAACACAAGACAAGCATTCATAGTGACATAGTGACACAGCCATGTGGCATTGATCTTCAGTGATGGGCATTCCCACGTGTTCTTGGAAACAAGTGGATGCACTGATCTACAGAACTACTTGACTCGTATCTGAAGGGTCTTCGATTTTTTTACGAGGGGATCCATCAAGACCCGCTGCATGTTGGACTGCTGGACCCATCATGACTTATCTATTCGGAATAACACGATCAACTAGAAAAATGCTACAGTGCCATAATCCCGTATGACTGCCGTGTAGATATTATGTAGTATTGACTAATGGGTCAGTGGGCAGCACTCTCGTGTATAAGCCCAGACACCATCAATGCCTTTTGGAGCCGAGATATGCCTCTCAGCAGGTGCTTCACTAACAACCAGTTTATAGAGTATCTAATTCTTGTTAGATCCGTCCTATCACCTAAAAGCTAGCTAGTGATCAGATCAGATCAGATTGTCCATGTGCAGCATTCCCTCATTCGTTTCTGCCGCATGTAACCGCTTACCCCATCTTATTTCACTCCATCAATCGTCATCTCACCTCACTCCTTCACCTCATCAACAACTCTGGGATTTGAAGCAGCGTTCATGTCGAAATGGGCGCCAAGACATCTGAAGACGATCACTCTGGAGGAAATGGTATAAATATCTCATAGCTCTCTCATGCTTACATTGAGACTTACATGTGACAGGCCAAGGGCCACTCTCTTCCAAACCCTCCTCTGCAGGCGGAGAGCCGCGCGGTGCTCACCTCGCTCGCGATGGAGACGGTAGTTTGGGAGACGAAGGGGGAGATGACGACGATGATGATGAAAATGATACTTCCGCCAGACCGTTAACAGATGGTGCTGGTAAGAAGAAGAAAAAGAGAAAGCCAAAGAAGAAGAAGAAGGCTCCCACCCAGCAATCTTCACCTCCTCGTGTCCCGCTGAGTGATCTCTTTGCCAACAAAGAGTTCCCGGTTGGTGAAGTTCAGGCTTATGACTTGAACACAGCTCGTACTACAGCTGAGGAATTTCGCTACCTCGGTCGACGACAGCTTGAAGACCCTACGTTCCTGAATGACTATCGCAAAGCTGCCGAAGTACACCGCCAAGTCCGACAGTGGACTCAAGACAACGTCAAGCCCGGCGATAAGCTCATCGATATCGCTAATGGAATTGAAGATGGCGTTCGTGCACTTCTGGGGAATCAGGGTATAGAACCTGGTGATAACCTCAAGTCCGGAATGGGGTTTCCAACTGGTCTTTGTTTGAACCATGAAACTGCGCATTATACACCTAATCCGGGCCAGAAAGATGTTATTCTCAAGTATGAGGATGTCATGAAGGTTGATTTCGGTGTGCAGATCAATGGTTGGATCGTTGATAGTGCTTTTACCATGTCTTTTGATCCTACATATGATAATCTTTTAGCTGCAGTCAAGGATGCCACCAACACTGGTATTAAGGTACGTCCATCCTTCAACTTACCACGAATCAAGCTAACAACATGTAGACTTCTGGAATTGACGTTCGTATCTGCGATGTCAGCGCCGCTATTCAAGAAGCCATGGAAAGCTACGAAGTTGAAATCAACGGAAAGACACACCCCGTCAAAGCCGTCCGCAACATCTCAGCGCATAACATCAAACACTACCAAATCCACGGTGGAAAGTCGATCCCGTTCATCAAGAACAAGGATCAGACTAAGATGGAAGAAGGTGAGGTGTTTGCCATTGAGACTTTTGGTACGACTGGTACTGGACGGCTGTACGACGATGTAAGTTTCGCATTGGTTGAGGGATGTTGTTTAGGGGATGTTGCTGATGTGTTTAGACTGGCATATATGGCTATGGACTACAGCATGGTTCACCAAAGTCTGTCAATTTGCCGTTTGCGTCGGCGAATAGACTGTACAAGGTTATCAGAGAGCAATTTGGGACTATTGTCTTTTGTCGTCGATACCTTGAGCGTCTAGGTCAAGACCGGTATCTTGCTGGTGTAAGTGGTCCTCAAGTTGTCACCAGGTATTTACTGACAAGGTATCTAGCTAAACTCCCTGGTTTCGCATGGACTTCTCGAAGCGTATGAACCGCTCGCTGATATCAAAGGGTCATACTCGGCCCAGTTTGAGCATGTAAGTTATATGTCCACCTGGAGTCATGAAATACTAATTCTTGTAGACGATTCTGCTTCGAGAGTCTAACAAGGAGATCATTAGTCGTGGAACTGATTACTAAATTGTGAATGGTCGTGTTCTAGGGATGGAGATGGTTCAACATAACTTTGGAATGGCTTCAACACCATATCCAACCTATCGCTAGTAGCTATTCCAACACTGCTACACACAGCAAGGCTTGGCTTCAACATGCCTGCCTTATAGTTTACATTCGTATGATAGTTTAGTCTGTCATTATCTTTATCAAATATTTTCTCAAACGTACATATCAACATCAGTATTTTCAATTGCTTGTTGAATAAAGTACTGTTTTGGCAATGGCCGAATATGCATGTTTCAACTGCCGATAGAGCAGTGACTCACGAATATCTCAGACATGCAGCTTTTTCCCCCACATCAAAAACTACCCTTTCCCATGGGTGCCTTGAGAAACAGGGTGTCATGAGGCCCTATCGGCTAATGTCTTCGATCGGCACATCATAAGCGGGGTTAGAGATAATGGTCTTAGTCTTTGACTCTTAAGTGTAGGACATTTTTAGGCAGACAAGGCGATAATGCGATCAATGCTGGTGATTGCGGCGAATATTCCTATCCGTCCATATACTTTCATAACCCTTGTATTTAATTCCCTATAATGATGAATTGCATCAACTAAGTTCATCTAATACTATTGCATGCATGAACTAGAGATCAAAAAAATACGCCCCCAACTTGCATTTTACTAACCTCATCTATAGAAACATACTTGATTCTCATACAGGCCTCAAAACTAAAGCTTTACCAAAGTCCCAAAACGACGCTATCTCTCAAACTGTGGTGTTTTTGGCCCCACTCCACCCAGGGAAGAAAAGAACTTTGGTCTTACATCCCTGTTTTATGATTCACGATCGATATCGGTTTTTATTTTATTTTTTACACTTTGATGCCGAGGCCGGAATCGCATGTTGAATACTCCGTAGGTGATTACGAATTCGTTTAGGATTCACTCAATTTACAATTTGTCGCGAGATCGTCATGTCTCAGTGTGCCTCCCACTTACACGCACACCCTCAGCCGTTGCGAAGTCATGAGACAGGCAGGTTTTTTTCTTTTCTTGCACATTTGACATGTTTTTCGTACCTGCTTTAGTGTATCAACTCAGACAAGCGTCAGCCTCTCTATCAAGCCATAGTTCAACTAAGCGTTTAGATCATCTCAATCTCAGTCAATGTACATTCACAGTGCAATGAGGATCAAAGTATTCAAAAACCAAAACCCAAAATGAGTTCTTTTTTTTTTCTTCTGTTTTGTGTCTTGTATCTAAAACTGAGCTGTTTGTTCTGTAATCCTAAAATCGGCTCTCTTTGCCGCGCGAAATGTCATCGCTGGTATCCAATATCAAACTCCCATATAACGTATACAAATAAATCCAAAGTCTAATAATTCCAAATCGCTCAATAACACCATGCTTTGCTTGCATATAAAAAGCTCCACATAAAAACAGATCAAAGTGATACAAGACCAAAAAGTACAAGTTTCATCCCCCGTTTACTCGTAGCGGTAGAGTCCTGTGATGTCGGGCCGCTTGCTTGATCCGCTGACTGTGAGGCGTCGTTTGGGTTGCATGCGCTCACGAAGACGCTCACGTTGAGCTTCCTCCTCCTTCTTCTCCTCGCGGCGGGCAAGTCGCCGTGCCTTGTCCTCACGTCGCTCCTCCTCAAAGCTCAAGCGGCGGAACTCATCAGCGAGAGCTGCTGAGCTGTCGGGGACTCGGACTTCGACTGAGGGACGCTTGTAGGTAGATGAACGGCGAGGGGCAGGGGGAACAGGGGCGACAGGACGGCTGGCAATCTTTGCGTTGGCCTCAGCGATGCGGGTGCGGAGGCGAAGCTCATTTTCCTCCCGTCGCTTCTCCTCTCGGCGGCGAGCACGACGCTCTTCATCATCTGAGTGTCGGCTTTCACGAGAGCTGCTTGAGGCGTGGCGGTGGTGCTTGGAGCGGTGGTGGTTGTCAACTACCTCGATCTGGACACGGCGCTGGTCAGGTTGAAGAGTTCGCTCATCAACGATGACAGGGCGTCGATTGTTGGGGTCCCGAGATGAGTCGACGAGGTATGTGTTTGCATTGGGAGATGTAGGGGCAGAGTGAGGAGCAGTCCATTGCTGAGGGGGAGTGGTAGGGCCGTCAACCAAGACAATGCGCTCTTGACGATGAGAGTGAGAGCTTGGTCGACGCTCACGGCGGTTCAGGTCGAGAACCTTTTGGCCGTTGATGTAGACACCCGATGATCGCTTCTTCTTGCTTCCGCTGCTAGTGTATGAGCGGTCTGAATCATCACCTGAGCGGTATGAGCCAGATGGTGTCGAGGGAGCAGGGCTATACTGAGGAGTAGGGGGTAATTGTGAAGTAGCATAAGGGTAGGAAGAAGCATCGTAGGGAGCGGGAACGTATTGAGCTGGGTGGTCGAGGCGGAAGTTGCTGGCGCAGACCTGACCATGGCGAGAGTTGCCGCAGAGAGTGGGTTGAGACCACTGCTCGCGACGTCCATCAGGGTGGACGTATGTGTAGATGTTTGTAGTGCACATTGTGTCTGAGTTGTGTGGTTCTGTGCGCTGATTGCGCTGAGGGGGATCTTCTTGTATAATAACCGGAGGCAGACGATGAGTTCTTGTAAGAGTAGTAGTCTGCTGCTCAGGTGGTGAGGATGTGGTGTTGCTTCTTCGACGACGATGATTGTAGACGGTGTTCTCGATAATAAGTGGTGACTGTTGAGAAGACAGCTTGAAGAGATGATGAGAAACTCTTATAGAATTGAGTGAATGAAAGAATGAATTGAGTGATTTGTTTGGTTGTAGTTGAAGTGGCAGACGTTGGTGGTTATATAGAGGAGGGTAGCTTGAAAGTACAAAGTGTGTAAGCGGATTGGTATAGGTACGGAGTGACTTGTTTGGATGCCTGGGGACTAGAGCAGACAAAAAGTGTAAGTGAAAAATGTGGATTGGTGCCTGGGGTTGATTTGAGTGTATGCAGTGCGAGTGGTGTAAGTCAATGGTTCGCAAACTAGCCGCGAGAATATATACAAACAAGACTTAACAAAGGGTGGTGTTCCCTCCCAGACGCTTGGTTACTCTACTCTCTAGTGTTGTGCTCTGCTGCGCAAAAAGGCAGCCTTGGAGGGCAGAAGGGTGGAGCCAGGCCGTTTCTGCCTACCGTCTGCGGCCACTAAAGCAACCCTTGTTCAAGTCCTGGCCCCCATCTAAAATGCCCCATGCCCATGCACCACCACCCGCCGATATGACTCCCCTGTGTCTTCTCAGCCACGGCCCCAGAGTGTGTGACCCTTGTTCAATGGATTGGATTGTTAAAAACCACCAAATCATCGACATCACCGGGTTTAATGGGGTTTTTTTCTTTTGAGGCTTAGGTGATGGTTCGGAGGGACGGGTATCGAAGCGGGAGATCAGGACACGGACGAGAAATGTGATAACTTTCAAAATTAAGCGAGAAACGGTTTATGCCACCATCATCAATCAATCAATCCAGAGGTATTGTATCGTAACGTAGTCTAGGACTTACTACAATGGCCTTCGACACGCGGCCATGGTTGAAACATGACCTAAAGTTAGTATCTACAGTGGCATCATGAGAACCTCGACCAACAAACTACACAATCTGTCTCCGAAAGTATTTCGTAGTTCTCTAAGCGCGAGTAATCCCGAAAAGACTCAATAGAACTCTCGGTCAAAGACACAACTACCGAGTCAATCAATGAATAGTCTGCATCATGGGATCACAAAGTCGAACCGGCATTGAGTCATCAAGGACTTGACAAGAAATGGTCTGCAGACTGCAGACCAACTAACTAACCGAACCGAACACACAACAACCATAAGTCTCTGTACCTTGTCAAGGACTAAGGTGCTTAGTAAATGAACCTGTCAAATGAGTGTTGCAAAGTATCCATACCAACAAACTAATGCAAGTGCTCATTCTTGACCCTTTTCCTTATTCGTCAGTGATGTCCATCTTGGAGAAAAAGGCCTGAGTCACCCCTGCGCTACCAAAGGGCAGTGTCAGTTTCGCCAGTGCGCCTATCGAGGCTTGGTCAGCCTAGTATCGACGCCGGTCCTTTTTACAGTGTACAGGCATGCCATCCATAGCCTCAGCCCTAGCAATAAAAACAAGGATACTCAGAAAAGATGGCTGTTCAGCCTCGCATCAGTTTGATTTCGTTGGACAAATAATTTGATCATCATCAAGGATCGATTGGATGCCTCTTCCTTTTGGTAGAACTGACATGCATCAGCCCGACACGGGAACTAATAAATCGTACATACATTAATTAATTACTTACAGATGAGATGATGCTTGTCATGTTGGACGGGAAGCACGCACAGTTCACTTGCACATTGATGCAGTGTCAATCGTTGGTTCGTTGGAAAGTAAAAGAACACTCTAGTCAGATACTGTAGTCCATAGGGGCATGTCAAATGTCAAATGTAATGTACGTGCGACTACAAGGGCGCGCGTACGTCATGTCAATTGTCGATTTACAATGTTACACGATGCGAATAGCTTCCATTCATTTCAATCCACTTCAGTTCAGTCCTAGGTCTCCATGAAAACTGAAACGTACGATACCTTTACCGAACCAAAGTCCCCAAAGCCAAGGCCTCAAAAGTTCCAAAATCTACTCCGTACCTAGACTTTTAACAGTTTCCCCTGCTTTATAAGTCTGCGGCACAGTAAAAGACTCTCAATTGGTTCATGACAACCAATTCTTAACAAAACTTGCCCCATCGGAAAAGAGACACTTCCGATACCGAAAAGAAAAAAAGTGCTGCCTCAAAATGGCCCCCAAATGTAAGTAAGCAAGGTTGCTAGGGCGATTTTTAGTTGCCTTGTCCTTTTGGCTGCCTCTTCGAAGGGCTTGAATCTGATACTCAAAGGATTCTCCTGCGGCTTTTTTTTTTTTTTGACACGATAGTCAAATTATGCATGTATGCATGCATTTCTTGATCAAGATGTTGCAACCATCATGATTACAATTCTTCATCTCCGATGGTGTTGAAGAAACCGGGCTGAGTAACAGACAGGCCTCAAGTCCGTAGGACCCATACATGCATGGCCTGTTCTGTACTCCAAAACAGGAAAGGTTTGGTCCCAGCCCTGTAAGGCACAACCTTGACCTGGCTGTACAGAGTAGACTGTAGCTAAAATGCAGCTCTTGGAGCTACTGTGGGTGCTTTGCTGTCTACACTGCCTCCTCCAGAGTAGGCGCAGCAGCTTCACTCCAAGATTGATATACTCCATATCCTACGGACAAATCCGATAATGAGTTCCCTCTTCCTTGTTACAATGAAGAAATGAAATCAAGATGCTGACATCGTCATTGAATTTCTACCATTCGTTTCTGTGGATGCCTCTCGTTACTCGCATTCGACCGATCCACAATGAATCCGACGATTTTCTCAATTATCCCCAATTAATCGGATGTCCAAATAGGCATGGAACCCGAGTTTGACAGTCAAGGTTGAATAAACTTTCTGCAAGCGCCGTTCGAAACGAAACGAAACGACTACAGGGTACGCGAACTCGCACCATTTCTTCAACACCAAGACCAAGACCAAGACCATCTCGACGACCACGCGTCTAGACAAAATTCTATTTCAATTCAATTTATTTTTGGGCCTCGTGTTTCGAAATAGTTGCGGCTCTGTAATTTCTTGTCAGATGATTGGCACTGCTTCCGTCATCACTCAGCGCCGGCCTTAAATAGCAACCGTTATTTGACATAACCAACAGGTGGCAAGGTACCGGGTCGCAGGAACCGTCGATCTTTGGCCGCATGTTTCATTATCCGCGCGCGCTTATAGTTAATGAATCGCTGTGTTTTCCCTGGATGGCGAATTCTAGTTACTAAATATGTCCAGGCAAATATTTATAATAATCACTATACCCGAAAGTCTACTACCAACAAGCTGATGATCATGTTACTATTCTTGAACCAACAAACAGAACAACCCAGGACTACACCCTCCTCCAGTCGAACCCGATATCAAAGTAACCCTTCTCAGGTACCTTGAGCATCGCACACTTGACAAGTTCCCCATTAGAACCAACAAGACCTTGTCTATCAACACCCTCGTTTTGAACCCTGTTCCCCCACCAATCCAGCACGATGCCATTGTGCTGCAACGCAAAGAACATTACCGCTCCCGAAATTCCAATCGCCGCGTTTAGCGAACTCGTCAGCACGTACGCGTACTTCTCCCACCAGGCTGCGTACCGCCGCTTGATGAATAGGTTGAACACGAAGGCGATAACAACCGAGCCCTGCACGTAGCTCCAGTTGTAAGGAGCCCATGCCGTCGGCCCCGCGAAGAGGACTGGTGCGTTGACGTTGCGCCAGAAAGCGTTGGGCCATCGCTTGGAGATGAAGTATATGATGATTGGGAATACAACACCAAGCGGGATTGCGTATGTGATGGCGCGATAGGGTCCTTGGGTTCCGAACAAACGACGTGGTCCGACAACGCCCCATATGACCGAGGACATGAAGTAACTGTGCGTCCGAGGGCAAGTAAAACGGTCTTTCTGATCCATCTGGCATAGTCCCTCCACGTTACGAAGTAACCAGTGATTCACGCCCAACCCAACAAAACCAGCCAAAAGTGTCGCATAAACCTGTGCCGCAAATGCCCATCGCGGAGGAATCTTGGCATAGTGAGCCAACTTGAGATCACACGCAAAGTTGAGGGACTGATGCGTTGACATGTAACTAAACATGTTGAAGATCATGGTGGGAATCGGTTGCCCTTCTAGCACATGTCCGCCGATCACCTGGGCCAGAATACCGACTGAAAGCTCCATGTTCGTAACAGCGAGGAGCATTCCAATCGGGATTTGTAACACGACGGTGAAGAGCACGGCCAGAACGATACCCCAAACTGGCATACCAGTTGGCCAGACGCTCACAGAGACACAGGCGACGGTGAAAGACGTAACGAGAATGACAACGTACCACCAGTGAGGGCATTCAGGATAAGCAGCCATAAGACGATTGTGCACATCTTCAAACTCGGCCTCTCGTGACTTTCTTGCCCAAGATGCTCGTATTCCACTCATTATATCCTTACGGTGCCAGAGGTACATGTGTACTGGTGTGGCGACATATATCATAAAGGCAGCCGCATACTTTGTCACCTGAGTGGAAGTCATGAGGGGAACGCTGTACTCGTGGTACGCCGTTTGATTAAGCGTAAAATCAGGATTCAGTACGCGCGAGACGTTGTACCGTGAGCCGGTGTTGTCATAGACGAGGTTACCGTTGATGGGGAAGTAACCAGCGTCCCAAACATTGTTGAAGTATAGCACAGGGGCGACTATGAAGCCCATTATAGCCATACCGCTTGCAAAATTCATGAGGGTGAAGAAGGGTGTGACTATGGGATCACCGAGATATGTGGCGACGTTCCAGTCCAGCGTGGGTAGAGGGTTAAGACCAAGACCGCAGGTGGCTCCAGTGATTAAAGCGAGGGTGACGTTGGTGGGCGATATCCATGTTGGCCAGTTCAAAAGATAAAGAGCTTTGAACAAGTAATTAGGGATCCAGAAATAGAAGAACATGGAGGTAAATGTGATGAGGAAGAATTTGTATCGCGACATCTTCCACCCATGTACAGTGTCTTCCGACTCTCCATTGTCCTTGTTCAGCGCCTTGGTGAGAGCAATGTTTGCCAAAGACTTTGGCCATATCATTGAAGATGGGTATACCAGAAACCTTCGAGCAAGGCCAGCACAACCATATCCCATGAACTGTGTGGACAAAAGCGTGGCGACTTGCCAACCAACGCTGTTCGAGAGATGTTTCTCCCCGTAGAAGGTATCAAGCTTCAGGACTTGGATAATAGTCACAATGTAAGCTCCAACAGCCGAGCCGCCAAAGGAAACATTCGCCATCATTGCTATTAGAATTTGTTCTTTTTGATTAAATGGCCCTGGGTTGAAAGAAACTTCTTGAGAAAACATTCGGAATTTCCTCGTTGGAAGCCATTTCGCTAGTAGTTTACCCAGGGGTAAGCATAGCAACTGCACCATGTACGTCGATAGAGCAATGGCAGGCATTCGAAGAGAAAAGAATTGCTCAACTGCCGTTCCAGCAACTGCAAATATCGTTCCTAAGAGAAACGCCCTGAATGTTCCCACTGGCAAACTTGGATCGTCTGTTGCATCGACAACTGCTCGGACTTCAGGATAGACGGAGCTGTTGATCATCAAGTCTCTCTGAGCCTGGAACTCAGTAAATATGTCTTGGCCCAGTTCCGAATCATCTTTTTCGCCATTTTTATTCTCGAGGTAATTGCGTGCTCGGTCGAGGAGATGGCTAGGGAAGTTCTGGTCGTGCTCATGCTCTTCCACGAGTGTTCTTAGTCTATCCGCCAGGGGTGTCTTCGTTTCCTTTCCATTGGACTCGTTGAACTCTAGGTCTACGAGAGTGATTCCGCACTCTTTAGTGCTCGATCCACTCGACCGTTCTTCTGACGGAGCCATGGCGTAGTGAATTGTGTGCGCGGGAATGGAATCAACCCTCGAGCAGCGAAGGAATCATCCTGAAGTGCAGACATCGTCAAGTACAAATAGAATGACGTAGCGTATTAAGTTTACCGCAGCCAATAGATGTGACATTATTGAACTCTATACACCATGGTTGCTATTGTTTTCGGGGAGGGTTGCCTCGCGAGAGGCTTCAAGAAAGCATGTTACTTCACACGCGCATTCTGTGGAGTCATTGCTGCAAACTTAAAGATCAAGTGCCGACAGTTGCCCTGCCAGCTGTAGTCAGTACATTCAATATCTTATCACACGAGCATAAGTTGTATGGTATCCGTGATCTAGATAACAGTTTGAGACTGAACAAAGTCGATACTTCAGATTCGGTGATAAATGCTATAAAACAAAGAGGCTCGTACTCAGATGAGAGCCAACAAGCGGCGTCTAAATGTTCTGTATGCCATGTGTAACCGATTGATAGCCGAAACAGAGTTGTTCTTCCATGAATCTGTAGTAGAACGCCAATCCCGTCTTCACTTCGATCTATTATCGTATTATCCGCAAGAGTTGTTGCTTCTCTCCCAACCTCGAAGACTTGAACGCCAGATGGTTCGTTACTTTCTGCGATAGAGATGGGCATAATACGACCCTTTACTTCCACTTAGGCCGCAGTTAGTCCCATCGAAGTCTCCGTATTTGGCCGTGGGTGGTGCGCGCGTGATGATATCGTAAACCAACGTTCTCGTAAAGCTTGTTATGATTTAATCAATCGATCCTCAAGGTAAACATCGGTCCAGATACACAGCGAAGCGTGGGCCGAGAGTATATGCTCGAGTGTACCGAATAGCATTGCAAAGTCCAGAAAAAAGCCGTGGTGGGATTGGTGGTCCAGAAGTTCAAGCCATGACGGCATAGATAAGTTTGTTAGTTACCAGCTGAATCGAAACCATGAATAACCATTTCGACTCGCCGGTCCAATGATTCCCTCTACAGATCCTCTCGTCGTAAAGCATCCCAAAGTCGTAGTACTAATAGTCGGCATGTTTATCGTAGCTGATGTCCCGAACCCCAATGCGCCGTCGGATGCGTGTATGTAGTCTCTCCAATTATTCCATCCAAGCTTCCATATCATAAAGCAGTAGTAAGCCGTTCAAATAATGCCCATCTGACGCCAGGGATCGTTTTCTCTCATCCGACGTCTCTGTCTCCTCTGCGCGGCACGTCTGGCCTCGCTAGTACAATCCACACAACCCCAGATGGAAAAGATAACTCTCCAGGTCCTGCATTACGCCTATTAGTGACATGAGCTTTGAAATGAGGGGAAAACTTACACCACAGCGATTAAAGCCCACAGAGCAACCATCAGCCACATTTCCTGGCGCCTCTGCTCGGAGCTCTTACCGGAGACGACGTTGATGTTTGATACCCACATCATAATGATGCCGCCAATGCAAAGAGCCAGAGAGAACAAGTCGTGCAGGACTCGTCTTGACGTTGCTAATCTGGGGACTGTAAATGAAGCATCTGTAACGGCTAGAATCTCCCAGCTATCGTTGAGCATTGCAATTGCACACTGCAGCGCGTCGTCAGTCGTGTAACCAAGATCCTTGGCGGGAATTAATAACTCACACCAACAGCGCCTGCAATAATGACCTGACTTTTTGATGACCACTCTTTGCAGACGTATGCGAGGAGAAGAATAGCGGCGAGGCTGGTAATCCAAGCCATCAACCTCACGCCCGCGTTGGCCAGAGCATAAGGCCTAGAAGGCCTCGTCGGGCGATGATGGCGGCGCCGTGAAGGCATGGCCGCTAAGGAAAAGAAACAGTCTTAAGTGTGAAGCATTAAGAAAAGACGTGAAAGAGAGACAGTCGTCGAAAATTGTTGTTGAAGAAGTGAAGTGAGGCTGGAAACAAAGAGGAATTAAGGTGAAGAAGAGAAGTGGAGAGAATGGAGACTTGGGGGGTGTTCAAGGGTTAGAGTAGCCAATTGGAGTGACCGAAGCTAGCCTAGTTGAGAGTAGCAGAAGGGAGCTATCGACGAGCCGAGGGGATCAGAAAGGTACAGTTCAGTGGATCTACACTAAAGGGACGGGTAGGCTTTCTTTAAATTCTGCATTCCAAGATATCGACAAAGCGTAGACTTGGAATTATAGACGCAAAGAATAGCACTGCTGAAGTGGAAATAAACAGATGCCTGGGTTTCAGTTGAGGACTACCTTCACCGACGACCACTGTTTGACCTTCTTGACCCCTGACCTGGCCTGGCCTGGCCTGGCCTCACTTTGTGCCACTCACTGTCTGACCAACCACCCTACAACAGCCACCGATTTAATCCCTGTTTGACCATTCATGTCTTGGCTTCAGGTAATAACTTTTTTCATTTTAGCAAGTTTGATATTCCCGTAAACATCGTCATCATCATTATATTACCACTAGAAAGAATATTCTTCCACGTGCAAATAAATGCCCTGTGCTCCTGTTCCCTTATGTACAGCTCTCTCATCACTCAACCTACTAACGCAATTCCTCGTCCGTGCCACTATCTCACGTCCGCCACACACCACAACCCCTGTTTCTCCCCAAGCCTGCTCCACTGGCTCGCGAATCAAGCTCTCCATGTCTGGTCGGCACGTGTATTCGCGAATGAGCTCTGGAACAGTGGCGGCTATCGAGCCGCCACGGCAAGGTGAATCGCTCGGACATCCTTTAACTTTCTCGTCTGTGCCTTGACTGCAACAACAGCCTGAACCACCTTTGACGGGCTGAATGTCATCAGATTCATTTGGGTCTGATGATACTGAGTCAGGTCGGGAAACAAAGATTGGTCCTTCTGGTTTGTTGGATCCTGTTATGGCGATATGAATGCTTACACCGACGCCTTTGGCTCGTACCATTCTGCCAGCCTCTTCGGCCCTTTCGACGTAATGTTGAATCTCTTCAACTGTTCTTGCAATAAGAACAAGTTCAACTCTCTGCGTACAATTTGACTTTTGGGCTGCTGCAACACTTTCGAGGATGGGAACAACAAAACTTGCTCCAGTGGATGCTCCTATCAGTACCAATGTTTCGTAAATGTTCCATTTTGGAGGGACTCCATATGGTCCTGACACAAAGCAAGTGAGCTCAGATGTCGAATTCTTTGTCGCATATTCGTGAATTCGTTTCGAAAATCCATTGTGCGCACGCACAACGAGTTGGATGCTGTTACAGCAGCATGTTCCTTCGAGCTTGTGCGCACAAGCAATTGTGTAGGGGTGCGCTTCAAAGGGCCCAAGACGCGGAATCCATAGGTAGATGTGCTGTCCAGCTTTCCACTTAAAATGCACATCCTTGATGGTGATCACCGTCGTTGTAGATCCAACAGCACGGGCAGCAACTCGGTGTCCAAGATGCTTCATACCCTGGCACGCTGTCCCTTGAGGCCGCAGTCGAACATTCTGCCACAGTAAAAGCAGCCATCTCATAGCACGGTCAAAAACGAAGAATGAGATGCTCATCCAGAGTAGCCAACGAGCGTTTGCGGGGATGTGCTGGTACAGCAACCACAGCATGACGATGCTAGTAAGCACATGTTGAGCTACCCAGACTTCATACGCAAGTCTTCGAAGGGGCACAATACCACTAACGACGTTCCAGAGTAGAATACCCCAAGCCGCCAGTCCATACTTGACTAGGGGCATGATTTCAAGGGCATCGTCGAGGAAGTCGGCGCGCACCCACATAACCCAGAAGTGAAACCCATGGACTGTCGCCGTGACAAACATCGTGCGCGCAACCCATCTATGCAGCCAATTGAGTCTCTCATGACTTGACCCTATCAGAAATCCGATAACGTTGACCTTTGTCGACAAAAGGTAGAGTAATGGGAACTGGGTTAGAGTCACCCATGCGTTGCGATATCCGATGCGTTCCCAGTAGTATACGTCGTCCTGAGAAACTCTCCAGCTCATCAAGTATACAATGACAACCCAATAACACAATAAAATGATAATCTTGCCGAGAGGAAGTGGTGTTGCCCATCGAAGGCCTTTGATGGGGATGTAATATTGTGGGTGACCCGTTTCTCGAACAATCGCTGTTGCTGTCGCCCATACTTGACTTATGGCTCCTCGTGGGCGAGTTGGATGGTCTATTGAGGGATCGCGACATGCTTTTAGTCTTGAAAAGTGTCAGTTGGTACGGCACGAGGTTGTTGAGGAGGTATACCTTTGTTCAGCGTCGAGGTAATTGATGCCGCGAATGGCAGCGAGTGCGCCGACGACACCGGCAATAGTATACCAATATCCACGGGCGAAGGCATAGTTGACTTCCATGCGCAAGCCGGGATCGTGATGCATCATATCCATATCCATGATGGGCTAAGTTGCGCAACGGCGCGGAGGAAATGTGAGTTGGGTAGATTGTACTGTTCAAGACGACCAGCGTCGTGGTGAGAACCAAGTATTCTTTGCCTCTTCAGTTGGATCGATGTCGAATACTGCTTCAGAACGTCATATTGTGCGGTTGCCAGTCAAGTATTGTTGCTCGTTCAGCAGTTTCGTCCCTCGGCTTGACTTATGGTCTTGTGGTATACCGAGAATGATTGAGCAAGTTGATATGATGAAAGCACTGCTTAGCTTCCTCGGGAAATTTCTGTTCCGAGTTACAGCGAGGATAATATGTTGAAGAGTGCTTATGTTGGATGGTGAGGAAGTCAAGTTGAACCCCGAGTTGTGTCATGGGTGGACAGAAGCATATCAGATTAGATCAGCCACATCTACCACCGTTGCTGCAACTGTAACTAATCACCTTAACTCAATGGGGCAGTTGGATAGAAGTGACAGTAGACTGAACTTGACACGGCTATTCATAGACTAACAAACGTTAGAAATATTCGCATAACTGGCATAATATTACCACGTAACAACGTCAAACTCAAACTAATAACTCATGTTTCCTCTCCCAAACCCATCCGTTCTATCCGTCCATGCCGTGTACCCGATTTCATTCATTATTCTAAACCTTCTCACTTCAAACGATTCCGTTAAACTCGCTCACTAACATGAGAGAAACTTGCTCAAACATACTCAAGTGGCCCGTGCATGATACACTCTGATTGGTTTCTCCCGCACGTCAAAGACCCCTATTTTTTAGTTCTAGACTCTTTGGGGTAGAAAACGTGCTCTCTCCACCACTTACATCCAGTTCGTGATGGAAGCTCATACTCATGAATAGAGTTGATTGTTGTAAACAGTGGCTTTTATGAAGTTTTGAGCGTTTTACTTTTCTTTTCTGGTGTAAAACTTTATGAAATTGCTTCAAGCTAGTGATTTGGCTAGCATTGTTGGAAAGATTCATCATTAGAGCACAGAGCCTCAATGACGTAGCTATCATGATTCAGAAATGTCGAGTATAGGTAGGCATTCATGCTGTGTAACTGAGACTCTGTGTAACTTTCAATTAACTTCGTTGGTCTGGAAGTATGAGTTATTGCGTTCGCTCGTATAAGACATGTCAATTAGCTGATCTAAGGTAATCTCTTACAAGACATGATACTATACCTTACCTACCTAGAGATATACCAAGTACCTTCTTTTCAGAAACACCCAGTCACCCACTAAGACAAGGTAGTTCAGCCTCCCCATCCTCCCCTGCCGATATCCGCATGCTACAAAAGGAGTCAACTTCCCACCACCTCTTCCCACCTGTCCCTCTATCATACCTCTTCACACCTCACACTCTTCTTCTCTCTACACCCTTCCAGCGTCCATCACATACCCAATCATCAAAATGCGCTCCTCAACACTCCTCTCAACCGCCCTCCTTTGCGGTCTCTCCCTCGCCCACTTCAAAGTCAAGTATCCCGACTCCATCGGCTTCAAAGACGACAACGAGGACGAGTCTCCCTGCGGCGGTTTCACACCTGACCTGTCAAAAGACAAACTTGTCGATTTCCACGTCGGTGGTGAAGCTATTGCTCTGCTTTCTACACATCAGCAGGGCAATTGGCTCTTCCGCGCTACCCTCAACGAGAAGGCTGATGGAGACTGGGAACAGGTCTTCCCTATTGTTCAGCAGAGTGGTCTTGGTGATTTTTGCCAACCTCAGGTCACTGTTCCTGAGAAGTGGGCTGGAAAGAAGGGTTGGGTTAATGTTGTCTCGTCGGCTGTCGATGGTCTTCTCTACCAGGTAAGTCTCTTACACTCCCTCTCTTTGACTCTTTACCATTCAAAAAGCTAATGATAATCAGTGTATCGCTGCCAATTTCGTCAAAGGCAAAGCCGATCCTCCCAGCGAATGCAAAAACTCAACGTCAATGAAGGCCTCGTTCATCGACGACTCCAAACTCTCGGCCCTTGTCGGCAAGGGTGATTCTAAATCCGACGCTTCATCTACAGCAACGGGTACAGCATCCAGCACCGGCTCGGCAGCATCCGCGACAAAGAGCGACAGTGCGGCCGCGGGGCTGCAGGGTTTCTCAGCGAGCAACGTTGGCACGATAACTCTAATTATTGCCGCAGGAGCACTGTTTATTTAAGTACTGGGTACCTGGCTGTATGTGATTTATGAGATAAAACATCCCTTTTTTCCCAATTCAGTGCATAGAGTGTGTGTAATATACCGTGCTGTGCCGCTTTACCGCAGATCACAGTCGTTTCGTGAGGAAGAATCCTACATTAACAATCTCCCCTTCAACCTACCGGAATACAATCCATCACTGTACCAAGCCATATCCGGGGAACCCTTCCCCACAAGAATCTAATTGGACATTGGGGCCAATGCGACTGGGGTCTGATCTGATGCCCAAAGAAACAGCTTGTAAAAATTAAAAAAATGGGATGGATTCACCGCTAGGAAACTTGTTTTTATAAAGCTCTCTTCTCTCCTCTTCTCTTCACTCAATTCTCTGATAAACATATACGTCTAATTCTTAAAATGCAGTGAGCCAATGGCTTCTTATAACTCGTCACTTTATGTGTTGCTTTCTCTATCCGTAACGCCCCGCGAATAAACTTTTTCATGTGTGAATCGCCCAGCCCCGAAACATAACATAACAAACGCCATCCATTTTGTATGTCTGTCTGTTTTTCGCATCTCTGTTTGAATGCCTACCTAGATTCTGCTCTATATCTATATCTCCAATCTCTTATCCATTTACTGAGGAATGTATCTACCGAGCCATCAGCATTTTTAACTCTCACCGTTCGTCATCAACAAGCTTCATGAACTAAGAACTTTATCCAGAACTACCTACAGCATTGGTCAAGTTTAACATCCAAGCCAAATCTGGCTGTTTGCCAGTATGGCAGCTGTAGACCTTTACCACGCAAGCTTCTCGAAGCAGCTCTTCAACTATATCCCAACAGATCAACCGATATATCAAACATGGGATAAATCATGGCCAAAGCGAGAGATGAGCGTTATGCTCAGTCTCAACATTGCTTCATGTACGATACTTCTACTTTACCTTTGCAGCAGACCGTTACTACACTTTACTCCCCGATGGCTTCAACCGTTTGCGCAAGAAACAGCGCCATTTCATGCCAAGAACCGAAAATGGACCTTTTATACGTTATGTCTTATGACGATTGCCTTGGTTGGTCTGGGGTTGGCGATTGGCTCGGCCATCGTCAATTCTCATCATATGGCTTCATTTCTTGAGCTTGTACCATGGACTATTGTATCTCTGATCACAGTTATCGATTTACCGGTCCAGACTCCGAAGTTACTGCTTATGCAGTACGTCTTCATGATGGCAACAGCTCTTATCCTCCGCGCACTTTATTACCTCAGCTTCAAGGCAAACTCACTCGGACCCTTTCAAATTGGACATCTTATCCTTGAGCTTCTCGCCATTCTTGTCATTGGAAACATGCCTCTACGCAATCCATTCTGGGGAGCGTCAGATATTGGAAACGCCAAAGTCGCCCCATCGAACCATGTCCGTAGCCCCGAAGATAATCTCACCCTCTTTCAGTTTTGGACCATGAGATGGGTTAACCCTCTTTCAAAAATCGCCCAGAAGCGTGAAATTGCCGTCGAAGATGTATGGCAATTACCCTACGAATTCCAGCATTGGAGACTTTATATGGCCTTTCGCACTCTCAAGGGCAAACTTCTACCATGTCTCATCGAAGCCAATGGTCTGGATCTTCTCATCGGTACATTCGCAGCTATCCTGGAACGCGTCGCTGAAGTGTCCAACCTTCGACTTACAAGCAAATTGTATCAGTCTCTCGACAAGAATGATCCCGCAGAAGCCGGTCTCTGGTGTGTTGTGATCCTCTCAATCGACACCATCCGTCAAATCGCAAGAACTTCTTCAGGATGGTACTCCCGCAAAGCTTATGAGCGAAGTCGTGGAGAGACCTTCATCGGCCTCTTTGGAAAGCTCCTCACGCGAGCTGTTCCTGGATCTGAGATGACAGAAAAGGATCCTTCAGCGAATGTTGAGCAGACAAATACCTCTTCAAGTCGTCTTGGAAGGTTTTGGAGTAAATGCTGTGGCCGCAAAAAGCCCAAACAACAGGAGAAGCCAACTCAAGATCATCAAGCTTCAAACGCAAAAGTGGTAAATCTGATCAGAGGAGATACTTATGAGATATCTCAACGATTCTGGGAATTCCCACGCGTAGTAGCAACACCCATCAAAGTCATCGTCACAATCTACTACCTCATCGACATAATGGGTTGGCCATCCTGCGTCGGCTTCGGCTTTATGGTCGTTTTCCTCATCTGCAATTCCCTTCTTGTCAGACAGGTCATCAAACTTGAACGCCAAAGAACAGGCCACTCTGATCGTCGCGCCCAAGCTGTTGCACATTTTGTAGAGGCTAGTCGCCCCCTCAAACTCAACGGCTGGACGTCTTCGTGGAGAGATCGAATTCTTAGGTTTCGAGATGTTGAGATGAGAAAGAGACTTCATATTTCGATTGTGAACGCTACTATCTCGACTATCAATGTCTTTGGTGGTGCAGTGTATCCCTTTGCGAGTATTTGTTTATACACGCTTATCCTTGGTCGTGGACTACCTAATGATGTTATCTGGCCTTCACTACAACTCTTTGCGCAGCTTGAAGCCAGTACCAGGGAAGCCTTCGACCTTATTTCTGCGGTGTGGAAGTGCACTATTCCTGTTGAGCGTGTCAACAAGTACATGTCCGAGCCAGACAGAGACGAAGACGCCTTCAGCGGATCTCAAGATCGCGATATCGAATTTGTAAAGGCGTGTTTCGCGCGACCTTCAACAGATCACCTTGTTCTTCGAGACTTGACTCTCAAGTTCTCAACTGGTCTAACCGTGGTTCGAGGAAAAGTCGGCTCAGGCAAATCCAGCCTTCTCCTTGCGATTCTTAATGAGCTGGAGCATCGAAATGGTCAATTCTTAAGAGCCGATGAGCCAATTGCATACGCCCAACAACTTCCCTGGCTTCAGAACAAGACTATCAGAGAGAATATCATCTTCCACGAACCCTTTGATGGGCTTCGATATCGAGACGTGCTAAGTGCGTGCGCCTTGATTCCTGACCTTACATCATTCCCTATGGGTGATCGAACAAAGCTTGAAGAAGGCGGTATTGGCCTTTCGGGAGGTCAGAAGGCGCGTGTTGCTTTAGCCAGAGCCGTTTACAGCAGCTGTCGTATTCTTCTGCTAGATGATCCTCTCGCAGCTTTGGACCACGACACAGCCAGTTACATTGTTCAACGCTTCCTTCGTGGCCCTCTCGCCGAGAACCGAACCATCATCCTCGTTACTCATCGCGATGACCTTGTTCTCAGACACGCTGATCAAGTCATCGACATCAACGATGGATACGCTCACGTTCTAAGCCCCTCAGAACTGAAACAAGAACTCGACCATCCTCATCTTTTCAACTCTGGTCCTACTATTGAAGTCCAGCCTCACGAAATGTCTAATCACCATGGATCTGAGGAAACCACAGATTCAAAGGATCTCCCCGAAGAGGTGACAGAGACAGGTTCTATTCCCCTGCGCATCTATCTTAAGTACATGGGTGCAGGAGGATGGCACTTGTGGCTTGCCCTGTCTTTATTCTATGGACTGTCTCGATACTGCGATATTGCACGCGCACGTCTCCTCGAAGCATGGGGTCATGAATCTGCAAACTTTGAGACTTTAAATATTGAAAGCGGCTTCTGGGGTCTTCCTAATCCTAACCAACACCCTCGCCCTTGGTTGTACGTTCTAGCAGGTCTTTCAACTGCTCAGATCTTGTCATACGCCTCAGCTCAGGTCCTTCTCGCTTCTATCAGTATTCGCGCAGCTCAGCGTCTCTTCAGAATCGCCATTGACAGGGTTAGCAAGGCATCGTTCCGCTACCATGATATCACACCTACTGGTCAGCTCAAGAACCGCCTCATCTCTGACATGGGAATGGTAGATGGTGGCATTCTTGCGCCCCTTGAATCATTCGTTTACAATCTTGTCGCTCTCTGCCTGAGTCTCTTCGCCATCATGACTCATCAAATCTTCCTCGTCGCTATAATATTCATTGTCGCTGTCCTTTTCGCATACTTCTACCGTATATACGTTCCTGCCTCGCGTTGTCTCCGTCGAATGGAGATGCGATATCTGACTCCTATCATCGCCAACATTGGAGTCATGCAAGATGGCCTCGTCACAATCCGTGCTCTCAAAGTCGAAGACCGCTTTCAAGATAAGCACTTGCAAGCTGTTGATGACTTTCAAAAGCACGATCATTTCTTCTGGAGTATGACTTTCTGGCTCGATTTTAGAATCGGCATGTCTGCAGCCATCATGCGAACCATCCTCGTTCTCTCAATGATATACATGGGCACTCCAGCCAGTGCTGTCGGTTTCGTCCTAACCCAAACAAACATCGCTATGATTGCTGTACAGCAACTGTGCGAGAAGTTTGCAGCTCTTCAGCTTGATGCTGTATCACTCGAACGAGTGGACGCTTTGAACCGCGTACCTGAAGAACCAAGCGGTGACATTGAGCCTCCTCAAGACTGGCCCAGACCATGCGACAGTGTAAAGTTTAACTCCATGTCATTCAAGTACGCCAGCGACCTTCCCTCGGTACTGGACAAGGTGTCATTCGAAATCCCCGGTGGTTCAACATGTGCTGTCCTCGGTCGAACCGGTTCCGGTAAATCAACCATCGCCAACGCCTTACTTGTCACACAAGCACCAAGCGCTGGCGCCGTGAGCATCGGAAGTATTGATCTTGCCCACATCGATCGTACAGCGCTGCGCAACCGCGTAACGTTTATCCAGCAAGATCCAATTCTCTTCCCGGGCACATTACGAGACAACATCGACCCAGAAGCCAAGTTCACAGACCAAGAATGCACAAACGCTATTCATCGTGTGCTCGGATCTGACTGGGGTCTTGAAACCCGTGTTGATGCTGGCGGTAAGAATCTCAGCCAGGGTCAACGACAGCTCGTGGGTATTTGTCGAGCTGTTCTCCGACGAAGTGGCCTTGTCATTCTTGATGAGGCGACAGCGTCAATTGATCGTGGGACAGCGGCGACTGTGCAAAGAATCTTGAGACAAGAGCTCAAGGAAAGCACAGTTATTACGATTGCACATCGACTGGAAGCTGTGGAGGATGCGAACTGGTGCTTAAGGTTGGATGGGGGACGGGTGGTTGAATGCGGACCAGCGGATAGTTTGAGAAAGAGTCCGAAGGATACATCAGGGGAGACATCAGAGGATACACCGGATATATAAAAGAATGTCTTTCTTTTCAAGTATTATAGTTTAGAAGGAGGAGCCGCGGGCCATCTCATGAAACACCAGACGTGTGTATAATATAATGATCAAGCTTTATAGGGCAAGAACAAAATGGGAATCCCAACTTTTATATATCTGAGTAAAGCCATGTGACACGCTGAGTAAACTATAGGCAGCTCGGTTGATCAAACTCAGAGTATCACAGACTATTGGGGCACAACTTCAGTGTAGGTGCAACTGCACGCACATGGCGTTTCGTGGCTGGATATTGAACGCAAGTTAAGAGGTTACTCAGCCAAGTGAGTGCCGATTCACTGTAGACGACCAGAGTTTGCTCTCCTCCACGCGGAAGACTTGTACTTCCCGAGTTTCTATGATTGCTTACCACGAACAGTTCATTGTATACGCGTTTCATCATGTGAGCATCTCCTATTCAGACCATGTCACCTCAATCTCAGCCCAGCTAGGTCTCACTCTCAAATTCAAGACTTTGGGGGTCCACGATATCTTGGGCTAAGCGGACCAATTAGATGAGTCGTAATCATGATAACCGCCTGGGGTGAATCCTTTCCCGTGATTATTTCGCAACAGGGGACTTTTCCGCATTACGCTGTCTCCGGAAGACGTTTCTCGAAGATAAACGAATATTAATCACCAGGATGAGAGTAGCAGAGGACATAGTATGAACAGAAACAGACCATAGCTGTAGAAATAACGGTCAATCTTCAGCGGAGGTCTCCCTCGCCGGGTCGGCTACGTCCTCACGGCGCGGCTCCGCGAGTGGAGACCCTGTTTCCGACATGCTCGGAAGCGCTCAGGTACCTTACCTTAGCTTAAACCAATCAATGTCCATATCCGAGCCTCCGAAGCTCCGACCAATACCTCCGAGTCCGAGTCAATCAAAAGGAAACATGGAAGACATTCTTATTAAAATCTAATCGGAACAGCACGGAACAAGTAGACCCTCATAAAATATTCCACAGTATAAGAGAGGGACTTATATCCTTCTTCTTCGGTAATCAATTCACGGGCTGGGTATAATTACCGTGCTTGATTCTTTACCCGATTATTTGACCGGTGACATATCTCCGGATTAGATCTTTTGAGATCAGATATGGAAATAACTGGAAATCGTAGGATATCATCGCTGACTCACCTTGAAGCGTAGAGTAAATTAGAATACAGACCTCGGCAAAGCTCGGTCATGCGCTTCACCTTTTTGTTTGTTATTTTTCCCCTTGACGGCGGACGATGGCCGTTTGGAGAGGGTGTGAGTTTATTCCATGGTGTGTAACTAATGTGGGGGATGTAATTGGTTGTTAATTAACGAATTGAAGTCATGTTTGCTTGTGTTGATGAATTAAGAAAGTATCATCATATGAACCAATTGGTTTCTCTCTCAAGCTTGTGATCATGTTCAATGTCAAATACGTAAATTGATTCTCGTAGTTATGATGATGCTTCTCCCCATGAATAAAGTTGCTTAGCTAACCTTTCTTCACCTTCAAAAGACGGGACCCCGCAAAATCACAAGCTCGGCTACCCGTCGGTAAAAGACACCGACGTCACTAAGAGTCAAGTCACAGTCACATCTTACACCGAGCTTCAGCCTTCAAAACGTCCACTTTGGATCAGAGCTCGTGATCACCTAAACAATTTCTATATTTCTATAAGCCAAAGTAACATGTGCCACCTCTTTAAACAACCTACTAAGTCTCGGCCGCATGGAATGATGCTCTGAACCCTTGTCCTCCGTCTGCCCGGACCACTGGTGGGGCATGCCTCTCGGTCTAAAGAAACCCAGAGGACGTCAGAGTTCGTCTTTTGTGAAAGGTGAAAGGGTTCTGGAATTGGTTTAGTTGGATTGCATGTGAGAGATGATGTGAACGGCATCTGAGAGAGAGGGTGTGAAGGCATTAATTGTTATTGAGTCGTGAAATATAGTCATACAAAGAGGTGATCTATCTCTACATCTAATTTATAAAGAGAATAAAGAATACAGAAATATATACTCTATAATAATAACCAATATAAAGCATATACTCTTATGCAAATACCGTTCAATTATCCGTAGCCAAGGACTTCCTCCGAGGTCTTCCATTTTACCCCCAATTCCATTCCCCATCTCCAACTTATTTTCCCCGTACAATGTGGGGTTAGTTACTGTTCTCCGGACTTCAATAAACGGGTGTGTAAGTAAAAAAAAGACACTAAAGAAACAGAAACTCGGTCCCTCGCCGACAAGGATCGTAGGCATATGCCATCACTCAATTCTTTTAAATTGTTTCCCTCATCCCTCCTCCGATTTCCGCTCGCTCTAGTTTCTTTTTCTTCTCTCCTCTTAGCTCTCCCTTTTTCGTGTCCCTCTCTCTCTGCCTGTCTTCAGTACGCGCGAACTCTTCAAACTAAAGCATATAACCTCCACCGACCCGAACCTCGGCTCTAACGAATCTCGGCGCATAAACTCAACTCAACTCTCGGATCTTGGTTCGGCGCAAGATCGACCGAATAGTAAATTCTGTCGCAATGGCTTCAAAGAATGGAAATGGAAAGAAGCAGCCGCCCTCAGCGGCTGTCAACCTCATCGGTATGTCCAAATGTCAAAGAGAAGTGAACAATTGGAGCTAATATGAGTCGTAGCTGGTGGTGGTGCTGGTATGATGGAAGCTCTCGCGTGCCATCCCCTCGGTAAGCTCCAGGCCCAAAACCTAGAGTCTAACCAAACTAACATGTGAAAAAAAGACACAATCAAGGTTCGCATGCAGCTCTCAAGGCGCGCCCGCCAACCAGGTGCCCCTAAGCGAGGCTTCATTAATACCGGTGCCGCTATTATCGCAAAGGAGACTCCCCTCGGTCTGTACAAGGGTCTCGGTGCCGTTTTGACGGGTATTGTCCCTAAAATGGCCATTCGCTTCACATCTTTTGAGTGGTATAAGCAAATCCTCGCTGATCCAACTACCGGTGCTGTTTCTGGTAAAGCTACTTTTATCGCTGGTCTCTCAGCCGGAGTAACAGAAGCTGTGTGCGTTGTGACGCCTATGGAAGTTATCAAGATTCGTCTGCAAGCTCAACACCACTCTATGGCAGACCCTCTGGATATCCCCAAGTATCGTAATGCTGCTCATGCGCTGTACACTGTTGTCAAGGAGGAGGGTGTCGGAGCTCTGTATCGCGGTGTCAGTTTGACAGCTTTGAGACAAGGGTCTAACCAGGCCGTCAACTTCACTGCATACAGCTACTTTAAGGATTGGCTTAAGAAGTGGCAGCCTCAGTATGAGAACACAAACCTGCCTAACTGGCAGACCACCATGATCGGTCTTGTTTCTGGTGCTATGGGTCCCATGAGCAATGCTCCTATCGATACTATCAAGACTCGTCTGCAAAAGACAGTCGCTGAGCCTGGTGTCAGCGCCTGGACCCGTATCACCAGAATTGCCGGAGATATGTTCAAGTGAGTCACCCTGTTCAGGACACAAAAGATTCATTATTCTAACAATCCACAGGCAAGAAGGATTTCACGCTTTCTACAAGGGTATCACTCCTCGAATCATGCGTGTCGCCCCCGGCCAAGCCGTCACATTCACCGTCTACGAGTTCCTCAAGGATAAGCTAGAAAAGAGCAACATTTCCCTGGTCGGAGGCAAGTACGAGGAATAAAGCGGTGGTCACAAGCCACAAAATTCACCATCATCAATCCCGAAGTTGAAGCTCTTTGTTGGAAACCCTCTACCAAGAGGGAAGAAACAAGACACCAGCTATCCCAGCGCAAAAAATATACCTTTTGAAGCCGCTCTTATCGTCTCAGTTTCTAATCATTCCACAGTTCAAGTTGCTGTGAAGGAAGCAGAAGAGGCGATCTGAGATTGGCATGAGACCAGACAATGAGAGAAAGGGGCAAAAGAAGGATGACAAGTATAGAGGGGGACAGTATACCATGCATAGGAGTGAGGGACGGTTTGTGTTCTTATTGCGTGCATGCATCTTTGGATAAATACCAGCATTTGTAGCTTGGGCAATTGACTTTTTTTTTTGTGTATCAATCTCAACGTCATTTTTGAGTATATCTGTATCTAAACCCAATTTCGTATAGTAGGTAGGCGTTGAAGGAAAAAAGAACTTTCTTGAAACCGACGTATCTACTCTTGCGTGAAATCACTCGTGAATTCATCGACCAGGTCGCTTGGGTCGGCTAAAGCCCTGTCGGGCCGCAACCTTGGGATGCAAATCGTCCAAGACCGACTGCTCGGTAATCTCACTAGGCTCCTCCACTTCAAACTTCTTTTCAAGCTTAAGACCAGCATCCCTCTCAGCGACCTCTAGAACGGAGCGCTTCATCAGGGGGTACATCATTCGGAACTTGATGGACTTGTTACCGGGTGTCACCGGGCAGGTGTAGAAGAACAGAACGGGGCTCGACTCGGCACCGTCGTGTGTGTGAGTAAAGCGGTAGAAGGTGAACCGCGGCTCAGATGCAGAAATGACCTGGGCCAGTTCTGTAATGCCGCTCGGCGTGGGAGCCTCGGGGACGAGCTCCACCACCTCGGTCTCGGGGTTGATTTTCTTCCGTGGGGTTAGTCTTTAATGGGATCAGTTGACATTAATACTCACCAGCATTGTCACGACTCGGCCACCGTCCTGTCCAACCTCCTTCAAAGCAGCAATGGCACCTTCAGAAATGGGCATGGCGAAATTCTTGCTCAGATGAATCTCCTTATGACCTGTTCCTGATCCAGCCTCTTGCTCCGCACGCTTAACCTCGCCCAATTGCTGCTCTTCCTCGGTGAGCGGTGCGTCCAACTTATTATGCGCATCGTGCTTCTCGAAGCCCTTCACGCTCAACTCTTCGGCCGTAGTAGCAAAGATAGTCTCGCGGAAATGTTCTGTTCCCAGTTCACGCTGGAAGGTCAAGCGTGTTGAGGCGAACAACATCTTCTGGCGCACCTTTGCCGCGTCAGGGACATAGGTGATGGCTAGGAATCGAGGAGCGGTGTCATAACGACGGAGGACCATATAGAGAGCTTCATCGGGCTTAAGGTGAGGCTGGAGACCAGCAAGGTTATCGGAAAAGGAGGTCGACTTGGAGGGGATCGTAGCAACGGGGACCAAAGATTCCTTCTCGATACTGGCGAGGAGACCAAAGGTATCAGTCGATGACAGTAACGAGTTGAACTCGTTCTGCAGCTCTTGGGAAGCTATTACGGTCAGCACAATCCCATTTGCAGCGTATTTAGATCCTTACCTGATATTCCCGACTGCATCTTATCTATGATTCTGAAATGTAGGTGTAGGTGTTGATGTTGTCTTGGGTCGTCAGCTCTACCCCGCCACTTCCCCTGCGTTGGCATTTGGAGCTCCAGTGGGGCCGTTTATGCCATAAAGATTTACGTCAGAAGCTGTTTTGCCTACCCTATATTCTCACCAGCATTTGACATTCATCATGAAGACATAAAGTGTTCATGGTGAGATAGACTTTCAATATTAGCTGGATTATTGAGACGTTTTCACTCATCGCCTCCCGCTTTGAAAAGATTACTCCGAGGTTCTTTGCGACCTCATCACGACAGTTCACTTAGAGATCACTAATAGTCAGTATGTTCGGTGTTTTATTCCCACTTTGATTGCATAAAATCCCATTTCAATCTCCGTTGAGCTTGGAAAGCCTTGCAGTTACTTCGGCCTTCTCCCAATAAAATATTGTACACTATTGACTTAGTAAGCCCCAAGATTCCCCGAAATTAATCGTACCATTCGCCTGCCAGCACATTGTTTCCCATTACTGCTGCTGTAAAGCAGCTCGATATGAAAACGAATCCTTCTTTCTCAAAGTTACATGCCAATAGCAACGGCGAGGAATAGTCCACCCAAGCTGGCCAGGATTGATGTCTCGAATTGACTCGACTCTGATATCTCCAATTGACTTGGAGACACCGAGGGAAGAGAGCTCGTTTCTGTCGACAAGATCTCACTCAGGGAAGGCTGTGTTTGAGAGCTGGGCGTGTCCCAGAATGAATCTGTTCCCGAGGGCTCTTCCTGATCCTGAGAAAGTATGAGAGCAGATCCCCGATCGATAGTCACCCAGTCAGATGTCGATGCAGGCTGGACAGGTTCCTCGGATGAAGTGACAGGTGGAGTTGAAGTCGACGAGGGAGGGGCAACAGATATCATTGGGGGCGGCGCAACGACTCCAGCTGTCAGAATGGGGGCTTGAAGAGTCTCACTTTGAGGAGAAGGCGGTTCAGATGGTGGCTGAGAGGTTGCCTGTGCGAGTGCATCTGATGCAAAAGAGACCGCTGGTGCCACGACAGGGGGGGCAGCGTTGATTGACACAGGTTGGTTCAATGAACTTCCTTGCTGGGTGACAGTCTCAGGGTCTTGAATCACGGCAAGTTCGACGATGAACAGATTCGAGATGCTGGGCGTACCCTGTGGGCAGATTCCACCACACATAGGAGAGTTGGGGTCCTGAGAGCAAGGATAGTTGCAAGAGTGTTCATCAACCGACTTGATGGCGTTGGGATCATCTCCGCAACGGCAAGCACTAGAAATGTTAGACTTGCTGTATAAGTCTGCGTAGAGGACTTACTCAGGAGAAACCGCAGCAAACATGTGTCCATGGCAAGCAGCCTGGCAAGACTCAGGAGTCAAGATACCGTTGGGAAGAGGAACAGGGCCAGTGAAACCGGCGGCATCAACAGTGGCACATCCCCAATACTTGAATGGCTCTCCACAAGAAGAAGTCTGACCAAGAGCAGCCGTGATGGCGAAAATGATGATCAAGAGTTGAGAAATCATGATGACCTTGAGTGAAAGACGCAACGATAGAAGGGAGTAAAGAACGAAAGAGGTCGGCGGACCAGGTTTGTGATGAGGTTGAGGTTGGTTTGGAGGAGATGAAAGGAAGAAAAAAAAGTGGCGAGGGGAAAGGAAAATAAAAAAGGCAAGGAGGAAGTCGTGGGTTGTTCGTCTGATGTTGGGGAGGAAGGCACGAGTTCTGAGTAACTTGGGGCAAGGCCTGCCAGTAGCCGTATCTTCCACATCCACATCGCTTTATCGCCATCCGACGGACGAAAAGAAAAGGGTCAACAGTCTAATTACCTGTTTCGTTGTAGTCTGTACGATCGTTCTTGGGGCATATCAGAGGGAATATTGTGGACGCACTTGGGGGCCTTTCCTGATAGCTGTATTACAAATTTGTCTAAACCCTCGCTGCTGATGAGACGGCTTCTTTGGTGACAGACAGAGTAGAACAGGGCAAAGATAAAGAGAGAAACATAATTGAATTCAGAGTGAGGATATCAGGTCTATGGCATCTCACTATAGCCTTTTCAAGCCCAACTCCCAAACGCCATCCAGAACTAGGTACTTACTGTGGAAGCCAAGAGGATTGTGGAAACCAAGAGGATAGGGGGTACCCGCCTACCAATTCCTCTTCCTCTTCTTCTGAAGTGTTGGCCTCCTCCGCAGCTGTCTCGGGACTCTCTGTCTCATCCCTTTTCACGGTCACCGACGACCTTTCCCACTTTTGTTCGCTCGACGAGGCCGCTTCGGGGCTCTCTGACTCTTCTTCTTCCACCTTCACCGCCACCTTCTTTCCTTTCTAATTTCCAGCTGGTGCCGGCTGTTCTGACGATTGCGCCGCTGTTGTCGCCGCCGCTGCTGCTGATGACGCAGCTTCTCCTTGAGGCTCCCACGTTCCACCGTTCTTCTCAGCGAGATCTCGCATGGCTTTCGCATCTAGGTTGTCAAACAGGCGTGAAACTTCAGAGACATCGCGGTCGATTTGCGCCTCCTTCTCTTTACGGACTGTGTCGGCTCTGTCCAGAGGTCCAAATACCCAAAGCTCCTTGATTGTGCGCGTCAAGGTAAGTAGCTCCTTGATGTTGTCGTACTAGGACATGTCAGTTGTGATGCTTGCGTGGTGTGTTGTAGACTTACTAGTTGGTCAAACTTTCTTTGTGTCCTGACTCCGGCAGCTGCCATTGTCTCTGGATCTCTGTAGTTCAACTTGTTCTCTTGGGATTCAGAGCCTCTCTGACTGTCTTTATCCATGCCTTGGATGGTAGCACTGTTCATGAGATCTCGATAAGCAATCAGGATCTCGAAGACGAGCTTGTTGTGCTTGTCTAAAGATGATGTTAGCGGTGTTGATAGACGTATGTCAAATAGATCCTACCCAACAGATTAGTGGAAGCTGTTGAATCCATCTTGAGTATGAGAGTAGTAATTTGTACTGATGCAAGAATTGAAAAGGCCAAGATATCCCTGCTATGTCTTCGTGATTCTGATGCTAGTCAAGATGTTGTTGAATGTAGGTGAACTGCAAGCTACAGCATCAAGCTTGAAAGAAGTGGGGGTGGGGCTCAATTCCGAAGTGGGGGACCGAGAACTCAGCTAAAGAACAGGAGCTTCAGGGACAATTCACGCTGGAATGTGATAATCTGGCTTCACACGTCAGAGTGCAACTCTAATTTCTTAATGCAGGTCCCATGAGTGAGTGCTCTTTTGACAGGCTTTTTAACTATCCCGTGATAATATTACAAAAAAAACTCTACTGGTGCAGACATAACAGATTGCCCAACCCAATCCTAGACGCCTATCCCATAACCAATAATTCCAGAAAACCCAGAGGCGAGGGATAATTCTACGCTTCCCTTCTTCAAGACAGGTCCTATGAATGTTCCCAATCAAACGTGTGGTGCAGACTCGAGAACCATGATGAGCCACCATCAGTCGTAAAACCCCTATAGACAACGCGAAACCGTTATATTCTTCTTCTTATTTATGGTTGACCTTTCCATCCACGGTTCTCTCCCTTCCAACCAAGCTGAGGCCAGCCCTTGGGGAGAGTTGAGAAGGGGGGCAGTGTGTATTGTCCTTCACACTTGTCTGCCTCGCACTTCAAACCGCACATGCCATAGTTCTGGCAATAACAGTCGGCGGCGTTCGGGCAATTGACTGATTCTTTGCCAAAGATGACTGTAAAAAGTGTTAGTTAAGCAACGGTTCACTACTACGAGCGTTGAGAACATACTGTGCCATGAATATTCGAGGACTCTGCCACTAAGATCGTCTCCCAAGGCAGATACGATCAGCCACTCTCGGAATCGCACATATTCAGCACGAGGACGCAGATGGATGGTCTCACGTCGAACGGCGAACTGTGAGCAGCACGTAACGCCGACTTCCTCAGGAACCTCAAGACTGGGGAATAACTCCTGGAAAGCAGCCTTGTAAACATGTCGGGCGTGAATAGGTTCACCCTCCTTGGCAGGGGCTTCGTCCTTAATAGGCCTAATCTCAGCAGGGCAGCCAAGAACCCAGACGCATCGCAGGTTGGCATATCCGACCTTTTTCAGGTTATCGAATCGGAATTTCTGGAGGAGAGGAAGAGCATCGTAGTCGGGGTTATCGTTGTGCCATTGGAAGCGCTCGGCGTGGTGGAAAACGACGTTACCGGGCAGGGAGTCGTATCGGTCAATGATGTAACTAGGCAGAAATATCAGTATCAGGAAGATAAAATCGGGTATGGAAATGCATACGTCAGGAATACCATGGCCTCGCGACCCTTGTTCATGGGAACAGTCAGCTTGGCCTTGTTGTCATCGACCACGTAGATGTTCTTCTTCCAATCAGGGAGATATTCATTAAGCCACGATGTGTTTTCATGCTTCATGCTTGCGACCACCATCTCGACGTCGTTGTCGCCCAGGGCCATGTGAGAGTAATCATTTCTATGTTTGCGCGCCGGCGTGCTCGAAGGTAGGAGACTGTCGCGGAAGAAGTAGACGAAGAAGACGAAGAAAACGAATGCGCCGACGGTGTTGGCGCGATTCGTACGCTGTCGAGGGCTCCAATGACCAGCCATGATGATATAATGGCGGTCGAAGTGGGCGATTAGGAGGGATTAATTCGGAGGCAATGAAGGTGATTTTATAGCGATAGAGGATAAATGAGAGTCGAGAAGTTGGAGTTGAAGTTGAAGCAAGGGTTTGGTTGACGATACTCGAAGCAGTCAGGCACTTTGTTCTTAGGGGGTCTGGTCTGGTCTGTCTTTTTGGATTATCCCTTGAATGGGAATGGATTGGATGGGGTGACGGAGCTTGCCCTTGATTGAATGGGGCTGTCTGCTGCTGTCAGAGGGACCCTTCAACTCCGCAGTGGCAGTGGCTTGGCCGGATCTGGTGGATCGTACCTGGAGGTATCCATTGAATCCCCTGTGTTAATCCCTTTACAGTGAGCCACTGACTTCAACACTGAAGATCTAGGGACTTTATTGGTGTCATTGAATGTTGTCTGGAATGAGTTGACTGTTGATCCCGTTTTTTGAACTATATTTAATTATCACACAGGGAATCAACAGCTGAAGGCTGTTGAACTTTGATCTGTGACGGATAAAAATCGGCCAAAGTTAATATGTGCTCATCAAAGAGGACATTATTGTCATGAAGCTCCAAAGCTCACCCCAAGGAACCAAGATATGACAAGCTCAATAACTGATCTTTGAATTGTTGACACGTCATATTCTAATCAAGTCTCCTCAAACACTGATACCAGCACTAGTATCGAGCGCTCCCAATGCCACCAAGGCAATCTGACGGTTGTAAATCAACTCGTACAGTCGAGCTGCTGCAGCATATAGTTTTCACCGTTCATCACCCGCTCAGCCCTATGATATCTGATGACCAGTCATGATCAACGTGAAATTTAGACAAATACTTCGAAGCCTAAACTCTGTAATCTTGCCAGGTTGATTGAATGTCAAGCCCAAATATCACATACCCTACATCTGGAATGCATTGCTGGGTTGTGAAGCAAACTGAGGAACATCGTTCCAGAAGACCCAGGGTTCAACCGCCAATGAAATGAACCAAATCTAACCCCAAACTTTCTTGTAATATTGAGACAAGGCGTGCCTGAGATTACGAAGTATAACGTCGCGTGCCAAGTACTCAATTGGCCTCTTCGTACACAAGAGTTTCGGCGTGTCAATCTTGAACATCAATGATAAGGCTAAAGCCGGAATTCTTCTTTTTCTTTGTCCGGTTGGATGAGTTGTCACAATGGATGGCCCCAATGTTCATGCACCTACTAAATTCACCTCTTGTAAAACGGCCAAAGCCAAGAACCATTTTATATGCATTCTGTTCCTTCGACTCTCACTGCCACTTTCGCTTGACCACGTTGTTGAATGTGGAGGATTCGGCTCTTGGCTTTTGAGTGAGGTCTTCTTACACAGCCTCTATTGCGGAGATGATGCCGCTCAAGACCTGATGTTTTGTTCCAGAGCTCTTTTTATTGCCTTTAAATCTCGCACTCCATATTCATCGTGACATCTCGGCATGCATTGCAGGAGGGCTATGCTCGGAAGAAGACGCCGTACATACACATGGATACAGTTAGGAAACTTATGAGTCGAACTTGTTGGATCATGCGCATCCCCTCCGAGGCAAGAGGAGTTAATCCTTTAGCCCTGATATGTGTATATGCTGGACGAAAGATCTCGTGTATTGTCTTCACCCACATCTTCTGAGTGTTTGAACTGAGGAGGCCATCACGATATCTTCAGTCTCAGTAAACAAACCCCTTTTACACATACCCAGGCCTCATTATAGAAGTTCTTAGGGTAGTCGTTTGTTACGGTCACGTCTCTCCAGCCTCGGCTACATGTGCAGTTGTCAAGCAATAAAAGAGAAGCAATTGCCGTCTCACGGGGACTTCACCGATTGGTGGCAGAGTATTCGTAAAATATAAAATCCAATTTCCTCAGCTCCTGCAGCCTACTAAACTACTGTCACTTTGACCTCCCGTCTTGAGCTAGTGCTTATTTGAAGTATCCAATTCAACAACCATGTAATTCTCCGCGCCATTGCTGGACTAGTTTACGCCCTAATGTGAACGGTTTGAGGCTGACGGTGAAACAACAACATCAAGTGCCAGCTCCTTAGTTAGGGAAGTCAAACGACGGTGAAGACGATTATCCTGAGGGGAAAATTGTGTTGAAATCGTAGGAGATCAAAGACGAGAAGAATGACATTCGTTTTACCAAGGTCGATTGAGTGCCGACCAAGCCTCGGGATTCAGGAAAGGTCCGAGGTAGCGATAGTCTCCTTTTTTCGCGAAATCAGCACTCCGTATACTTGGCGATTCGCGTATCAAACAGAAACCTTAGCTCTAATGCTTTTTATGCTGCTATCTTCCAGCTTATGCAAACGTGAGAGTTAGGATGTTTGGAAGTATTTAGTCAGTTCGATTCGTTCATGTTTTCATGATAGCCGTTTGAAAGGATTCATGCAACTGTTCACGGTGATATATGGACCATGGCAGATTTCTGGTCAGCGATAATTCAGCTCATGGCTGACCGCATATTGGCAAGGCATGAAACTCTACTGAATGGTTGTATTCGTTGTTCAAGGCTGATCCTTGCCTGACAACACCGGGGGCTAAAACGTGGATCCCGTCCATCTGCGTCGTCGCCTCATGTCGGCTTGACTTGATGAGGAACAGTCCAGAATCCCTGATCTCGAATTCAATGGCCGCAGAAGTGCGACCAACAGTGGCAATGGAACTCGAAAATTATAACCCAGAAGAATAGATCATGTGGATGAGTCTTGCTTAAGCCAAGGCCTAGGATGCATATGGTGGTGGATAATTAGGCGAGCAAATCTTACTTGCATCGACGCGAATTACTAAAAGGCCAAGTTACAGAAGAGAGACTTGGCTCTCTGGGGGGACCCAAATAAGCTACAATACTGATCAACAGACGGACTCGCCAGAACGCGATCAGAGAAAAGCTTGGTATTTCTAGTGTAACGCGTATCCCGCAGTGGAGACTGGAGATATTCTGAGAAATTGGATCTACAAGGATTGTCGGACTGTGAAGGATACTGTGTACGATGGAAGGAAGAATGCTTCCTAAAGTGAAATTGATTGAACAAAGAAGTGATTAACATATGATCAAGGACTATGAGTGATTATGTGTTGGCAACAAAGAATGTTGTTTCTCAGTGAATGGCAGACAATGGATATCATGGCAATATGTAAAGAATCAACACCAATAATGTGATGTCCTTCGTATAAATTTAGATTATTCTAGCACATATGCTAGCAGAGTCACTTAGAACTTTGGTATTTTAGTTACGAGCCTTAATTCTACCGCCGTCTCCCTATTTCGGTTAAGGAGATTTACAGCGACCATGAACTCCAACGTTGTTATTGGACCCAGATGTTCTTTTACGACTGACGGGGGCTGTGCAGCCTATTTTTTCTGAAAGGACCCAGTTGTTTCGCAAGGGGGTTGTTACTCATAGTGGAAGCTTGTTGACCACGTCACGGACCTCCTTTTATAAAACAGCCAATAGATGGAGGAGCGAGAGTCATTACAGACTGATATTCCTTGTGTCATGACTTGGCTTTAGGCGCCCCTGGTTCATAGAAACGCGGGAAAAAAGAGGGCATTGCTAACATGGACAGGAATGGAACGCGGCGGTTCAGTACTTGCAGGTTCATCTCTTTAAGTGCGATCATTAAGAACTACCTAAATCTTACCTAAACTTATGTATGATGTTAGGTATTCTTTAACAAATACAAGCCCTATATCACCTCCTGTGCCTGATATCTTATGTCCCCCGAGGAAGGCTTTATTTGTTGGACATACCCAATTATGAATAAAGTGTCAGGGCTTTCAAAGCCTCCAATTAGGTTCCGTTCCCCTGAAACTCGCATACTGTACCATTTTCCATCGTGATCGATCATCTCCATGTCTCGCCATGCTCGAACTGTCGATCGTCTGTTGTGTTGCCCGTTCGTGACTTGTGCAGTGTCCAGTGTCACACACTTGCATCTCGGTGTCTCAGCTTTAGACGTGGGCGTTTGAGTCTTCCAAACAGAGCAATAAGGTCTTTAAAATCTGATGATCAAAACAACCCAACTGAACCTTTATGACGAATCGTGTTCACTCATGGAGAAATGTTTTGTGAAAGATCGCTTTTTTTTGTCTCTGTTTTTACCGCCCACAACCCGTAAGAAGAAAAAAATAACGTAGCGTGCATTAGAGGGGGCAAAATGCTGCGTTTCAAAATTCTAGTCGTGCGTTGAAGGCCTCGACCAGGTAGCGCTGACGGATGGTCCTCCGTATGGAGTCAAGGGAGACTCCATGGTGTAGAGCCCAGTACAACATCAACACAGTATGATAAAATAAATAAAAAATCACTCTCCACCTCTTACCAAACTGACGACTTATACCCAGGCTTGGGGAGGGTTGTTTAGTGCTTTTGCCCAGGCGGGCCCTGCCGCTGAGACCACAAAATTCAGTTACTAAAGCGAGGCGGCGGCGCCGGGTGTGGTGACCACTAACCAATTAAGATACGAAACGCCTGGACATTACAGGGGACTTCCACTAGGGGACTGGCTTGGAAGCGTTCCTGAGTGGCGGCGGCATTGAGACCACCTCCACTTGGTTTTCTAGCTCAAGGTTGTTTGCTGTACTGCCTCCCGATGAGCTTCACTCCCCATATCAGGTCAGGAGCGTCCACTTTCTAAGTTTCTTTCTATTCTGTGATTTATTAATATTCAGGACCCTCCCCCGTGTGTTCATCTTCTTTCGTCTGATTTCTCTTTATTACTCTCGTTTCTCATCAACAACTTGCTTGCTCTTGGCTTTTCATCCTGAGCATCCTCTCTCTCTATTACTGTCATCTCCTTAATCTCTCGGTTCTTCAATCGAGACTTGAATTGCCTTGTTCACCATCACTCGCCTGCTGGCAGGATCCCCCATCTCATCTCGCGAACGATCTCAAGTCGACATCATGGGCGATAGCTATTCCGCTACGTCTGGCCATACAGCCACGACGGCCGTCAACCGACCAACAATTGACACCAACACTGAGAACCACAATCCCCAGTCTCCAACTCACCTTCAAGCGGATTCCAACGAAAAGCGCATGCACAGTCTCGAAATTCCTCTCGACCATGTTCGCTCTCCCCCATCTCCCTCTATCAGTGTCAACCCAGCTCTTTTCCGCGCGCAGACCTCTCTCGATATCGATGACTACTTCACTGGTCCCCGTAACATTTCAAAGCACTCAAAATGGCCTCTCATCCTGCAGATGCACGGTTCCATCTTTCCCAAGCTGATTATCCCTTTGCTCGCTATTGGAGGTTGGTCGACTGCTGTCACACTGATCCACAAGAAGGTCCATCACATTGATGTCGACTCTGTTCTGCTCACTATTCTGGGTTTCGTCGTCGGTTTGAGTTTGTCCTTCCGATCTTCGACCGCTTACGAACGTTATGCTGAGGGTCGTCGATACTGGGGCATGCTCACCATGGCTTCCCAGACATTGGGTCGTGTCTTTTGGATTCATGGCAAAGATGTTCCCGATGAAGATCCCCGAGGGACTATTCTCAAGAAGATTGGTGCTATGAACCTTATTGTTGCTTTCTCTGTTTCCCTCAAGCACGCTTTGCGATTCGAGCCTCACAGCGCCTACCCTGACATGGAGCACCTCATCGGCCACCTCAACACCTTCGCCAAGGAAGCCACTGTCACTGAGAAAGATGCTCCTATGAGCAAGAAGAAAAACTTCTTCAAGTCCATTGGAGAGTATCTGGGCGTGTCCTTTGCTCAAAGCAACCCCCGTAAGGCTCTTAAGAAGACCGATAAGCCTCTTGGCAACCTCCCTCTCGAGATCCTCAACCATCTTGCCATCATTATCGACCGAATGATCGAAAAGGGACAGCTCCCTGTCCCCATGCAGCAGACTATTGCCTACAACCACCTCGGTATGATGAATGACTGCATGACAGGTTGTGATCGTGTTCTCAACACCCCGCTCCCAATCGCCTACACCATTGCCATCAGTCAGATCACCTTCATCTACGTCTTTGTTCTCCCGTTCCAGCTTGTCGACAAGCTCCAGTACATCACAATCCCTGCTTCAGTCGTTGCCGCTTATATCATCTTTGGACTTCTCTTTATCGGTCAGGAAATTGAGAACCCCTTCGGACACGATGTCAACGATCTTCCCCTCGACACCTACTGCGACCAGATTGCTGCTGATTTGGACATCATTGCGTCTCATGATAAGCGCGAGCCGGATTCATTCCTCCTCAGCAAGAAGTCCATGCCTCTCTACCCTGTCAGCACTGCTTCCTCTAACGACTGGATGAAGCGCAGCGATGAGAAGCTTCGCCAGACCATCAAGGAAAAGCCCAACATGGTCTTCAAGTTCCGCAAGGATATCGCGGCCAAGAAGACAGAAGGTAGCAAGTTTGGTACAAACGACATGAAGTTGAGCCCTGGCGACCAGAACGTTTAGATATTTTCCTTGTTATACCCACTCTAATGCATGTTGATTGGGATCCTCAAGGAGTTGTCCCGCAACCACGGCGCGTCAAAAACAACCTATATATGGTTTCGGTTCTTTATTAATTTGGGATGGTTTACTCTGAAGAGCCTCAAGGGGTTTCTTCTTCATGTTTAGGTGCGAAAATGGTTTGGCAGATATCACTGGGTGTTTCAATGGTCAGCAATAGCGTTTTGGTACTGTTCGATCTTTACAATACAAATTGATCTTAGAATTGTGTTAGTCATTTGCTTCTATGAAGTGACTATTAACGTGAGTGGGTGAAGTGATTCATATCTTATCACGGCCTGACTGACATTTGATGGAGGGGTAAAATCGGATCGGAATTTTATGGTGACCGTGCCCCGCGATTTTCAAAGCCCAGTTTCAGCTCTGCAGCGAATGATGACTCGCATTTTGCTGCAGGAGACGGAAAGAAAGAGTCAAAGCCTTTTTTTTTGCTTGCCTGCTTGTTAACCCTTGAGCCCACTTGAGTCACACTCACTCCTCCGAATCGCCATTGATGCTCGCGCGGCGCTTCACTTCCTCCACCTTTTTTTCTTTCTCTTCTTCTTCCTATTTATCTACATCCTCTTCATCTTTGCGACAGTCTTTGATACAACAGACTCGTCCTCTTTCTATACTGTCAACTAGTCAGCCCCCGCGAAAACAAACCCTATATCGAGACTACAAGTACCCCTCCTTCATTGGACATATACGCACCATGGCGACTGACGGTAACGCCCTCGCCGCACAGCTCCAGCAGCTCGGCCTCGAAAACATCGACTCGTCTTATCCTAACTGCTTCCCTGATACCAACCCCGTCGATATCTACCGTTCACACATCACAAGCCTTTTGGCGCCTATCACTGGTGTTGACCCTAAGATTATCTACCCCGCCATCCAGTGGACTCAGACTCTCGACAAGGGAGATGCTATTCTTGCTGTTCCCGCTCTTCGAGTGAAGGGCAAGAAGCCCAATGAGCTTGCTGAGGAATGGGTTGCCAAGGTTAGTCACACCCAATTGCTATTGCTCGACTGTAACTGACCACACAATGTAGTTCCCCGAGTCTCCCCTCGTCGAGAAGCCCGTTGCTACTGGCCCATTCATGGCCTTCTTCTTCAAGACCGACAAGCTCTCTAGCATGTTGATCCCCACGATCCAAAAGCGTGCCACTGCCTACGGAAAGAACCCTCACAACGGTCTCCGAGACCCCAGCGACCCCAACTCTGGCCGAAAGCGCATGATTGTCGAGTTCTCTTCGCCCAACATCGCCAAGCCTTTCCACGCTGGCCATCTCCGAAGTACCATCATTGGTGGTTTCATCGCTACTCTGTACGATAGTGCCGGTTGGGAGGTTACTCGAATGAACTACCTTGGTGACTGGGGTAAGCAGTATGGTCTGTTGGCTCTGGCTTGGGAGAAGTGGGGTGATGAGGAAGCTCTGAAGAATGACCCTATCAATCACCTTTTCAACCTCTACGTCCGAATCAACCAGGACATGTCCACTGAGAAGGAGAAGATCGCTGAAAAGAAGGGTCTTGGCGAGGACATCACTGCACTCGAGGAGAACTCCCTGGACGAGCAGGCCCGAAAGTACTTCCGACGAATGACGGATGGCGACAAAGATGCTGTAGAGCTGTGGCGACGATTCCGAGATCTCAGCATTGTTCGCTACAAGAAGACCTATGCCCGACTCAACATCGAGTACGATGAGTACTCAGGAGAGTCTCAGGTCCCTGAGGAGGACATGGAGAAGGCCGCCAAGATCCTCGCTGAGAAGGGACTCACTGAGGATGCTAACGGTGCTACCCTGATTGACTTCTCCAAGCACGTCGCTGGCAAGCCTGGTAAGAGTCTCGAGAAGGTCATTCTCCGCAAGAAGGATGGTACTGCTCTGTACCTCACCCGAGATATCAGTGAACTTCTCAACCGAAACGACAAGTACAACTTTGACCACATGATCTACGTTGTTGCTTCTCAACAAGATCTTCACTTGAAGCAGCTCTTCAAGACCATTGAGCTCATGGGCCACGAGGATATCGCCAAGAAGTGCCAGCACATCAACTTCGGTATGGTTCTCGGTATGAGCACCCGAAAGGGTACTGTCAAGTTCCTTGACGACATTCTCCGTGATGTCGCCGACAAGATGCACGAGGTCATGAAGAAGAACGAGACCAAGTACTCTCAAGTTGAGAACCCTGAAGCTGTTGCCGATATTCTGGGTATCAGCAGTGTCATGGTCCAGGATATGTCTGGAAAGCGGTATGTCAGCCTGAAATCCTTACGAGATACGTTACTAATTGCCTCAGAATCAACAACTACACCTTCAACATGGACGCCATGACCTCCTTTGAGGGTGACACTGGCCCTTACCTCCAGTATGCTCACGCTCGTCTCTGCTCCATCCGCCGACGAGTTGAGCTTACCGATGAGGACCTGCTCGCTGCCGACTACAGCCTCCTGACTGAGAAGCACGCTACAGACCTCGTCCGAATGCTCAGCCAGTGGCCCGACGTTGTCCAGAACACTCTCAAGACTCTGGAGCCTACTACCATCTTGACATACCTGTTCAAGATGACACACGTCATCAGCTCCAGCTACGATCACCTCCGAATTGTCGGCAGCGAGCCTGAGCTTCAGAAGGCTCGTATGGCTCTTTACGATGCTGCCCGAATTGTGCTCCACAACGGTATGAGCCTGCTTGGTCTCACCCCTGTTGAGCGGTATGTTTTCCCCTGCTGTATGATTATAAGTGAATGATTGCTAATTATGAGTAGAATGTAAGCTACAGATATGCACAGGTATTAAAGAATTTTGTACGGGATAAAAAGATGGCATGGAATGCTGGGTGTCGAGTCTTATCTCGACTGATGGCGCATTAGATGAGACTATGAAAAGTTATAATATACCCATTCAACTTAACCTCCTCCCTCTTTTCATGCTATATCTTCTGTCTAGGGCTGTGATGCACGTTATTTCTTGGTCTTGACTACAAACATTAAATAGCATGAATTCATTGCCTTGATCGTCAGTCAAAGCCCGATGCGATTTTCTGCATGAACAGCTAACTAAGCTATGGCTCATATCAATGCCGGCGCAAACGAAAGTCACCCGTAAGAATTGTCACAGCGCATTGTTGACCTGTCATCAGGCAAGCTACACCATAAAAGATATGACAGGCATTCAGCATGAGTCACTGTCACACTCATATGTTGGGCCTATCGAAACGAACCAGAGCGACATCGGATATTGAAGGTGACACAGAGGGTCCGAGGTCACTATCAAAGGCAAAGCATATGACAAGTTTAATTGTGAATTGATCGGAAGCTTCCTTATTTTTTGTCCAGTAGTAGAGATTCTTAAGTATTATTCGTTCCCTCTTTTGTACAGCAGCTGACCGCTTTGAGGCTCAATTGATTCGTATTGATAATGTTGGGTCCTAGTAGAATTTGAACCCCAGCAATTACGATTGTAGTTTTTTCCCATCATGACGTCCTGATTTCTAGCTCTTCATAGTCGCATAATCATGTCATCTTGCCATATTCCCACTAATTTTCACCATTGTCTGTATTGTCCTGGCCGCTCAAGAAGATGGGACCTTTGTCCTGATCTGAACACCGTGCCAGCTCTTAACAAGATCGCCAAGAGCAGCGTTGACCATGCGTTGCTGCTTGAGAATTGTCTGACCCTTAAAAGCAGGAGATGTGATATCAATGGCGTACATGCTTCCACAACCACCAGAAACGTCTTGAACAAGCAATTCGGTAGGGTTCAACTTCTCGGAGAGAATATCGGCGATGGCAGACTCGGCGGGGCTCATGGAAGGCAGATCGGGCTCTTCTCCGACGGCGGCTGAGAAACGAGGCGTGGAAGTTGAGAGAAGGCGTCGGGGCGTTGTTGATGTGATGGGTGTTTGTGTTAGGCGGGCGATGGCTGTAGGAGTGCGGATGAGGGTGCGCAGAGGGATAGCGGAGCGCATTGCTGCGCGGCGACAGGTATTGCAGATCATTGTTATTGTGAGCAGAATTGAGCAATTGGTGATGCTGGAGGAGAAAGTTGAAGAATAAGTTTAAGTTAATGACGATGGTGGATCGAATTGGATTACCTAATTGGGAGAGACATGGGGAGAAAATGTGGAGGGGGGTTTGTAATCCGATCATCACGGTTTGTTGATCAGGAGTCAAATATTGTTTCTCAGTAACTACTCTATAAATTATAATTATTTACATTATATCTTTGCATCTTCGCTTTTGAAAAGACTGAATTGGCTGACAGCAAGGCAAAAGGTGTGGAAGTTTGTTGCCCTGTTGGTATTAGATGCAAACCTTGTGGAACCGAAAAAACAGTGTCTTTATGTAAAGAGGGCGCTCTTTTTGAAGAGAATCTTTTTCAACCAATTCGAACTCGAATGATCATCATCTCATCTCCAATTGATAAGATAAAAAAAACTTGACTTAACCCAAACACCAATTAACTATCTTCATTATGCCACGCAAGGTAACACCCCGTTCTATCTTTCCGTATATCCGTCAGATGGCTAAACCAAACTCAGACTCGAACCCCCGAGTCTCTCGCTCTCAACCGTGAGAATCAGCGTCGCTCTCGCGCTCGTCAACGAGAATTGCTAGACGATCTGCAGAATCGCGTTCGTGACTATGAACGTCGTGATGGTCAGGCTACGCTTGAGATGCAGCGCGTTGCGAGGGCTGTTGCTGGTGAGAATGCTGCCTTGAGAGGTTTGCTTGCTGCGAAGGGTGTATCCCCCGAAGAAGTTAAAGCTCATGTTGAGGCTGTTAAGTATGAGGAGAAGATGGTTGCAAGAACCAGTGTTTCGTCTGTTACGCCTGTTTCGACTCCGTCTTGTAATGCTTCACCGGTTGCTATCGCTTCAAGGCCTGCGGCGTGTTCTCAACCTCTGGGTTGTGGTCCTGTGAGGGAGATAAGTAACCCGCCTTTTACTTTTCAGCCCGAGATGTATTCACCGCCGACGCCTGCAACAACTACCAATTCTTGTGCAGAAGAATCAGGCTGTTTTCCAAAGCCACAACCCGCACCGGCGGTCACGTCATGCTCAGAACGATCAAGCTGTTGTCCTAAACCACAACCTCAACAACAGTCTCAGTCTCAATACCAACCACAATCGGAGCCACAGCAACCAAAATCATTGGACAAGATTCACTGCATGGAGGCTGCGAGTATCCTAGCTCAGATCCGAGGTCAAAGCGACATTTCTCAAGTACGAGCTTCTCTTGGATGCGCCACCAATGACGACTGCATGATTCGAAATACGGATTTACTCAATCTGATGGATGAAATGACCTGATATCATATGGCACTATGTCTACCACAACCCACTCTTAACTCAGGTCCTCCAATTCCATCTATCAGAAACCCATCGAAGGAGATACACCAACCCCAAAAGCACCGGAACCTCGATCAGTGGTCCAACAGTTGCCGCCAGCGCCTGATCGCTGCTAGGCCCAAAGGTGGTGATAGCTACCGCTATAGCAAGCTCAAAGTTGTTACTCGCTGCTGTGAAGCTCTGCGTCGTGGAGAGCGGATATCCGAATCCAGCGCGCCGAGACACAAAAAGCGTTGCGAAGAAAATAATGACGAAGTAGACGATGAGAGGTGCTGCGACACGCACTACAGATACAATCTGGTGCACCACCTGATGACCTTGTGAGGCGAAGAGAATGAGAATGGTGTACAACAACCCGATCAGAGACCAAGGAGATATGATGCGTATAAAGACTCGCTCATACCATTCAGGTCCAACCATCTTGCGCAGAGAGAAGCGAGTAATGATAGCTGCTCCAAGAGGGATACCGAGAAAGACTGCTACACTCGTTGCAACAGTCGAGTACGACACATCAAGCGAACCTTCCTCCCCACTGATGACTCGGATGAAGAAAACAGACATGGGTGCGTACAGAGCCATCTGCAGTATCGAGTTTATAGCCACGAGGATAGCGCAATATTCGCCGTCACCGCCAGCAAGACCGTTCCATATCAAGACCATGGCGATACAGCGTGCGAGACCAACGAGGATGAGACCGATGCGGAGTTCGGGTTTGTCTGGGAGGAAAGCCCATGCGAGACCGAGCTGTAACATGTCAGGAGAGTGCATATGTATGGCATTGGAGGTGGCTTACCATAAGGAAGGGTGCAATGATCCAGTTTATGAATATACTGAAAAGGATTTGCTTCCAGACATGGCGCTGGGAGAATATTTCGTGGAGACTTTCGTATCGAACTTTGCAGAGGATTGGATACATCATGACGAGTAAACCGACAGCTAATACATAAAAATCAGTATACCTTCATTCGAATAACCAGATTCTTGTTTTCCATACCTATAGGAACCGAAACACCGACAAATTTGCCCTTTTCAAGAGCTGGGCCAGTCGAAGGCACAAAGTTGCCCAGTATGATACCAACGACCATAGCGAGGAAGATCCATACTGCCAGAAATCGATCGAGCCAACCAAGAGACTTGAATGCCGAAACACTTCCTTTGTTGTTTTCTTCAGTTGGTTGTGCATTGCGTTCGGTGTCGTGGGTTGAGGAATGCTCTTTTGTATGAGGCGGATCTAGTTCTGACATTTTGACTTAATGTTAGACAATGCCAATGTGAAAAACTAGTTGATGAAGGATTTCTCAAAAGAAAATACTAAAAGATTGTCTATCACTAGGTAGTAATGTTTCATTCCTGATATTTTTCAACATTTCATATTTGAGCAGCTGGAATGAACCAATCACAGATGGGGCATGACAGAGTCCCTCCGGAGACGGCTCCGGAGGCACGGAGGCTGTTTCGGTGCTGCCACACCCGGTTTATCTTATCTACCAGGAGTATCACCAGATTTTACGATAAGCTTCATTTATTGGAGCCAGACATTGTGTCTAGGCTGCTCTGTAGTCTTGTCCTCAGCCGATCACGATATGTTCGCGAATCATTTAAAATTAATCTTGAAGTTGGTGTTACACCAATACGTGCAGAGAGCTTGACTTGAGTTCGTTGGCGGAAGGCCTCATGAGTAACGGCGTAGCACAACGGTTTTAAATCGTTTTACGAAACGTAATGTTTAAAGACGTTGCTTCTTGTACATCGATACCTTGGGTATTTAATTTTGGGTACCAAATTCACAGTGTCCGTTATAATCCGGCTATTCTGATGTCATGTCATGATAAAACATTCGCCTCACCAAAAAGAACAGCCCCATCTTTGAATAAAAAAAATAAAAAAAGAAGATTCTAACGCAATATTTTTATTTTAGAAGTCTTTGCCTTCCCGCCCTGCATAAGTATGCATGGACCCATTGGCTACGTGTACAAGCTCAGGCGAAAATACGAGGTTCACCGTTCAGCTTGGTACAACACGGGAATTGGTGCATAAGTTAGTAAGTCTAGAATGTACAGAGTAGGGCGGGTTCAATTCCGTTTGTTTGTCTTGTGTTTTTGACGTAGTATTTTTGAAGGATGATATGCATGAATTTTGGATTATGATCTAATATCGATGGATCGTTTCTCCTGTCGATCGTGCGGCAGATTATGATGTGCAAGGAGGAAGAAAGGATGAAGGATTTAATGACGACGTTTTGAGTGCTGATCCAAGTTTCATTGATGGGGTCTCTAAGAGTTGTAGTGGTGGTTGGGATAATAATTAACATCCTGACTTGTCATTAATAACTAACCCAAATGTCTTGCCTGCATGTGCAGAGTACGCGCAATCAAGTCGTGCGGCTCTCTATCGATAGACTAACGTTAGATGAGCTATGTTTAGCGACAATGACCCAGTTTCTATCCATCCATCATCCGTGCAGTGCCTGTCGATCTTATCTTCACAACCCAACCCAACCTCTCAAAATGCATGTTTCTCAGCTATCAAGTGTCACCGACACCCGCAATAGCCAAACAATTGATTCCAGAATATCCAAGACATGTGTTTCAAATATATCTCCCATTCCTATTCGTAGGATTCTCTATAGAGGCCCTGCAATCTCGTGTATAGAGTATAGACCACCACCAAATAAATCCACTATCCCGCAGAAACCCACTCTTCCCTTTTCCCCCATCATGGATCAACCCACACACAGACAGAAACTGGGTCCAAGCTGGTCATGGTCATGATGATCGTATATAGTCCCCAGCCTACCGGTTTCCATGGTGAAGCTTGGGGTCAGGCTTATCTCGTTTAGCCGTCCTTCTCTCTTCCTTTTCTTTCGTATTTTGGCCGGTTTCTTCGTGATTACGGAGACGAGATAGATTACTTGACCTTAATCATGGTTCGATTAAGTATAGTCGCTGTGCTCTATGCTGCGGTAGCAAGCGCGGTTGACTTTGATAAGCTTTCTGTTGGCAAGGGTCGCAGTCGTTTACCAGGGGCTTATATCTTTGAGTTCGAGGAAGATCATGTTCGTATATCTATATTCCTATATTTCCACATATACTAACTGATCTAGGACTGCGCCGACTTCTTCGCAAAGGCCTCGACAAATGGCAAGACTCGCATGCAGTACAACTACAAACTATTCAAAGGAGCTTCGATCCAATTCACAGATATCGACAATGCCGAGGACATTGCTTCAGAGATGGCCTTGCTGCCAGGCATCAAGCGAAAATGGCCTGTTCAGACCTTCAGCATCCCTAAGCCAGAGGTTCACTGGACGGGAACACCGGGTATGGAGTACAATGCTATTCAGAAGCGTGGGTTCGAGGAAAGAGATATGAATGATACGTTTTCGCCGCACGTCATGACACAGATTGATAAGTTGAAGGCTGAGGGTGTTACTGGCAAGGGTCTCAAGGTCGCCCTCGTTGATAGTGGTGTAAGTCATCCTCACCTTTTACAAGATTCATGGTACTGACACTTTGTATAGATCGACTACAAACATCCAGCTCTAGGAGGCTGCTTCGGCCCCAAATGCCTCGTCTCCTTCGGCAAAGATCTAGTAGGCGATGACTACGACGGTCTCAACAACGCCAAACCCGATAGCGACCCTATGGACTGCGCCGGCCACGGCACCCACGTCGCTGGTATCCTCGCCGCACAAAAGAACTCAATGGGATTCACAGGAGCTGCACCCGGCATCAAGATCGGAGCTTATCGCGCGTTCGGCTGTAACGGCGAGGCTGGAAACGACGTCCTTATCGCAGCGTTTAACCAGGCCTTTGAAGACGGTGCAGATATTATTTCTGCGTCTATTGGTGGCCCTTCTGGCTGGTCTGAAGAACCTTGGGCCGTTGCTGTTTCGAGAATCGTTGAACAGGGCGTTCCTTGTGTTCTCGCTGCTGGGAACGCAGGGTCCGCTGGGATGTTTTATGCCAGCACGGCCAGTAACGGAAAGAGAGTTACTTCTGTTGGATCTTTCGACAACACGAAATCTCTTTCACTATTGAATGAGTCCAAGTTTAGCGTTGACGGGGGACCTGAGCGCGAGTTTGGACATTTGAGCGGTAGACCGAGCGCTTGGAAAGGCGTCAAGCTTCCGCTCTGGGCACTCAACTACAACACTTCAACTCCCGACGATGGTTGTGATGAATTTCCCAAGAACACACCTGATCTTAGCAAGTATATCGTTCTCCTTCGACGAGGTACGTGTACGTTCGATCAGAAAGCCACCAATGCGGTAAAAGCTGGTGCGCAGTACATCATGTTCTACAGCAACAAGGAAGATCTCGCCCCTTTTACTCTAGAAAGCGTTAAGGGCATCAAAGCAACGAGTATCGTTTCTATCAAACAGGGTCAAGACTGGATCACAGATCTCAAGGCTAAGAAGAAGATTGTTATGAGCATGTCAGATGGAAGCGACGGCAATGTCATTCTTGAGCAGGCTCCCAATAACGTCACGGCTGGTGCACCCAGTACATTTTCTTCATGGGGCCCAACATGGGAAATGGACCTTAAACCACAATTCGGAGCTCCGGGTGGTCAAATCCTCTCAACTTACCCTCGAAGCATGGGAAGTTACGCTGTCTTGTCTGGTACCTCTATGGCTTCACCTCTCGTCGCTGGTATCGTCGCCCTCATTGCAGAAGTCAGGGGCACTCGCGATCCAGCACTGATCGAGAACCTCCTTTCAGCTAATGCTAACCCACAACTATTCAACGACGGAAAAGCCTTCCATGAGTATCTTGCGCCTGTTCCGCAGCAGGGTGGCGGTATCTTGCAGGCTCATGATGCCGCCCACGCAAAGATTCTTCTATCGCGTTCGAGCCTTTCGTTCAACGACACAGATAACTTTTCTGAGTCGTTGAACTTTACGGTTAAGAATACAGGCAAGAAGCAGGTTGACTTGCAGATTTCTCACGTCCCTGCTGTAACTGCGTTCACACTTGTCAAGGACACTATCTATCCGGCCAGCTTTCCGAATGACTTCGCCACAGAGAAGGCCAGTCTCAAGTTTAGCGAGTCCAAACTCACCATTGATGCAGGCGAAAGCATCACCATTGAAGTTCTCGCCACGCCTCCCAAGGGACTCAACGCCACACGTCTGCCTGTCTGGTCAGGCTACGTAACCATCAACGGCACCGACGGAACATCTCTATCTCTCCCCTACCAAGGCCTAACAGGCTCCCTCCACGACTCCAAGGTCCTCGGCCCCAAGGACACATGGTTCGCAAACTCAACCGACGAAAACCGCTTCCCCGTGCGGGACAACACAACATGGACACTCCCCAAGCCCGGCACGGCAAACAATCTCACTGACACACTCCCCGGCATGACTTGGTTCCTCGCTCTCGGTTCAGCCAAGCTTCACGCCGAGATTATTCCCGTGACCACCGAAAAGCCAACTGGCCCTACAAAGCCACGCGTTATCGGCGAGCCCATGGGTTTCCCCCTGTTATGGAACCCAATGGGTGCTAACTCGCAAGCCTTCACTGGTGAACTTGCAGATGGCAAATTTGCGCCTGCGGGACAGTACGTTGTTCGATACAAAGCATTGAGAATTTTCGGAGATGAGAAGAAGAAAGAAGATTGGGATGAGTCGATTTCGCCAGTTTTCGGAATTCGATACAACAAGTAAGGCTTGTTTGTACCTTCTCACAGGCGTTTATGGGTTATTTTTTTTCATGTACAAAAGCATCAGAGATGTAATAGGGTTTCGGATAAGAATTGGACATTGGTTAATTATCGGGATAGTTACGCTTAGATTAGAATGCAAATGTAGCTGCTAGGACTGCTACATAGACAGAAACAAGAATAGAATCTGTGTATCTAACTTCTTAAATCTTCAACGTGTATGAGAACGAATCCGACAAGCAGATTGATCAAGTGACTCCTGACCCGATACCTAACGAGACCCTGTTTCAAATTTACCACTCGACAGTATTCGCCAAAAACATACTCCTAAGCTGTTGCGTTGTGTAATGGACAATCTTGCAACGTGAGCCAAACAATGCAAATCCTAAGAAACAAAACAAAACACCTTAAATGACTATCGGTGTTGTGACGGGAAATCTTGTACCGCTATGTCGTGTATCGCCGATCTAGTTGAGCCATGATTCTAAGAAACCATTATTTCATCATCTTCTTAGTTCTCGTCCTCGTCGTCTTTACTCATCGATGACTTCTTTCCCTCAGGTATATGTCTGCAAACGACAGCGAAGGCGATAGCACACGGTATCAGTACCACCCACGCCAGGTGACCGCCAAAGATTTGTCCGCGGACACCTATGGCATAAATAGCTGTTGCAGCGCCTGGATCAACGGCCCGGATACCGCTTGCAAAACTCATGGCCAGAGCATTCAGCATGCCCACTAGGTAAGGTTCGGGCGCAGCGTCATTCAGAGCTAGCTGCACGCCTGTGAAGGCCATGGAGACGCCAGGACCAACAATCATTACCACAGAGCCCAAGATCCAGAACAACACGTTAGCAACGGGTGTGTCTGCACGCAAAAGCTGGTTAAGCGCTATAAAACCGAGGAAGAACCATGGATACGCATATCCGCAGAGCTTCATGACACCACGCGTGCCCATGCGTTTGTGAAGCATGGGGAATGCGATGAGTAGCCAAATAGCTTGACTGGCGCCCTGAATAGCCATGTACACGGAGATCTTAAACGAGTTGAAGCCCATGCCACCGAGGTTAACAGGGGTGTAGAGAGCGACTGGTAGAATAGCTGTGAAGCTAAATGCAAGAAACATGGCGTGGCCGTAGGTCCAAAGAACGATGCCCACGTCAGGGTACTTCAATATCTCCCGTGTTGATGGTTTTGACTGATCGTTGGTTTCCTGGGAAGATTCCTTGGGCTTGTCTAATGTCTCTTTGAGGAGAAAGGCGCTGGTGATGCAGCCGGTAGAGCTAATTGCACCAACAACAAAGCCTTGCAGCGCGTAGGGGTAGTCGATAAAGAACTGAACATTTCCAAACGCCTTTGGGAACTGATGTGCTGGATCTGCCAGAGCACCACCAATAATGGGGCCCAAGAAAATTCCCACGTTTCCTCCGAATGCAAACCAGCTGAAGGCTTTGGCCTGCGTCTCAGGAGTGCTGAGCTCGGAGATCATGGTCCTGATTACAAGACCTGAACCAGAAAAGACACCAGCTATGCATCGGAATAAGATCATCTGCCAGATGGTCTTGGACATGCCGAACAAAACGGGACCAACCGCCGTGCCAAAGAGCGTGATGAGGAGAACGGGTTTCCGACCAATACGATCAGCGAGAAGACTCCAACTCACAAGAACCAGCATCTGAGTAGCCGAGAAGAGAGACTCAATAAGACCGCTGTAGAAACCGACATCGGACTTGGGGAGGTTGCCATTCTCCTGAACCATCTGCGCAATGAAGGGGAAGATAGAGAAGAAGGCGATTGGCTCCATCACACGTGCATAGCAGAGCAACAAAATCTGAAGCTTGGGCAGGGGTTTGCCCGCCGGCTTTGCAACACCCGCTTCTTCCGAGGTGCCATCTCCGGTGGTAGCCACAGCTCCGTAGGTCCCAGACACGGAGGCAGGACCGGAGCCGACGGCTGGTGATGCGGTGCCGATGAGCGTGGAAGCTTCGGTATCAGCATCAGGAGCGAGTTGACCGCCGACGAGAAGAGGCGTTGCCTCAGATGCACCCCAATCTTTGGGGGAGCCGGGACTCGATGATCGAGCCGGTGGTGCCGTCATTGTGTTGCGTGGCAAAGCGTTTTGATGCGCTTATGTCGCGTTCACGATGAGGCTTGATTTGTTTGACTGATGGGTGAGAGAGAAAGATAGATTAGGCGGTGTCCCTGGTAGTGATTGACAGGGATTAGGATGCACCCAAGTGGCTGGTTTTGCTTCTTCTGCACGCCGGAGGGTCTTGGCGTCCTCGGGATCGATTGTGATCACAATTCTGAGAGGGTGAGATTGAGTGCAACATGTTGGCAACGGTTTTTATGGATCTCTCTCAGACGTGCTGACTTTCCTCTTTCGGTTCCGATTGAAGATGTCATCTCACCTCACGGAGAAGAGTCACGTGCGAACTTTCAAGCTCAAGCTATAGGGTAAGCCTCTCCATCTTGGACGTTTCATCATGGATTGGGAACCTTACCCATGCTGACAACGAGTTCATGTCATCTTAGAACTCTGCAACGGTCCAAAGTCAGCATCAACAAGTCACAATGTGTTATTTTCATACCAGATGAACAAGCTTAGCTAAGTCTTCAGCATTCTCATGAAAACCCAGTCTCTGTTGCATGTTAAGGTTTCTAATCTGGTCAATCCATGACGAGTTTCAAATATACTAGCCACAGATTTGAGCATGATATTTGATGCAATAAGTGGCTGAACAGGCATAGAGATACCTGATATAGCCCTTGGTAGTGACGAGTCACCACTCGGCACCAACAATATTAAGCCTCTCTGCTTCCAGTCTTCTCACAAATCAAACAACTTGGACACTGCAGGTTCTTCGACCGAGAGACAAAATGAGCTTTGCATACCACCTTTTGGTGTCATAGACAACGCAACAAGGAAGAAGCATGCAGTAACAGGAGAGACTGCGTCAATGAACCCCAGGTGAAGCAACTTTGTCTTCTTTTTAGGCTGTTGTCGCCAAGTATCGGTGCGTGGCAGTAGTCGTTTCGTCGTAAAAGTGCACTACTAAAAATCATGGATGCCGATCACTATCACGGTTTGAAACAAGGCGGTTTCTTCCGAGCCAACAAATCCGTTCCAAATACACACCGAACATATCAAAACGTGGGCAGTGGATTATAGTCAAGGACAGGCGTGTCTTGGCATAACCGGCGCACGCGCGATATATCATCGGTGGGGTTAGATTGAATCTACCAGCTGTAAAGAAACCAGCTTGTTGGCATTCACTGTGCGGAGGTCTCCTAATATTTGACGGCAGAGAGTCGTAAGTGAATCGTCCTAATGGCGTTTCCGCAACTGAAATGGCTGATGAATTGTAATGTGTTGTGGTCGGCTCTTGATGTATTGTCTGATTGATTGTTGACTAAGAGGTACAAGGGCAGGCATGTCAGATACCTCCATTGTCACACAACATGAAGATCTCCCATGAAAATCAAGTTTTCTGTTTTCGGTGAAGAGTTCTAGGCTGGCGGTCTATGTATTGTCGAATAGGGCCGTTTCCAAATCTGCAGGTCTCATAAATCGTCGAAGTCGCGTCCTGAATTTAAAAACCGGCTATCTGGGATCGCCAAGATGATATGGTGCCTTTGGCTCTTGGATGTGGACTTTTGTGATATGGAACTTCCTAGACAGGACACTTATTCGTTGAAATAGTCCGCTGTCGTCGTTGGGCTTGATATGGTGGCCGGGTGTTCGACGATCGATCGTTCCGTTCCCTGAGACATGTCAAATGACAGCGGCAGATCTGCAGTAGTGGAAATTATGAGCGCATGAGAGATAAAAATGATGCTGTCCAAGATAAGATCGACAAAGGAGGGAAGTGAGCATTGACTCAACGAGCAAATATCTGAATCAATTGTTGCGCATTTGTTGCAGACACAACATGACTGCCAACAGGTCAGCGTCAACAAAGTCCAACAATAACATCGGGCCTTTGTCCTAGATATCTCAATTCGGTTATCTGTTCGGCGCAGCTGATATTAAGAACCAATAGGAACTGGTCCGTTGGGACTTCCTTCGAGACATATGCCTCGAGTTGTGTTGGTAGCAAACAGGATAATAGGTACCTAGTCATGCAAAGTCTGCAACCACTAGCTCTGAGCTGCAGGAGGCTATGTAGCATCGACGTGGCGTGATTTGGCGGTTTATTAGTGGGAGAAACCACCTCAAACAAGTTCCAAAATCTTGTTCAGTATCCAAGATTTTTTTTTATTAGCTAGCCGAGAGGTAATACGGAACCGCAATAATCAGATGAGTCAAAATGCTGACACAGAAGATAACGAAGACAAGAAGCTTTTAGGGCATGAACTTGAACGAGCATGACAGACAGACAAGATCCAGTGGGTGGGTCAGGGATCTCCCCTGTTCGAGGTTCGAGGTCCCTTGCTGAAGATCGCTGTCTCACTCCAGAACAGCCTAACTTTAACGCTACGCTATCACAATGACCTAACAGCCCATGGAGGTCATGCCATTTTTCTTTATACCTCCAAGCTTCTTAAGCTTCTAATGCATATTCGTTGGCTGGCACGTAGTCTACCTCTAGTTAATAGTCCGAGAGTCGTCGGTCGAGTCCATTTTATTCCCGGATGCCACTGCCGGGTGATGTAGATCCTGGTCATAGCTCTAAAGGTTTTCCCCCCTACCCCTGAACCTAGTACGTGCATTCATGCAGTGTCATCATGTTCGCGTTTTTAGCAAGACGTACGGAGTACGTACGTACTCAACTCCGTACGGCCAACCAGCCAGCTTTAGTATGTAGTTGGGCTGCTTGGCAACGACTAGAACACTACACTACCGTTTGGCCGAAGTGTGCATGTCCGTGGTCTTTCTTCAACAATACTTCCTAGCTCCCTGAGCCGGGCCAGGTCGGCCGCTCATCCCACTCACTGCAAGTGTCCAAAGGGTGAAGCCTCGCGATTCAGAGCGGACGGAATCTGTTGGTCGACAACCTCATATTTCCCCTTTTCTCTTCACTCATGGTACAACATATGCAGAAATGCAAGACAAGACAACAGTGCCACTTTCACGCCGAAAGGTCATATGAGAGAGTTGTTGCTTTTTGTGAGTACTTTCAGTACTTTATGTAGCTTCGGTTCAAGATCGGTATCGCAAACCTGTATTTGAAGATATGGAAAGGCGTCTTAACCACCAACCAAAAGTCCACGATCCGGCGAGTCGAAGACCATTGTAACCATCGCGCCACAGATGTTTCAGCCTTTTCTTCTTCTAATCTATTTCTGCGGAGATGGCACGTGGCTAAAAGTTCTCATCTGAACCATAAACATGCCAGCCAAAATCTCAAGTGCCGTCTTGTTACGGCTGATGAACCCAGGTACGAGAGGCTTGCATGTCTTCGATCCCCCACTCCCGCCGAGAAAAGAAAAGAATAGCAAAAAAGGGGGGAAAAACAAGAGCTCAAACATAAGAAATAGAGATCAGCCTGTTTCGGTTTCTGCATGCCATGATTACTGATCAGGGCCGATCCATCCATCCATCCCGCAAGCTCGGGTCGTTCTAGTTGAAGGCATTTTGTTAGGTACCTAGTTATGATACAAGCCACTGTACGGACTACTGAAGTTTTACTTTTCGAAGGCAACGGCCACATCGCTTTGGGTTTCGTCAGGGCATCGTGACCGCATAAAAATACCGAGATTGGCGCGATTTACCGCATATTTTGCACTTTTACAACTGGTGTGCTGGTGTTAGTGGTGTAGGATTTTGGCTTGGCAACTATTGAACCCGACAAATCGGGCTGACGTTTACTAACTAATTAACGCTGGCGCCGTTGGAACTATTACTGCATATGTACTAATTTTAACGGAACAAACAGACCGTCTTTTCATGCCCCATGTCCCAATGCCAAGCCAAGCCATGTTATCCATCAATCATGCCCTTGCTACCTTTGCTAAACATGTGCTCCACCCTCCGAGACTGGGCTCTCCCAGATACCTACATACATAGGTATGATATGCGAGCAGGGATCGTGAGGTGATGCGAAGCGAGCTGCAGGGATCGGCCCCAAGCCCTGTTCCGTCACTTACATTCACTCTGTCAGTACATAGGTATGGAAAACTGCCGAGCTTTTACCTACCTACCTTATGGACCAACCTTGATATTGTTATTTTAATGCATCACTGATACCTCACCTAGGTACGAGTCAAGATTTGTTGTGCCTGGCCTGTCATCGCCTCATTTCATCTGCCGCGGCCCGCCTCGCTTCACTACCACCTCACATCAAATCACACATCAGCCAGCCCTCCTTTTTACACTTTTATACAGACCTTGTCTTAAACAAACCCATAATATCAAGTATTGATCCGAGGCTTCTCTTTGTCAAAGGTTCTGCACTTGCATATACCGAACACATCTCTTCCACTCGGTCTCTATTCCGATTACATGAGCTGCAGCAACGTCAAGAAAAAGAAACAAAGACACCTTGTTCGTCCATCAAGGTATCGTGACTTCACCTACTCGCGGTATCTCTTCTCGCCATTTACCTCATACCTGACGCCGCAAGCTCCACGATCCCGACAACCTGTATGTATGTTGTTGGTTCATCTCAGAGGTATCGAAACCGATAGAATATCTCTGATAGGAAGAGGCTTGGGTGGTGCACATCTACACTGCCCAGATATGATATAAAACCTTTCCTGGTCCTGTCTTGAAGCGGCATACTAGTGCCATGTATACAAAGTTTATTTCAAGCGAACCATTAAAGATCTCATCACCACAACCACCACTACAATATGCCCACCTGTGCTATTGTGGTTCAACCACCTTCACGAGCTCAGGTCTCCGCGATTCTGCATCCTCCCCTTGTTGCAGAGCTGACCTTTAAAGGCTCATCACTTGGATACTCTTTCTTCGCCATGGCTATCCTGGTCGCCCGGAATGGAGATGCCGTGGATGGGGGTTTATATGGGAGTAGCAGTGTTTCTGGCATGGATCTGAGCACACCTGGATCTTCGAGGAGTTCAATCTATTTCCCTTTCACAGACCTTGCCATCTTGTATGAAGGAGCCTATAAAATCAGGGTGGATGTCTACAAGGTTGTCCATGATAATCCAGACGGATATATCCATCAAGAGCAAGCCAAGAGCAGTCGAGTCATTGTCAGCAACGAAGCAGTGCCAGCTGAAAGCACCGGTAAGTCATACCGGCCCTAGGAAAACAAGCCCACAGAACTCATTTTGGAGTATTAGGCTCTAGCGATGCGCGCAGCGTCATACGAGCTCTACGGGCTGCTGGTATCGCTATTCCTTAATTCATCAGCAATCTCGCAAATCCCAAGGTTTTAGTCTTGAAGAATTATTCAACCTCACAGCGAGATAAACGAAAAGCCAATGACTAAATCAGGTTTAATTCGAATTTTTAGCAGAGACATAGACAATTTGGAGAAGAGCTGGTAGGTTACAACGAGTATTTTGAAGAACCGCGGCATGTTATCCATGGTGTTTTAATCGGGAGATTTCACGTGTGTTATAGATCTATAGGTCTTAGAGGGTCAGTAGAATTTACCCATCAATTATTGTGTGTTAACGTTGTATGGCCAAGTTGCAAAAATCATACCTATCCTCGGATCTTGCCCGCTGGCATACCCACATACACGTTGCACTACGTCTCGCTTAGAAGCTGATGGTACCCTCGGCGGCTCAAGAGGTCCCCAAGCTGCAGATCAGCGTACATAATCTGACTCATTTTTAGCGAAGGTGTTGTGATTTTTGTTTCCTCGGCAGTTTTGACAGTTCTTGTTTGACGTTGGTATCCAGGCGTTTGGTGCAAAGGCTTAGACTCATCACTATTCCGACTATTCTCCACCCAAACTTCAAACTAGGGTATCGATATCCGTAGAATACTAACGCTATGACCATGCCCGATTCGAAAAAGGGTAATCTGATCGTAAAAGTGGCTGAAATGAAACATCTATCCCGACCTTCAGAATACATTCGCTGTCTAAGCCAGGGCCAAAAAGGCTATCTCATTGATCAAGAGGATAGGCAATATGTTTCGGAAGCTATATCGTCAGAAAGCTCTTAAATTGGTAGGGTCCAGGATGAAACGCTTTGGATCCGGGTGAAGGTCCCTACGGCGGCCCCGTATTCCCGGCCTGACAGGGGGATGGGCTGTGTAGGAGGCGAATATGCAGTGTAAAACTTAACTACAGCCCTACAGGTACAGTACATGCATTTATGCACGCATGTACGTCACCTCCTTCACCTAGACCGGTGTGATGAAGCGCTGTGAGACATACAGAACTCCCCGAGCCATCCGATGACATTCATTCTACCTCCACAAGAGGGTTGTGTCATTGTGACCAGTTTGCCAAGCCGGGAGAGAGCTTGGACCTTTGCATGTTTCGACTTCCAACTGTGAACTAGGTAGGTGTAAAATTGTTAGCATCTTGGTAAAATGTAGCGTTACCTAATCTGTATAAGGCATGTTATCTCGTGAGGCTTCGCTTCTTGGTTCAGGATCACATTCTCCGAAAGTCTTGGCAATGTATGTACATACACTATGTCCGATACCCCTGTCAATAGACTATTGGCCTAAGCGCCTGCAGGGACTTGTTCTCTCTTCTTCTTCTGTTCTTTATTCTGGATAAGCTCCCGCGATATGCACATATCTGACCATATGCGCATTGTCACTAGAACCTTTTGAGTCATTGTGAAGCGCCTAACTTGACTCTCTAGGTAAGGATGTCTCGGCGGCTCCCGATGGATACCTGTACAATATGTCAGCTGAGATATTCCTTGGGAATATATCCAGTTTCTGGTGAGGTTCATCCAAATCTGACTAACTAAAACTGGGCTCATCCCTGATATTGAGGGTTCGATCTGGAGTGGAGTCATTCAGGAACATGTATGTCGATCACAGATGAAGGTGACACTTGATCAATAATCATGAAAGAATATTCACTGCCATACCTTACTGGGAAATGATTGTTGCTATTGGAGATTACCGAACCAGTGTACCGGTGTATAGGTGACCGATGCTGGTTACAAGGGCGAGGGAGAAAAGCTTGGCGCGGAACAATAAACCGCGGTATCAATGTGGATACTGACGTATAACTAGTTTTCGAGCCACCATGGTTGCTTTCCCCCCATGTGGCTATGTTCATGGGTTGCACAAACCATGGTTAACTGACGACTTATATAGCGTCGATCACGGCAATTGAGAACTTTTGCCAAGATCTTGCATGAAGTGAACCCTCAGCTGAGAGTGCCAAGACGCCCTGCCTTACCTTGCATATCACGACACTGGGGATGGGTGCATGTTTTGGGGCTCTGCGTAATAAAAACCGGTTAACAAACCCCGGATCGCTCATCTCCCGGGCCTCTTTTTTACTTATGCAATCAAGTATCAGGATGAGACAAGCAGTAGCGGATTATTTGGATAATCGCGCCCACTTCAAGTCAGTCACTGAGTCGTAATAATTACGATAACCTGGCTCATGGACTCTGCGGGTCTGAAGCTGGAGATACTCATCTCAATCTTTTTAAAGCTGTCACTATGTGGGCTGTACTGGTACCGGCCTGACAGACCGAGTCATTGGGATATTACCAGTTACTTCATTGAGTTCTGCAATGGCTATTACCTGCACATTTGTAATCAGTTCGTCAAGAATGATTCAGACAATCGGTACTTATGCAAACCTGTAGAGTCTCAAGACGGCCCGGAGCCGGCGCTTGTTGAACTGTATCAGCCACGATGAATACCTGGAACGGTGGCTTAGGAAACTTGCATATCAAATACCCCTTGCATGAGTACTCAAAAAGAGTTACCTTGGTAACAACACCTGAGAAACTGGCTGTGATTTGAGGTGTTTTGCCAAGTCACGATATGGCCGCGATATCACGTGAACTAAAATTTGGATCTCAGACTTGGAAGGGAAAGTACTCCGGCGCTATCATGTAGGGCTGACTTACCTGCCCTCCCAAGGCGTTCCAGCGAGCATCTGCCAGCTTTTCTGTTAGCACACATGTACCCCCACCAAACGGAATTTTCTCTCAGATCCCCTCATCAGAACACACACAGCTCACACCCAGCCCGTCAACGGCGATATCATTACGCAGCCTTTGGATACAATCTTTTGGTAGTAACCTTAATCTACCGAATCTAATAAAATGGTCTACTACTTCACATCTAACGTCATCGAGCCATCGGGCTTCATCTATGTCGGCAAGGACAAGTTCGAGAGTATGCCTCTAAACAATCACAATGCGCTGTTCCCCCGCCGGCTGAGACTGAATTCTAGATGAGGATTTGATCAAGTTTGGCTGGGAAGAGGATATCTGGTAAGTCTCCTGCAGAATTGAGTGGGAGGGTGGGTGCTAAATGACTTGTAGGGTGAGCAATGTTAAGCGGAACAGACGAGACAATACTAATTCCTGCGACTCAGTTTCACGCAGATAAACTATCTAGTGCTCATATCTACCTACGAATGAGAGAGGGTCAATCATGGGACGCCCTCCCCGAAGAACTCGTCATGGATCTCGCCCAGTTGACAAAGGCCAACTCTATCGAGGGTACCATCCCATCCTTCCTTAACCTCAAGCCCTTCTAACACGACAAAGGCAACAAGAAAGATAATGTGACAGTTATCTACACCCCATGGTCTAACCTGAAGAAAGACGGCAGCATGGAGGTCGGCCAAGTCGGCTTCAAGGACCCCCGCAAAGTAAAGCGCGTGCTCGTTCCCCAGCGCGAGAACCCCATCGTCAACCGTCTCAATAAGACAAAAGTTGAGAAGAAGCCCGACTTGAAGCAGGAGAAGGACGATCGCCTCAAGGAGCTACGACGCCGCGACCAGGCAGCCTTTCAAATCAGGGTAAGTGAGCCCTCTTGCTGAAAACTGGATGAGATGGCTGACGCCTTTGTAGAAGAAGGAAGAGGCCCGACAGGCTCAGGAGTGGAAGGAAAAGAAGTACCAGAAGGATCATGCGTATGATGACATTTTCACGGAGGATAACATGGCTGCATCAAGCAACCAGGACCGAGATGAGAACTGGGAGGACGACTTCATGTAAAAGGATGACAGAATGCTTATTGCAATTTATCCGCCGAGAAATCCAGTCTTGAACTACCTATCTCATTTTCATCATATCTCAACCGTCTCGCTAACAGGGTATCCAGTTCCTTGCCCAACAAAGTAAAACACGGAACGACTACTGTCGTTGTCAACCGCTAACGCCTATCCCAAAACTACCGCTCATACTCATCTCTTCAAACCGATTCGAAAGTCCACTCAGGTCACTTGATGTTTCGAGGCGAATAGGGCTCGATGAGCTCCGATCGCTGACGCCGCTGCAGGTTGAAAGGGGCGACTTTCGTGTGCTCCTGGTATTGATTGGATCCGGAGACGTCACCAACTGTGGGGGCAGATCGTCTTCCTCTTCAACAAGATCCTCTAGATCGTCTTCATCAGGCACAAAGGCCTGTTTCTTGAAGGAGCGAATCTCCGCAGTTACCACGGCCTGTCCTCCAGGAAGCTTTACTTCATGAGCCTCCAGTGTGTCTGCAATGTCCTGGAGAAGAACATCCATGGGGCAGATGTATGCAACTCTCTTGCGCTGACTCCAAGCCAAGACGTGGCCGCAAAGCTGACCCTCTTCACGGCTGACGATCCAGGCTCCGCTATCACCGGGAATACCAAGAGGTACGCCCTTATGGTGCGACTCTTGTTCTGATCCGTCTGCGCTGGTAACTTGATACGCATGGCTGGGTGAAACACGCCCATAGATCTTTACGCTGGTCAGAGCAGGGAGAATCTTTCCAGTCTGCAGACCGCTTGTGCGAGCCATGCACTGCACCTCCATGTTGGGTAGGGAGTCTGATGGAGCAACAGTTGTTGGTCGCAGCATGGTCGAGCCAGCCATTTGCTTTGGACCAAGGTTTTGAGTAAACGTGTTACTGTCGATGCGGGGGATTGTGTTTTCATCCGGCAGTCTGTCGTGGGCAAATTCGAAAAGCGCCCAGTCGACCTCGTGCACAAGTCCCGAGGCCTGTTTGCGACGAATGCCACTTGAAGCATAGATCTCACCGACACTGTATGTATCAAGGTGGTCTTCATCTTGAGTCTCAGGGTCGGGATAGAATCCCTCTTCCACATCATCCAGAGCTGGCTGTGTGACGATATAGCCATCACCGCATCCTGGTTCAATGCCAGGAATATCTCCAGGCTCGCTGTACTCCTCGTCATCGTCCTCATTTTCATCATCCTCATAGTCGCTGGTGATGTCAGAGTCGGAGTAGGCCTCAGACTCGGTGTCGGACAGGTCATAGCCAAACTCATCATCAACTGTGCTATCATCGCCAGACTGAGCATACCAGTCCATATCAGGCAATGCACTGCACCTCAAAGTATCAGTTGGTCCAAAGTCGCGGTCTGGATCATCGAGCATGTGGTGGACTGTCATTCCGTACGGCTTGTCGTCGACCATGACGAGACCTCCAAGGCTAACAGGGGGCAGATGTCGATCTCCAATCCAAGCTCCAATACTGGCGCCATTACCTGGACGTTCCTGATACTCTGGGTTGATAGCATCAACCTCGTCTGCTTCTAGGCCATGGCCTTTGCCACTCCTTCGAGCCATGGATCGGAGGACGGAGCCTGGCTGTCGACGAGATCTCAAAACATGTCCGCGACAGACTTTGAGTCCAAACCCAGTGTTTCCGTCAAAGAGGTCGCCGATTCTTTTCTTGAGAATAGCTCGAACTTTACCAACTGAAGTACATACGACAAGCACTGTTGGCTGGGTCTTCTGAGGGCTTGGGCCAACAGACTCAAGTGAAATCTCAACAGACTCGGGGTGCTTGCGATAGAAGTGACGAAGAGCATGGTTGATCTGGGGCATGAGGATCTTGTTCCACTTATCGACGACCTCAGGCGCTAGAGGAACATGGGGGTAAAGACGCATCTTGGTTTCCGACTGCTTGTCAAGGGCATCTGTGGATAGTGAGCATTAAGTAATCTCATATGAAAACAGAAAGACATACCGTCATTATCAGCGACACTCTCATTCTTGAAGGCATTCTTCTCTGCCCCCAAGTTTGGTGCTGATGCCGACATTGGCTTCTCGCTCGCAGCCTTCAATGATGGCTTGAAGTCCTTGACATCCTTGACATCTTTGTTCATCTTCATAGGGGTATCCATGGTGGGAGTTGCTGTCTCTGTCGGGTTGAGTTCTTGATCCAGCCTGTCCTCCAGACCACTGACACCATCCAGGATACAGCAGGCTTCCAAGAAGCGACTGCATCTTACCTGGACAGACGAGAGCAGGGACTCGCCAGAGGATCGTCCAGTGAGCTCGTCATCAACAGCGGTCCAGCAGGCATGAACTGCCTTCATGTACAGGCTACCACATCTAACAGCAAGCTCTTCCAATGCCGACTCCGGGATGGAAGTGGAGCCTTCAGGTACGATATCCTCGAGTCTCTTCCACAGACCAACTGAGAGTAGAAGCGTGGCTAGGGAGTACAGATCGAAAACTCTCTGGTCGGAGTTGTTGGCAAGGGGTGAGCTTTGCAAGTTGCGTGGATCTAGCGGATGGCGGGACAGATTTGATCCTGAAGGGCCGTCCTCCGAAAAGAGGTCAAAAGACGAAAGTAGAGGACGTCTAATATCTACCTCGCCATTAGTCGATCCCGGTTGCGAGGTCGCTGCATCGCAAAACGAGACAGTGTCCAGGACTATGTTTCCATGAGTGATGCCGCGAGCATGTAGGTCGAAAACAGTGTTCATCAGGTTATGAGCCAGTCTGAACTTGGCTTCAAGCTTAGGCTCTGATCCCGATACGGAGAGAAGATCGTTCAAAGTCGGAAGGTTGTATGATGGGTTCTTTGTGAGGCTCTCGAATGAGACGGCATTAAAGGATGGCGGAAATCGATAGACAAGTCCAAGTCTTGAGTTCTCTAGATCTTCGAAGTAACCCAAAAGTCGCGGTAATCCAGTCCAGGTTCCAGGCGATCGTTGGGAATCTTGCTGTAGGCCGGCAGATAGTTTCTCGAAGCGAGCCATGGGAGGCATGATGCCTGTGACAGAGTAAATCGGGTCAAAAGTGGCGTATTCGAGAAGCAATGGTGCCCATGGTTGGCGAGTAGTTCCGTGAGTGAGCTCCGAATAAGCTATCTTGCTCATGAAGACAACTTCACGGGGAGCAGAAGCCTCATCACCTTGCTTGGGGCGTAAGTGTGTAAGAGTCTGTGGGTTAATTTGCTGAGGTGTTTGCATGCGACTTGATTCGAATGGTCGGTACTCCTCGGTCGATGACATGGATTTAAATGGCGTTTTTGATGATCGTCTTGGAATCCCACCAGCTGCTCGTGTCCGGGAGAGATCGTAGAGTGTGTCAATTGACGCAGTAAGATCATTGACAAGATCCTCAAAATGATTCTTATCCCATTGAACCAAAGGTGGCTTTGTATCTTTTGAAGTCTGAGGTGCTGAAATCATACGCTTTGAACTCAACCAAAGAGGTTCAGCTTCTGCTAGGATGTCTTTGATAGTGGACATGATACTTCCAACGACTTCACTCAAACCAGCTTTTGATAGAGACTCATCGATCTCGACAGATTGAGTTGGATCAGACCATTCGAGACCCCAACTGACAAGACGATCCTTTTGAATACGGAGTTTTCGATGTAAGGCCTTTATTTCCGGATCTTGCTCATTTTGAATAGGTTCCTTGACAAAGTCACTCGATTTCTTAGTATCGTTGTAGAGTCTGCTGAGGCGTTTTTGAAAGGGTAGCTGAAAGCCGCCCAGCGGTAGAAACGATTCCATTTTTTGGTGCACTTGCTGTGATTTATATGTACTGTTTTAAGATGAGAGAGATAGAAGGGAGAAGTTATTTATGTAGTTATCGCCAAGTCTGACTGTGATTGATGCTGGTGTTGATGCTGGATGGCGATCTGATGCGGGGCTCTTCTCTTGGGAGTGTGTAACTAGTGAGGCTCAGCAAGCATTGACATCCTTGGCTTGGCTGTAACTAAGTAGTTAAGAAGAATGATAAGAAAACAAGTCACATGCAAGAAGAAAAAAGAGGCAGTAGATAATGTTATTTGATCGAATCATCAATTTTGGTGAGAGAAGCTGTTTCTGTTTCATTGCTGGCTGTTTATTTCGTTGCCTACACAAAAGCGGATCTTGCGGCGCGGCCTATTTGCGGTCATTTTCCAAGGGAGGGTCTCACTCACTCTCACAATTTGGGAAATGCTGCTGCCTGAAATGAAGCGATCAGCAACTGTCTAATTGGTTGGGACTATAATATTCCGCTCCGGATCGCTATCTAATCACATGATCCCCATACAAAGAATTTGGCTGCCTATCAACCCTTGCTACCTTGTTATGCCACTTATACTCTATCACCAGCTTTATCTATGCATGTGGCTTACGCCATGACATTAGTTTCTAAACCCCTCTTGATAAAATTGATATACTCAAGCCATATCGTACTGATTCTATGCATTGATAACCCGTATCAACGGCAACTTGCATGGCCTTGTATAACCCTTGTCAATTACTTCGATAAACCATTCTCTTCCCCTCAATGCTAGTAACAGATCCTACTAGGGTCTTAAAGAGCCTCACACTTTAACCGGTGCTGTATTAATTTGATTGCCCAACGAGGATCAAGTCCGAATACGTTGGCATAGGCTTCAATGTTCGGGACCACCATCATTCCATTACGCATTTGGACATTACTAAGACGTGGCTAGCTCATAATTACGTTCAAAGTGTGAACTGCCGCGTTAAAGAATGGAGTTTGGGTGACGTTGCTTTCAGAAGCTACTAGTCACATGTCGTCCACACTTACACGGCAACTCCCTCAAACATCTTGAACTAAACGAGTTGAAGTGGAGTAAACTCCATTCTATATTCTCTATTCTCCCAAACTACTACGTACCTTCATTCTCTGAATGGCTTGTATACGCAAACTGGCGTAATCCAGCCCTCTTCAGATCAGCTCGCGTCCTCTCCACGATGGGTAACAAATCTCCCACTTACCGATGCCCAAGCCTTCGCCCAGGTGCTTGGAAAAGAGGCCTACATATTCTTTCAGTAATTCCCGATGCCCGGCAAGTCCGAGATGTTGTCCTTAAGTGGAAGCCTGGGAGCGCCGCGTGCCAGCATATCGAATCGCTCTTCACCCAATCCTGTACAGCCTCAAAGCTCATAACCAAAAGAGATTAGAGGCCCAGGGTTCTTCAACGTTACCAGGCATTCCATAATGAGTGCCTTGGATATACTCAGAATCCATCGTAGGCAATACAATACTGCCTGAAGGAGTATTTGTCTTGATCGATTCGGTAACCGACAACCCGTAGCATCCGCGCATTGTAATCGTCCCCCTGGATGACACTGCACACTTGACCATAATCAATTCAAGGAGTTGTAGGCTTCCACGTTTCGATAGGGGTTGCTTAAACTTCTCTTCTGCGTACCGTACTCCATGTTAGCCCAGGCAGGAATATTTGCCCCTCTCAATTCGATGGTTTTAAGTAGTTGCATGTAGCGACAACTCAGGCCGGCAGCTGTCTATGCCATACAGGGAATGTCACCCTCGTCAAACCATACATAGACTGGGTTGGGACATCTGCCAAATAGCAATCTCAAGAAGACTTCTTCATTCTAAGCACTTTCACGGATAGACAAACTTAAAGTTGAAGTTAAAAGTTGGATATTGAATATAGAAACTAACCCAGACCTGACGCCTCATCTAACCTCCTTCATTTCTAACCGTCTTCATGACGTGACGTAAACCATGGTAGCATAAATCGCCTGCACAAAAAAACACTGGGAGTGACTCCCATATCATAAATCCTCCTCAAGTACATCCTCTTTTATCCTCCTCTACTGCTGGAGGTACTTGAGAATCTGCTCCCGCTCCTCAACGGGCATGACTCTCAGCACCTCACGAACACCAGTCCAACCAGCCTTGGCATGGTTTCGGACAACACTGGAAACCTCAGCTGCCAGCACCTCAGACTTGAGCGTCTCGACCTTCTCGCTAATAGTCTTGCGCTCACTCTCATACCACTCAGCAACAGCCTGGTCATCCTTCTCCCAATCAGCAATACCGGACCAGCTGCGGAGCAAGTGCAAGTATCTGTCACGAGTCTCGGTGTTCTTGGCGGCAGTCTGGCTGTGCGAAGTGCTGATGATGGTAGAAGTCATTCGGCGGAGGATGTACTCCTCGCTCAAACGACGGCGAAGACGCCAGAAGAAGAAGCGACGAGCGTTAGTCCACTCAAGAGCATCGCGGATGGCACCCTTGGCCTTCATGCGGCCAGCACGGTCGTGAAGATCGGCGAACTGCACGGCAATCTGAGCATACACGGGCAGAAGCTGCTTCTCACGGAGGGCCATCTTCTTCTTAATCTCATCGGTCTCCTCCGCAGACAGGTTGGATTCCTCGAGCTGCTTCTTGAGACCAGCATAGGTAGGATCCATGCGGGCCATGGTCTGGACCTGCTTGTCCTTGCGGTACTTGATACCAATCATACCCTCGGGCTCGAGAACACCACCACGGGCCTCAACATCGGCGTACATCTCCATAACGGTAGGGTTGATGGTAGGGTCGACGACGACCCAAGATCCACCACGGAGCTCACCGAAGGGAGGAATATAGATGAAGACGGGCTGCTCGTACTTGACGAGGGCATCGACGATGAAAGAACCGTACTTGAGGACCTCGTTGTACATGTCGCGCTGACCACCAGAGAAACCACGCCAGTTGGCAAGAATCATCAGAGGAAGCTGCTCACCATTGTTGAAGTCGTTGATAGCCTGGGCAGTCTTGAAGGCAGAGTTGGGGTACCAAACACCACCAGCCTCGTTGCTGACCTGCTCCATGGAGTCGGGGTTGGCAGGGTCAGCAGGAGTGATGTTCTCCACTGATCGGACCTCGACAGCGATAACACCCATGGGAATACCGCCGAGACGAGCACGACCAACAACAACAGTCTTGGCCCAGCCGCCGAGAGCCTCAACGAAAGAGTCCTTATCGAAAAGACCAGACTCGAAACCGTTCTCGCCCTCACGACCACCAATCATCCATCGGACATCATAAGGCTGCTTCTGGGGAGGGAAGTATGTGATGTCACGGTTCCAGTCATCCACGCTAGGGCTGATGGGAACGGGGTTGTTGCGCTTCTCAGGCACGAACGACATCCACTCGACAATCTTGGAAACACCAGCGAAGTCATCGTTGGCGGTCATGTGAGAGACACCGTTGCGGTACATGATCTGAGTGCCACCAAGCTGAAGGTTGGAGGTGTAGACCTCACGACCAAGCAAGTTGTTGAGGGCAGGGGCACCAGTCAGGATGATGGGCTGACCCTCGATCTGGACAGCACGCTGACCAAGACGGACAAGGTAGGCACCAATACCAACGGATCGGCAGGTAACCAGAGTGACAGTGAAGATGTCGTTATAGGCACGGCTGGTGGCACCAGCAATGAGACCAGAGCCTCGCAGACACTCAACACCAAGGCCCTGCTCCTTACCAATGACGGTGACAATCTTGTGTCGCTTCTCACCATCCTCAGAGACCTCCTCAGTGATGACGTCCTTCTCGAAGCGAGTCTTGGTCTCCTCATCGAGGTAGAGGTACTTGAAGCCAGTATCCTGCTTCTCGGGGTTGTTCCAGGCAACCTTGAAGTGGCCCATGAGCTCATCGGCAAGACCCAGACGAGCACCAGAGTTGGCAGAAAGGTAAATACGGGGAATACCCAGCTTGCGAGCAAGCTCAGTGCACTTGTGGAAGAACTCGTCTTCCTTGGGACCGAATGAACCAATCTTGTAGGTGATATCGTTGGCAATGACGATGAAACGTCGGCCGTTGGGGTACTCGGGAGTGCGGGCTCGGAAGATCCAACCAACCATACCGCAGGTGTTGGTACCGGGCTCACGGTTAACCTCATCAAGGCTGTCCTTGTCATCAAGAACAAGCTCAGTGAAGTTAATGCAGTCACCAGTCTTGGGCTGCTGAGAAGCCAAGCTAGGCATGGTCTTGACAGCCTTGACCCAAGAGTTCTGGATAGCCTGTCGGAAGAGCTCGGGGAAATCGTAAACGTACTGAGTTCCCATAAGGTGAGCCTTGTAACGTTTGGGCTGGAGCCAGTTCTTGGTGGCATAGGGGGTAGAGACGGGCATCAGATGCATAGGGCCCTTCTCGTGAGTGCCACCAATGCTGTGGAAGACCCACTCACCCTTCTCCGACTTGCGCTCGGCGTACATGTCGACATCAACAACGTAACCAGAGGTGTTGGTGATGACAACACGGAGAGGGTAAGGCTCGCCGGTCTGAGGATCCGTGCAGATGATGCGGATCTCGACCTGGGCGATACGGAGTCTCCAAGCGCGGATACCGAATCGATCCAGGAAACCCTGGAGGCTTTCCTCAACCTCCTTGGGCTCAAGCTGGAAGACAGGGGAGAAGTTGATGAAGACCTGGTTCAGATCGGAGTTGTTGTTACCGATAATCTCGAGAGCATCAAAGATATCGTTGACAACACGATCAGCCTCAGAGATGAGGTACTCAGCAGTAGGGATCTCATCTCGGAGACGACCAGGTCGGATGACAGCGCGGGTGAAGTATCGCTTGTCGGTGTCCACGTTCTTGCCAATACCCTCGTAAACGTGGATACTCTTGTTCTCAGTGAAAACGGGCTTGATGTGGAACTTGCTCAGGCGGGCAAGCTCAAGCTGGAAAGCAAGGGCAGGCTCGCTGTGACGGATACTGTCGTCCTCCTTGTACTCGGGTCCGCGGAAAGTGTAGTATCCGGGGTAAGAGCCGTCGCTGTGACCACAGATGAATGTCAGGCGACGAACACCACGGGCAAGAAGCTCGTCCTTGAACTGCTCAACGATAGGGAGAATGTCCTCGAGAGCGTCTCGGTCGTCGCGGTTCTCAAGATCGCGGATGGCAACGTTGATAACAGCGGACAACTCCTCCTCGTGAACCTTGGGCTGAGCAGGCTTTCGCTTGCCGCTGAGGTCGGGGATGAGGCCAGGAGCGTGAGTGTTCTTCTTCTTCTGCTTCTGCTCGTGAGCGAGGGCCTCAAGAGCCTTGGCGATCAGGTCCTCAGCATCGTCAATATACCTGCAAGGAACAATGACACCCTTGCGTGTAGGCTCATCGTCCCACTTGCCAGTGAGGTAAGACATGTCACTGATTGAGTGGATTCGCTTGAAGTTGAACTCGCCTCCGTGGGGGGTACCAGGAGTGGAGGGGGCAGCAGACGCCAGAGGAAGGCCAAACTCGGACTGACCAAGCTTTCGAAGCTGGAAATCCCAAGAAACGAATTGAGGGGCATCGTTCTCGTCCTGGTGGTACTCAATCTGCTTGAGGATATACGCACGGTAAGCTCGGCGGACATAAACCTCAAGAGAGGCCAGAGACACCCAAGGATCATCGTGAGCAAAGAACATGGTCAACACGTCGAAGACAGTGTACTTGGAATCGACGACCTCCTTGATGATATCAAGGCTAGGCTCTCGGTGGTCCCAACCAGTCTCACCGTATCGCGACTCGATAACGGATGAGCGAAGGATGTGCTCCATCTGGGCGGTTCGCTCCTCAAGCGAGGGGAGAGCGCACTGGATCATGATCTCACGGGCCTTGAGGGAAACCTTGGAAGTAGGGCGAGACTGGAGCTCGGTGAGCAGGCGGAGGGTCTCGCGGAGGTTCTTGGCGATGCTGCCAGCCTTGGGCTTGTTGGGGCGGTACTCCTCAAGGATAGCCAGGATGAGAGAGCTCTTAGAGCTGACACGGCTGTGAGAGAGAACGGTGTGAACAACCTTCATGATATCCTCCTTGTTCTGGTCACGCAGCTGAAGGACAACGGCATCCTCCTGGGGCTGGTTCATGAAGAGGTTCTCAACCTCCCAGTATTGCTCAAGGAGTCCCTTGATGACGCTCAGCTCTCGGTTTTTCTGGCCGTCGGCGTACATGTCGAGAACCTCGGTCAGGGGAGAGAGTGTGGCTCTGAGAAGGCCAGCATCACCAGCGTCAACATTGTCCTCGAGGAACTTGTTGAAGGCCTTGCTAAGAGCCTTGGCAGGGAACTCGCCATGGCGAGACTTGCTGCGGTCAACAATCTGGGTGAATTGGGCATCAAGTTTCTGAGGCATGCGAGAGTGGAGGGCAGAGAACTGGGCGTTCCACTCGCTGTAGGGAAGCTCAGGGTCTCGGAGAACCTCAATCAGCTCCCTGAGTGTAGAGGCCATGATGACCGAGTTGTCGTAACCCAAAAGAATGTTGTGGAGGATGTTGTAGAGGAGGGCAAATCGCTGAGCGGGCTTGGCACCAACAACGACGGGCTCACCATAGGCGGGAAGCTTGTCGACGAAAGCCTGGGCCTGCTTCACGCGGCTGGGGTCGTCAAGGGCGAGGATACCAAGGATATCACCAGCCTCAAGGGTGGCTCCGGGCTGCTTGATGAGCTGGACAACACCATCCTCCTGAGCAACGAGAGGCATGTACATCTTCATGACCTCGACCTCGGCAAAGGCCTGACCGGCACGAACATGGGCACCGTTCTCCACAGAGTACTTGACAAGCTTACCAGGGCTGGGAGATCGAAGCTGGGTAGGATCGTTCTCCTGCTCAAGCAAGCAGGTCTTGCTATCAACGGAAAGACGGGTAGCGCCAACCTCTTCCTTCCAGTAGACGTTGTGACTGCGTCCATCAAGAAGGACAAGGAGACCACCATCACTCAGAGAACGGACACCAATAGAGCACTTGGAACCATTGATGAAAAGATGGTAGCTGTCAACGCTGGCGCGTGTGGCTGTGAACTTGTAACGGTAACCCTCGTAGATGAAGTCGATAGTGAAAACCGTCTTGAGAACATCCTTGGAGGGCACCTGACCCTTCTCAAGGCCGGCTCGGTACTCAGCCATGCATGCCTCACTGGCAAGGTGAGCCTTGGCAACGGCACCACAGACGACAGCAAGCATAGTCTCAGGTCGCTCAGCGGTAAGGCGCTTGGAGATAAGCTCGTCCAGCCAGCCAGTAGAGATGGTGTTCTCCTCGAAAGCCTCGGTCTCGAGAAGCTTGATAAGGTACTCGATGGTGGTTCGGAAGTCACCACGAATGCTCAGCTCCTTAAGAGCCATGACCATGTGCTTTCTTGAGGCAGAACGGTTCTCACCATAGGCGAAAATGTGACCGAACTGACTGTCAGAGAAACTGTGAATACCACCCTGAGAACCGACGGAGAAGTAACCCCAGACGTTGGAGCTACTCCTGAAGTTAAGCTCGTGCATCACACCGTTAGAAGGCTTGAAGCCCTCACCGGGATCCTCGGAGGTGATACGGCAAGCGGTAGTGTGACCCTTGGGCTGGGGTCGTCGCTGGCTCATGGCAGTGTCCTCGTTCTTGAACTCGAAGTCGATTTCGCTCGAGGTTTTGGGGTCGACACCGTACAGGAGTCGGATATCACGGATTCTGTGGAGAGGGATACCCATGGCAATCTGAAGCTGGGCAGCGGGCAGGTTGACACCACTGACCATCTCAGTGGTAGGATGCTCGACCTGGAGACGGGGGTTAAGCTCCAGGAAGTAGAACTTGTCGTCGGCGTAGGAGTAGAGATACTCGACGGTACCGGCAGAGACGTAACCGACGAGCTTACCGAGACGAACAGCAGCATCCTCCATAGCTTTGAATGTGTCGGGCTTCGCAATGGTGACGGGAGCCTCTTCGATAATCTTCTGGTGACGCCGCTGAACGGAGCAATCTCGGCCGAAGAGGGAGATGTTGTTTCCGTACTGATCAGCAAGAAGCTGGACCTCAAGATGGCGAGCGTTGCCAGCAAGCTTCATGATGAAGATGGGTGAGCCTGGAATTTCGCTGGCAGCGGCCTTGTAGAGAGCCTCGAAGCCCTCCTCCTCGGTGGCCTTTCGGATACCCTTACCACCACCACCTTCGGAAGCCTTGATCATGACAGGGAAGCCAATCTCCTTGGCCTTCTCAAGACCTTCCTCCCATGATGTCACACAACCCTTGGCGTAGATATCATCGGCGACAGTGACGATGCCCTTGTCGTCAACGGCGACATCGCTGACGCCTGTTCCTGACCAAGGAATACAGGGCACGTCGGCGTGCTGTGCTACAATTGTGGAGGAAATCTTGTCACCCAGTGATCGCATGGCAGATCCGGGGGGTCCGATGAAGACAATCTTGTTGGGGGAGGCGGCCAGCGATTCTGGCAACTTGGGGTTTTCTGAGGCATGACCCCTGAAAGATCACGTTAGTATGTGTATAGAGAATCGCGGAGGCAAAACCTCGAGAGAAACCTCACCATCCAGCCCAGACGGCATGGACATTCATGCGCTCAGCAATATCCACAATCAGCTCGACGTTGGCATAGTTGTGGTTGTTGGTACCGCCGGGAACTTCGACGTAGTGGTCGGCCATTCTAATGTACTCTGCGTTGGCCTGCAGATCTTCGGGGGTAGCCATCACAGTGAAGTGAATGGCTCGCTCGTCGCCGAACGTCTCGTAGGCCCATTTTCGGACTGATCGAATCTCCTTAACGGCGGCGATACCGTTGTTGGCAATGAGAACCTGTAGAGCAAAGTTTCTATTAGCAAACCCGTCACGAAGGATTCTGAAACTTAGAATTGGCGGGGCAGTCGAAATTGATCGATATTGCGCCTCAAACACCAATTCTAGCGGGAAAGAGATGTCCTTACATTGGTGATGACAGTGTGACCGTCATTTTGGCCAACAAAGTCCTTAACCTTGCTCGGGGGAGCATTCTCCAATCGGTTGCCGCCGATGAAGTGGTCTGCGATTTGGAACTTCTCTGCATACGACGCCTTGCTGCCATTGACATAGGGCACCGACCGCCCATTGGCACCCTCCTGGGCACCAGCTGAGATCTCAGTCATGGCTGCTAGGTTTATGTGTGAAGAGAAGGGGGGAGAAAGAGAGGAGGAGATTATGGAGAAGATCGAAAAAAGAAGTCGAAGATTCGAAAATGAGGAGGAGTAGTAGTTTGTTTGTAAGATTGAGTCGTGTCGCTCAGGTCGTCATGAGCCGGTCAAAGTGGCGGGAGCGTAAGGGCAATCACGGCAGGGGTAGCTCCGGCCGATGAAAAAACAAGATCCGAGCTGGGGTCTTGTTCAGTTCTTTTCTGTTCGCTGTCTGTCCTGTTGGGGAAGAAGGAAAAAAGTCTCCCAAGTGGTATAGGCGCTAAAAATACAGAAGGGTCGAAGGTAGTAATTAAGATGAGGTGGATAGGTAGAGGAGAGTAGAGTAGAGGAGAGAGAGGTAAAAAGGAAGACGTTCTGGCTGAGGAGGACCAAGAACTTGTTGATGTGAGATTGAACAAGGTATTGATCTTGTTCAGTCTTCCTTATTTGATCAAGGTGAGGGAGGACAGAAGAGAAGAAGTCAGATCTTCAAGAAGGAAAAAAAAAGAAGTGGGAGGCATCAACACAAGTACATATGTGTACCCATAAAGAAACAATTGGAAGCTCAGACTTTGGTCTTGCTTAGGATGTACCAATTCAATGGATCTGCAAATGGCTCTCCACATCATTCTTCCATCTGTGGGTTGTTGACTTACTACTGTTGACTGCTGTTGGCTGGTGGCAAGCTTCTCTCGGCACCTGGCGGGGAAGAGAAACTAGAACTGTTGGGAGACAGCCCGCCTGGGCGTAAACCGACCCCCTGGGGCTTTGGTGGGGTCTATTACGATACAGCTAGGTACCTAGCATTTTACCTACAGTACAGACTATAGCAGTGACCGAGACACCCCAATGGAAAAAATATCTAGTGGAGTTTCTACCCAAAGAATTGGAAAGGTCATATCGGCTTTGCAGTGACCCGGAATGCAGTGGAGGGGAAGCCATTCAGGGTCCCCGTCCATACAGGGACTAGACATTTAACATGGATGGTTGAGGGGCCGATATTTTTCGTTGCGGGTGGAGGTGGGGCCGTAATTTTGACATCCATTCAGGCACGTACCCTCACCCTACACCTCCCATCTCATTCCCATTACCAGCGCTAGAGGAGCAATTGATGAGAAGGGGTAAAAGCATGGGTAATGACATTTAGTAGGGAGAGCATTGGTTTGAAGTTTTGGGTGGTTGAGATTATGGATTTAGTACGGAGACCGAACAAAGTCCTCCCGGAGTCCGTGTCGGAAGCCGGATCTCATGATGGGATGGTGCTGGGCATGATACAGTTGGAGAGGAACTCATGATGACAGGTTCAATTGGCTACCCGAATGAGATCCTACGGATAGTTAGCTATGCCGTGAGAGGTAAGCCGGCAGATTGTCATGATAATTAGCTATTAACTTTGCTGTCAGTTAATGCCCGATATATGGAGATTTATTTCATGGTCATGGCAAACTGCATCACAAAGGAACCACTTTCATATTAACTTATACTGAAATTATTTCCAATCGTGTTTGCGGGGACTTTCGGTGTTAGATGGGTTAAAATCGGAGGTTATTTTACCCTGCTTACATGTTCGGAACCCGATTCTATGAAACCGCGAGATACCTTCTATATCAGGTCATCATCTATCACCGACTTCTCCGACACTCATAAATCTCATGTCAGCCATTGCAATCCTTACAAGGGCCTCACTGAAAGTCCATCTACCATAAATAAATACTCTCCCTCACAGTATTCATCATACCATCACAGCCTCGTACTTCACCCTCAATATCCCACCACAAGGCTGGCATATCTCTCTCATGTACAAAGTACGTACACACACACCCTTTCCTATTCTAACCTAGCAGATCTCCAAGAAAACCCAAAAGCCACAAAGGCAAGCCGCATGTTGGGAACCAGTCAGGGATTAGAGATCCTGATCGAGGCGTTGAGACTGCATCTTTGCAAACTCCAACGTTTTGCGGTGACGTCTTTCATGAACTTCCTGTGATCCGAACACCGTTTACTTAGCTTTACCGAGCGGGACAGAACGAGGGATAGAGATTTGGTAAGGCAGGGGTTGATGGTTGAGAATGCTACGCAGGCAAGGTGTAAGTGGTCAGTTTCCTGAGCCGAGTCAATGCTCTTGAGCACAGGTACAGTTTTCTTGATCATGATTTCATGTACCTAGCCGTCAATTGACTTTTAAATTGCTCAGATATCAATGACACCATATCTAGTATCACGGGCCTACCACAAAGTGCTTCTCATTAAGCCTCATGTATACCAGCTCACAACTCAACCTCCATACACACCCTACCGAAACACTTCATGTATGTGAAGACTACCTTATCTCCCCAGCATCTCAAGCATCAACAGCATCAAGATATCAAAATCTCATATCCATATTCGTGATCTCTACACTAAGTCAAGTTGATATCATATTCAACAACCATACCATCCCCTGCTCTGCCCTGCCATCTACAAAAAAATCCCCCACTTCCCACTAGCGTCCTACCTTAATTTACTCTCACACCCCTCTCAGAAAAAAAAAGGATCTCCTCCCCAATTGTTGAGTTCCCCAATCCCTCAAATTATCCAATGAAACAACTCCCCTCTTTCGGGGTTTTGTTCGTTCAATTTCAGAGCCGCAGCCTCGTTGCCCACGGCCATCCTCCGATATCCCCAACATTGTTGTACTATCTTTTTCGGTTTGCCGGCAAATGGCATCTGGGCTTCAATTGAGTTGAGTTGGGTGGCTGTCATAACCGGGGACCAGCGGAGCCGAAGCTCGGCGATACGTGGAAGTAGGTTGCACTGCTGCAGTTTACTTTTTGTATGTTGAGTGAGTTTGAGTGGGAACTCGTTCATATTATGTTGGTATTGCTGCCTTCTCTAGACTTATCGTATAGTTACACGTAAGATTCAAAACATTAATGCCTCTCTTAAGATCAAGGAAATAAGGTTGCATCCGTTGTTCCGATCAATCGATCTCCGCTCAACAGCTTCATCTAACCTCAACCGTACCCTGTAATAATAGAATCGGTTTGAATGTTGGTTATGCTTTGAGATCTGGTCACCATAAACTTGTAGTTTCACCCAAGCCATCATTGAGTTAAACTCTACAACATTCACAACATAACTCAATGCCACTTTGCTTCACAAATCATTCAAAGACTCTCATGAAGTTATTCAGTTTGTATTGGGCATATCGAGACTGGGTTTCATCTCCAGTCCCCAGGTTAAGCTAATATGTATCGTACGCCTCCACAACCTGCTTGTATGTATCTACACCTCCCTCACTCCTCATACTCCAATTGAATTGCACAAAAGAAAAATAAGTAATTTCAAGATCATACATGGTATAGGTAATCCAGGCCAAGCAAGCAAACTAGCCCACGGCCCGTTGCCTCAGCCTTGTCAGACATCGTACGACTCCCCACAGATGTCCGCCCTCCCCGCGAGCAACCTTACTTCAGTGAGAAAAGGTAGGTAGCCTCGCATCATTCTTCCCCAGTATTACCCGCTCCCTTTCGCAAGCCGTTTTTTAAACAAGACCATCCAAGTAACATGCCCGGTCGATGACTCGCTTTTGGAACGGGACACCCCCGTCTCTCCAAGCCTGGCCGGTATTGCTTGTACGGATATGTGACTCTTCCGGACATTACACATAAACCTAGCCAGGCCCTCCCTCCCCTTCTAGAAACAAAGAAAAAAAAAGATAAAATGCCATCCGTATCTTCATAACGTCCGTAACCCCGGTACCGAAATCCCAGAAACCGTACCCAAAGAAGCAGAAGTATTAGTAACGTAGTCTGCCAGAGAGCAAGAAGAAGTGGAATTCCGTAACCATCGTCAACACCATCTTCGCCGTCTTGAAAGCGCCAGCCGTTAAAAGTATGCCGAATCCGTCCGTCCCAACCTTATGTTTTGCAGAATGGATATCAATGGTGAGGTGAGTTGAAATGCGACCAATTTGTGTGAACCGCTCGAACCGCTGCAAAGTAAAACAATGTGTAGAAAGATAAACGACCTGGGACAGTCGTGTAATGTTATGTTATGTGAGATAGACTGTTTAGTAAGTCTCTCCCAGGTCGCTCAGTTTCCTTGGCCCGGAGATGCTGGACCTCATTGTGTTGGTGGCGCTTATCCGTCGGCTACCACTTTGGCGCCGGAGTGTTGGCTTTGGGATAGCGCTACCTTCAGCATTTGATGAGTAGGTGCCTCGGCGGCTTGGTGTTCGGAATTCACCCTCATCCTCCTCCTCGAGGTCAAGCTGGCTAACACTGTGAGAGTGACCGTGAATAGAACCTCCCATAGAGGAACGAGGTCGGCCCATAGGTGTTCGCGTTCCGCTGAGTGATGCTCTTGAAACAGGTCGTGGGATCATTTCTCCGGCCGTTCGTGAGGGTGGTCGAGCATACGAGCTGAGACTAGCACGTGAGCTTGGTCTGCTGATACCCTCAGGGCCTCCACGGTCTGGTAGTGGTCCAAAAGATAACCGGCTAACGCCCGACGTGCTAAGTCGGGGCACGTGGCTTCCCTTGCCCGCTGGTGTTGGAATGCTGGTTGGTATATCATCGCCAGCTACCGAAGATGCGGCAGAACCACTAGTACGCTTACGAGGACGGATCGTAACCGACGGCGGCATATTGGTAGAGCTGTAAATTGAAGTTCGAGGAGAAGCGCGAGGTGGCGTGCGAGTTGGTCCGGGAAGCTTAGATCGCGCGGAGTGCACACGAGCCTCGAGGCTCTTCATCTGCGCAGTAAGAGTTCGGATGTGAGTGAGAGAGTTAGAGGCGGGAAGCTTGTGAGAAGCCGAGCGAGGTCCAACGGCACGGTTAGCAGGCGTGCGCATTGTTGTTGTGCCACCAGTCGAGATACGGCTGCCAGGAGCGCGGGTCGTCTTGGTGGGAGGCTTGGATCGAGGCTTAGGAGTGACACTGTTGTCAGCCGAGGGCAGACGAGAGCGACCGGATGCCCTGGAGGAAGCAGGTGTTCTCGATGCCATCTTGGGCAAAGTACCAGAGACATCGGACATAGGTGGCGAAGGAGGATCGGGAAGTTCGGAAAGAGTATCCTCGCTTGGCACAGGCGACTTGGAATCCGGAGGTGTAGTAATAAGAGGAGAGCTGGCGGTACTACCAGGAGATGCGGGGTGGTCGAAGGTTGGCGACCCGAGAACAGAGAGGTCGGTAGAGATGGTGGAAAGGTGGCGAGACTCCTGCTTCTTGATCTTGTCCTGCAGAAGCTCAGCTTCAATCTTGAGGTCGCCCAGCTCCTCACGCAGGCGTTGCGACTCGATACGTAGTTGTTCACGCTCCTGCTCGCCAATCTTGATCTCTTCCTCCATCATAACAGCTCTCTCAATCGCCTGGTTGTACTTTGATTCCATATCCTCCAGTGATGACGTGGTGTTGCGCGCCTGTCGCTCAAAGTCATCGTTGACAACCTCAATATCCCTCAGCTTCAATTGCAAAGTCCTGTTTGTATCTCGAAGTGTGGTGATCTCCTTCTCCAGTGCGTTTTGGGATGCGCTGGCCTCTGTTTTTGATTCCCTGTATTTTCTCTGTGCGACGAAACGAAGCGGTTGTGTCAGCCCAAATGTCCCGTCCGACCAGTGTTGTTTACTGTGGGGATGAGTTAACATACCTTCCACTCCTCAACCTCATAACCAAGCGTTTCGGCCTTTTCTTGATGAAGGCGCTCCTGCTTCTCTGCTCGTTCGATATCCTTCTCCAACTCTTGTTCAAGCTCCCTGCTCGAATCTCTGAACTCGGCCAGTTCGGCTTCAAGTTGTTCATACTGTGACTTGTACCAGCCAAGGGTGTCCTCGGCAGTGGCCTCAGGACCAGGCGGAGACGACGGTGGCTCGGCCATATTGCGTGGTGTTAATCAGGTTGTGGAATCTTGTTGTTACTTATGATCTCTCTCGCATTGGTATGTTTTGCAAAAGAGAGTAATTGTCGCGGCGAGGAAATGTCGGAGGCTGGGTTGAAGAAAGATGGCGTAGAGGATGAGGAGCCGTTAAGAAGGATAAAAAACGTCGGTGGAATCGTGGAATGATTTGATGCTATGGCTGCGCAACTGTCGGCATGGTCAGTCGCCATGTTTCTTGGTTGAAGTGGCTGGTGAAGTCGCTCACCGATTCCAAGGACCCAACGTTGATCAGAAGGGAAATAGACTAGGGAGATATGTGATGACCCCTTAGAACTAGTCTAGTCGCAACACAACTGCACTTACTTACCTAAAGTCTTACCTTTTCAGTGCTGTTATGTTGTTGTCGTTAGTATTCGCGGCCGCTGGAGAGCGGAAGTTCCATGGGTAGGAAACGTCGCGCGATGGTTGTCGATGGTTGTTGAGGTTAAGTGAGTGAATGTTGAATGTTTGGCCTGTGACCTCGCTGTTGATGCGACACATGGTCCCCCCCCATTCTCCTTGTGCCAGCATCGAACGCTATGCCTATCAAGGTATAGCCCCTGGCAGCCATGGGCAACAGGGCGTTTTCGTTCCTTCAAAGACTCCACTATTGGACAGCAATTCAGTGTCTCAGATACACGTGACACGCATATGACTCTTTGTGCCTGAATTATGGTCATATCTCTTTTTTTCTTCTCTTTATCTGGTTGTGCGTTGTCCATTTTTGCGACGAAAAAGAGCGCAGTCATCCGTTAATTAATTCTGAATCATCTGGAGTTTCTTCTTCCAAGCTCCAGTGCATTGACCTGGGGGGGTTTAACGCGCTATCGTTGATTCGTTCTGACGGCTCCAACAGGGGTCCGCCACTTTGTCTTAGACTCGAGTTTCATAATCTGAAGGGAATTCTATGAATAGAAGCGGTATTTTAATTCAAGCATGACAGCAGACAGGGCAGGGCATGTGCGTATATGTATGTGCGTCACTTTTGCATGACAACTTTGACAACTCAGCAAGCATAAGATAAAAAAGAAGACAAAGGATATTTCTCACTACAGACCCAGACCCAGACAGACAACTGTCACCTGAACGAATCCGTTGTTGTGTTTACACTAATATCCACTCTCTTGCAGGGTAACATGTTCGTGGCTTCATTCCGCAAAATGCCAGCCAAAATGACATAATTCATCTGCATGCTCATGCACTCTAATTGAATCGAAAGTAACGGTAAAAGTTAAAATAAAAGTGATGGTGAGTGGTTCATATTAAAAGAATAAACGCTAATTATCACAAAGGCCTCTCTCTCTCTCTTTCTATCATTTGTGCTGTGTTGTTTGTCTATCAATGGTACTAACAAGTTATCATACCGCTACTTTAGTATGCATGCACGCTCTCTAGACTCTCTCTCTCTCTCTCTCATAGCCTAGCCCCTCCAGCTCTCCATGCACCTCTGACTCTTCCCGCACCTGCAGCGGCAGCCCCAAAGTTATGCAGCCTTTCCCCAATGAGGTAGGCTTCATCACGGATCCGGGCTGTCCACCCATTAAACACTTTAACCAGGCCAATCGTGTTCTTGACCAATAAAGCTGCCAGCGCAACAGCTGGGTATGAATGACGATAAATGATGGCAAGTCGGGCAGCTTCCACAAGTTCCTTCTCCCCTGAATCAATGCCAGGGATGATGTTGTACTTAATAAGAGCTCCAGTAAGAGCCGGGGGTCCAAAGATGGCAGCCCCGGCAATCGCCAGACCAGGGAGCACGAAAGCTCGGGTAAGAACGCTGATGTCGGGTTGAGCCCACCCACCTCGCAATACCGTCCGGACTGCAATCGCGAGGCGGGTTTCTGGGAACATGGATGTGATCATCCTGGCGCTGAGTTTCAAATAAAGTAGGCCAAGTGTCCAAGCCTGAATAACTCGCACCGTATGCCGACTTGCTTCAGGTCCTCCTTCTCGCGATGCCTGCACTGACGCTGCGGTTGGAGGATACATGTAGGTGTGAAGAGGAATTGCGAGATACAACTCCATAAGTCCCGAGATAAGAATCGGGAAAACAACAAGGAGGAAAAAGTAAGCGTAAAGCAGTTTAACTGCTTGCAACAGAACGGCAGCGGCGCGGCGTTCAAGATTTCCAGCAGCCAGTGAGGTTCGGGCAGCGGAGAATCCGTCCTTGATCTTTATCCATACGCTACGAGCGTGGAAGACCAGATAAGCTGCAGATCCCACAACATAAACACCGATGCTGAAGGCATAGATGTCGTTTGTTCGGATGTGCTGAGGGATCAGCATCTTGAACATGCGTCGGCCAATCACGAGCGGGATGATAGTGAAGCCGACACCGGTAACCGCCGCGAAGAGCCAGATAAATAGGATGAAGAGAAAGACTCTCGCCCTGAAGTGAGGCGGAATATATACCATTTGGTATTGGTTGCTGGCGTATAGGTCGGTATCCTCCTGTCCATCGCTTCTTCGACCGTTCTCGTCAACATCAAGGAAGACCCTCTTGCCCTTAGGTATCTTGACACGGTCTGATGCAGGCGCACGAACGAAATGACCACTTTCAACAAGTTGGCGTGCTTCTTTGAGGTGATTCTTGTGTCGAGTAAGCGAGCGGATCTCACTTTGGTTCAGAGCGGCTCTCGGTTTAGCGTCACCTCCGTCAAAGAAGTCGACCCAGGTCTTGGGTACAACATGGTACCTGTTGTTTAATTCCAAAAACAAGGTCTTGTACCAGGGAAGTCGCTGGTATCTGCGAGCATTGCCCAAACGCAAGCTCCCTTCCTCGTCAATCTTTCGTTCGCCAAAGAGGAAAAATGTGAGTCGCAATCCTCGAGCGCAAGTCCTGAACCACCACGTATACATGGCATGAAGTCCATCCCCGGGCTTGAAGAAGTTGACGGCAAGCGGCATGAGGAAATTGTAGAAAAGTAGGTCCACGGGGAATTCGAGTACTGGTTCGTTGGACGAGTAGTGAACAGGAAGAACTCCAGGGACTGCGTAAGACAGACCCCATACAACACCACCCAAGCATACGATGACGAGCGCACCATACACGAAAGCTGAGAAGAGAATCTTTCTCAGCTGTGTAGTCAGGTTTCTCTCCAGGACGTCACGAACAGGATGGAATTCGGGATCATCTGGGTCGCGAATAAAGTCTGTGAATTTTGTGTTAGCTCAGGACTCTTTCATGAGACGCCGGGAAAACTTACAGAGAACACCTTGGCGCATAATCTTCCTGCACATCGATACGAAGAGGGCAAAATGGAACATGTATCCGGTACCAACAAACCAGTGAACGAAAACAGAAGTAAGGGGATAGTTATAGGTAAAAAGAAGGCGTGACTTGAAAGTCGTGTTCTCGAATAGGGGAAGTAGGGCGCCATCCAAGAGAAGTCCGCAGTAAAGCGGGAAGACAAGCATCTCGATGCTGATGATCATAATGACCTTCATAATTCCACTGGCTTGGTGTAATGTGTCAATGATACCAGCTTCCCAAGCTTGCAGAATGTGACCTCGAGAGAATGGGCTACCACGCTTAAGATACAGTGCACCGAAGAAGAACAGGGTTGCATAACCTGCGGCGATGGCCCAGAACCGATCCAGGCCAGACCAGTGAGCAAGCTCAGGGTTCACAGACAATGGTCCATCTGGCTCTCCAAGGTTGACCACCCATGAGTTGGGTTTCAATAGCGCCGAGGAGAGGGCGGTGATCTTGGGCCAGGCTACAGCAGCTGCTGAGTTGATGGATTCCATGGTCACACCGCTCGTCAAGAAGCTGCCGCTCAGGATAAAGCCCAAGACTTTGGTAATGAACGTGAAAAGAGCGCCAATGTTACTCTTGACAGCGAGAAGGGCACTGTGGCTCACAGCAGAAAAGTTCTGCATCTCTGCCGCAGACAGGGGAAGATCCATGAAAGTATAGTCCAGAACTCGTGAGCCGGCACTGGTCCAGAGAGACCATGAAGCCTTTCTCGCTAAGAGGACTTGAGCGCCGATAAAGCCCCCAATAAGACCGGTGAACATATCGATTAAGTTGATGACAACCCATAGACCGAATCCTGCAGCCATGACAGCCGCATCTTGCAAGAGCTTCGAGAATTCAAAGATCAAGCGGACAAGACGCATAGGGTTAGCGACAACCCATACGCTTATACGACCAAAGTTATAGGGAACAAAGATGCAAGCAAAGATTGTTACGGAGACGAGGACAGCGCAGAAAATGGCGTTTTGGAAGAGTCCGGCGACAGGTCCGCGCATACCAATCAGCTCCATGACTCCCTCGAAGTCTTCAAGGTCCTCCATAGCTTCTTGATCGAGTCCTGCACCGGGAGCGTCACCGATATCCTCAGGTTCTTCGGGGTCCTCAGCTACGCCCGCATCAGGAGGCGGCGCTTCTTGGCGAGCGTCGTCAAGCTCGGTCTCCCAGCCATCAGTATCGTCTGGTTGAGCGGCGGCAGCATTTGCATCAGGCACAGCTCGCTGTTGATCGTCCAGATCACCCCACATGAAATCGGTTACTCGACCCACCAAGCCAGCGGGACGGTCATTTTCTTGGCCTGCATCAACGGGGGCTGGCTCAGATGTTTGTGGTACTGGGGTTCCAAAAGTTCCAGTACGTTCAATCACGGGTGATGGCACGGCATCAACTTCTCTCACATCAGACGACAGATCAGGGCGACTGGCAACGTATTCATCAAGAATACGTTGTTCTTCTTCTCCAGCCTTGTCATAGTCGAATATCGATGCCCCTGAAGCATCTCGTGGATCAGCTAATATCCTTTCCTGCTCGGTGAGAAGAGGAGGAAGACCTGCGAATGACCAGCTATTGTTAGCGAGAGGATTGACAGAATCATGCAGCTGAGGACCATCTGAAACAGCCCGAGGTCGAGAAGTACTTGGCGCAAAGCCCGACCTCCATGATTCCGTGTCAAAGTCTTGATCAGGCAGAGGTGGCAAAACTTCCTTCTCCTTGCCCTTGCTTGAAGAGGACTCAGCAGGAGCATCCATTGGCGTGGGAAAGTCGTCTGAGCCAGGGGTAAAAGCCTTTCGGGATGAGCTGGCGGCGGTAGAACCAAAGCTTCCTGTTCGCTCATGAACAACAGCTGAATCATGGTGAATGTCAACCCCAGAGTTTTCATCTCCGTCTAGAAGAGCCCGACGAGTGACGTCAACCCAGTACGAGAGCTTCTTTTCAAGTCCTTCTTCGTGGATAAGCTCCAGAATCTTTTCAGCATCGCCGTCAGCTTGGCGATAGATGCGGAGATAGTCGTATACGCTGGCACGTTCCTCGGAGGGGCTGATCTCTGCCGGTAGTTGAGGTTCAGCGGGACCTGCTTCAGGGAGAACAGATTCTACAAGACCCGGCGGCACAATAAGCTCGGAATTTGTTCGTCTCCGTAGACGCGTATCGGCTTGAACCTGGACTGCAAAATCGACATCACTTGCGCTTGCGAAAGGATCTCCAGTATCGAGGGTCTCGTCGTCTGATTCATCTGGTCCTTCAAGGTCCTCCACATCCTCGGGTCGAACAAGCATTGGCTCCTGTTGCGGGATAGGATTCTCGGGCACAGCAAAGGCCGCACGCATGTTCATCTCTGGCTGCTGCTGAACAACATAATCTCTTACGAGAATAACGAGAATGAAACACACGATGACCAAGACAGTGATGATCTGACCCTCGAGAACAGAGATGACAGCTCGGTTGACGGTCGGGTTTCGAGTTAGATTGTTCAAAAAGACCACCTCTCCAAGCAAAGTAGGGGGTATGGACATGGACCCGGGTGTCGTATTGGCGGAATCAGGGCGATCAGACTTAGACATACCCCAACCTGTAATCATTCGCATGAAGAAATCAGAAATATTCTGTTCCGAGAGACCCTCAAGAAGCGTCTTGGCAGCTGAAGCTGGAGTGGTGTTTGGCATGAACAAGGGGCTTGCAGGGCAAGTATCCATATTGAAAGCAGACGAAGATATTCCGAGTGTTGAGCTTCCTGTTGATGCTGCGGTCTCGTTGGCGCGGGACGTCATGGCGGTGTTTCCGAAGCCCTCATCACTGATCCAGAACATAAAGGACCAAACTGATCGCATAAAGTAGGGCAACCAGCAAAGCCATACGCTGATAGCCATGGCGGCACGAAGCCAAACCAAGACATTTTGTAAAAAGTACCGGGCCATATGTCCGATAAATATATGTACTGGAAGAGACTGGGGCATGTCGGGAGCATATAGCTTGGTGAATCGGAAAGATGTCTTGCAGAGCTCGCAGTACTTCTTTTGAGAATGGGATAGCCACTCCATCAAACAATCTTGATGAACGTATTTAATACTACCACTGCACTTGCATGGGTAGAACAGAGGCTCCTCTGGAGTTCCTTCGCCTCGACATATTCGGCAGATACTAGGAGCGGCATCTTGAGGTTGTTGCAGGTCATCGGATCGAGTCGAGGTTCGGTGAAGGCCCTTGGCCTTGGCTGTAGAAGTCGGGTCTTCCATCATGACAATTATATTTCGGCGAAGTCGATTCGGAAGAAATCGATCGCGCCCACGAGGGGCTTATTTTAGGGGGTTGCTGATGGGAGCATGCGCCGGCTCGTGGAATCGTATCCGAGGGGTTCTGAATGGAGACAAAGGCAGAGTCGGAGAGACGGACAATGTGCCGATGGGTGTTGTAGAAGGAGAGTAATTTAGTTGGGAAATTACTCTCAAGGTTTTCGGGTTGAATAAAATGGTAGGTGTACAGTTTCTGCGTTTGGTGGTGGAAACTGTAATATTGTCGCAAGAAGTTGAGGTCTTGAGATTAAAACCAAACTCAAGATCAACCTAAAGTGTTGAGAGACGAGACGTGGTTGTTAATAATTGCCCACACACGTTGTTGAAGGAACCACTAACCGCCACCCCCCACAGTTAACCTGAACCCAACCTGCGGAGGTGCCTTGCTAGTTTTGGTTTGCTGGAGTGGGCCGGGATCGGTGCAGTAATGTTCCGATGGTGACAACAATACCTCAAGAGAGAACTGGTTGATGTCATGGCACAGCGAATAACTCGACGTTATTGAGTGGACAAAAAGGTGGAAATAGAGTGTTTCCCCAAAATGACGAGGAATGGCCTTTTGTCAGAGATATCTCATATATATATATATACAATTTCAGGGTAAATAACTTATTAATAGTATTCTATATATTACTTGATACGACAGCGAGTTCCCTATTATCATGGCAGGTAAGGAAATAATCCGCACATCAAGATCATATTGACATAAATAGTTAAGTGTTTAGGCCCTCAGACTCTAGGTAAAGGTGTTCTGGTCTTTATGACAGCCTTACCTAATTGGCCTGCACGGTTTCGGGGTATTCTCATTTTTCTGTCCAACACTGAGACGCACGCTATCACATGGGAAACGATTATCGGCTGCATGCATGAGCCGACTCGGGAGAGTTGAGTTGAGTTTCCTCATTAATTGCGGCTGTCAGACTGTCAAATCCCCAAAACAAACCTTCTCACCATTTTAGTGTTTTTTTCTCACTTGATCTTGGTAAAGTTTGTGTGAACTGATGAACCATTGTCTACACCTTTTTTAGCAACCCTGACGTATTATGACCTTTCAGCTCAATGTTTATATCTGAGTTCCATGTCAGCCAATCACTGCGCGTAATCATGTCTGTGGCATCAAAGGGCGTTCGGGGAAAGCAAGCTTGTGTGGTTCTGAATGACGTCGCAGCGGGCATGCAACTGTTTCGAAGCTGCAGGAGGAAGAGGATGATTGACTGATTGATTGAGGTGCAGCTTATCATGCACTGGACTGATAGTGAACGAACCGCTAAACTTGGCGGGGATGGATGGATGACACCACTCTACAGAAATGATGTGCCTACTAACGTTAGAGATCTTCCACTCTAGGTTCGTAGGCTGGATTCCAGACCAAGGCAAGGCAGCCTGTTTGAACGACGTCAACTTGTGACTTCACCCTCAGTTATCCTTCTTCTATCCTAGTGACAATCTTATTTTCTATTTCTTCTCCTAAACCATCCAAGAGCCAAGAGTTTTCTTAATTCATTTCGGCTGCTTTCTTTCGCTGTCTCGACTTTGTCTCGAGTTGTGTCGCAGAAGAGCTCCTAGACCTCTCGCTTGCATCACTCACTGCCGTACCAGTATTTTACAGCACGCAATCCCTGCAACCTCGTTCTGAACGGGTAGGTCAGCTTCATTCACAAAGCTTCCAAAAACTTTCCCAGGTCTTAATTTCTCTGCAACCCTGACCTGACCTGACTTTGTTCAAGGCTATTCTCACCACAGAGAACACATCTGTTCAAAGGTGCATCCTCACGCGTAGCTCATCACTGGAGTGTGTTTGCTACCCGTTCGTTCGCCTACCTTGGGCTCTCTCGCCTCTCGTCATTTCGATTATTCCTTGCCCCGACCGCAGCGCGTGTCTAGCTCCTCATCATGGCCGAGTCCGCCGGCTCGCTCATGAATGGCAACGGCCACATGAACGGCAAGTCGAATGGAAAGCCTGTTGCTGGCCGTAGAAGACCAGTTAAGCCAAGAAGAAGTATTTTTGCGTGGACATTTAGTGTTGTAGCTAGGTATGTCTCCCTTGCGCGTCATCATAGCATCTTGTTGCTGGCTTGATGGCTTTTCTCCCTCTTTTTTGGCATCATCACATCGAGAAACTACTGTGTCCAAGCGCATCTAAGCTGACCATGCCTACGTTAGACTCGCGACATGGGCCGCCATCCTTACAATCCTCTTCCAATGCCCTTCAACGCTTGAAGAGTGCAATGAGAACTCGCCCTCGATTTGTAAACCCTACTTCCAGGTTAAGAACACCGTGCAACCTCACGTTCAGCCATACTACGACCACTATGCGGCTCCCTACGTCGAGATTGCCCGCCCCTACTACGATACCGTTGACAAGAAAGTCTGGCAGCCCGCTCGCGGATATGCTGTTCAATATGGAGCTCCTTGGGTCGAGAAGGCGCAGGCGCACACTCTGGCTCAATGGGAGAAGAACGGACGACCCCAGCTTGTCAAGTACCAGGCTCTTGCGCGTGCGCATTATGACCAGTCCGTTGGCCCTCATGTGAACCAAGCTGGCGAGAAGCTCGGCCCATACTACGAGATCGCTCGTACCAATGGTCTTCAAGTGTACTACGAATATCTGCAGCCCGGTTATGAATTCGTTCATCCCTATGCCATTCGAGGTTATGACGCAACCTCCGACTTTGCCACTAACACTGCGCTTCCCACGGCTTACTGGACCTGGAACAAGGCCTATGCCTTCATCGATAGCAACGTTTGGCCTCATGTCCGCGCTGTCTACGTCCAAAATGTGGAGCCACAGCTTGTTCGCATTGGTGAGCGCCTGGGACGTTACAAGGCCAAGACCAAGCCTGTCCAGGAGAACTATGCTTCAAGGTAAGATGCTCCGAGTCTGATACGATTGATGTTCTGTCTAACCTCTTAAAGCTACACTACTGGAACGATTATCTCGTCATTCCAGAAGCCCGCTCCTCAGAGCACCACATCCACTGAATCATCCTCTCAAGTCTCGTCCTCTCAGGTCTCGTCTTCTCAAGCCCCTGTTGCCACTGAGAGCCCCATTCCCAAGGCCGAATCTGCTTCCCAGGAGTATATCAACCCTGTGCAAGCTCCTCCTGCCTCCGAGAATGAGAGTGAGCAGCGACGAAAGGCCCGCGAGATGGTGGCTCAGGATTTGGAGACCTGGCAAACCAAGTTTGCTTCTCAAGCCGATGAGGGTGCCATTGACTTGGAAGATCGCGTTGACGAGATTGCCAAGCGCATGATTGAGGAGAACGTCAACACTAACGGACAACATCTGTTTGAAGACCTTGATGCCACAATTAACCGGGAACTCGATGGTCTGCGAAGCAAGATCTCAGAGCTTGTTGGATCAAACTCGGATAGTGCCGACGTGAACGACAAGATCGTTTCCGCCGTACGATCCTCGGGCATGGCCATCAAGCAGAAGGCCCAGGCCATTCGACAGTGGCGCCAAGGCTATGACCAGGAGCTTAAGGAGACCGTGATCACCGTTGCCGATGTTCATTTCCAAGTGCTGGATGAGACTAGAAACCTCGCCCTGCAGCAGATTGGTATGAGGTGGGCATGGACCGATGGCATCACATATAAGGACTGGGCCAAGTACCATGAGCTCAAGAGCACACTGAATGAGTGGACTGAGCAGCTAAAGCAGTTGATCGTTACCCACCCTGCTCTTCTCGAGGCCCAGGATGCCGCCGCGCGAGTTGAGGACGAAGGAATGGAGATCGCCGCTGTGGCTGCTAAGGAGCTGGCTCGTCTTAAGGAAGTTGCCCGCTATAAGGTGACTGCAGGAGACGCCTCGGACAACTTTGACACCGATGCTATGAAGCTTGCTGCTGAGCAGGCTATTGCCGTAGCAAAGGAAGCTGAGATTCAGACCCCAGCTCAGGATGATAATGCTGCCTCCAGCCTTTCGGAAGTTGTTGAAGAAGCTACATCGCAGGCTCGTGAGGCCGAGCAGGATCTGGAGGACTTTGTTGCATCCATTGCCGAGCCCGTCAAGGAGCAAGCTTCCGAAGTTGCCGATTCTGCCAGCGAGGGCATTTCCAGCGCCTCGTCTGTCGTCGACGAACCTAACGTCATTGAGAAGGCTACTTCAGCCGTTTCAAGCAGCGCCGAATCCATCATCAGCGACGCCTCCAGCCTCATCTTCGATGGAGAGGAGAGCGCCAGCAGCGTCGGAGAAGAAGCTTCCGAGACTGTCGAGTCTATTGCTTCCGCAATCTCTGAGTCCGCCGCCCCCGTTACCGAAGAAGCATCCAGCGAGCTCTCGGAAGTGATCGAGTCAGCCACCAATGTCGCAGAGTCAGAAGACAGCAGTATGTCGACCCCCCTTGCCTCGGAAGCATCTGAAGCGCTTATCGGTGACACCTATTCCATAGTCAGCAATGGTAGTGAAGAGCCCCTTGCGGCTAGTGACAAGGAGCCACTCGTCGAGATTGAGGAGGATCCCTTGACACACCGCGACGAGACTCCCCTTTCTGACCAGCACGAGCACATCAAGCCTGCCTTCCTCGGTGCTGCGGCTCAAGAGGTCCCCCACCGACAAATTGTCCTTGACGATTACGTTGATACCGATGCGATTGCCAGCGCCACCGATGCTGCGCAGTCTGTTTACTCTAATGCCGTTTCTCGCGCCTCTGCACAGTACTCGAGTGCCCTCTCGGTCGTTTCTGCTCAGATCTACGGAACCCCCAAGCCTGTTCATGAGCAGCTCCTGTCTTCTGTCTCAAACTCCTATGACCAAGCAATGTCAGCAGCTGGTGATCAGCTCAACAAGGCCAAGTCAGCTGCTACAACCGCCGCTCAGCAGCTCCCCGCTACCACTACTGTGCCCACTTGGCTCGACTGGGAGAGAATCGAATCCATTGCTTCCCAGAGACTCAACGAAGGCCGACTCTGGGCTGAGATCCAGTACCAGAGCGCTCTCATCGCCGCCGGCCTCGCTACCCCTACACCTTCTTCGGCTCCCGAGAAGTACTACGAGCAGGCCAAGATGAACTACTATGCAGGCCTCGGTGCTGCCCAAGATCGATACTCCCGATTTCTGGCTGGCGCGTCATCCGCCCTCTCATCTTTGACCGCCACTCCTACTCCTACTGATCTCGCTGGATCTGCCTCCTCTGTCGCCTCTGTGGCTCGCGAGTCCGCTGCTTCTGCTGCCCAGGCAGCAGGTGAAGCTGCTGGATCTGCTTACTCTGCTGCTGGCGATACTGTCAAGTCTGCTGCTCAAGCCGTTGACGACTCGATCTCTTCAGTTGTTGATGCTGCCAACGAGCAGATCTCTGCCGCTGGCTTGGCTATTGGAGAGTCTTGGAACAACGTTATTGAGCAGATCAGTGGCCAGGTTTACGGCGACCCTACTCAGATTGCCTGGTACGAGCACGTCTGGGGTGACGCCAGCTCTTACGCCACCAAGGCTACTGGTGTTGCCGCCGACAAGGCATCTGCTGCCTCGGAAGCAGCTGCCGCATCCGCTGTCACCGCCTCAGCTGAGGCCATGAAGCAATACGAAGCTGTGAGTGAGCTTGTCTCAGAACTCATCAGCGGCAAGGAGCCTTCTTTCACCGACAGTGTCCTAGCTCGATTCCAGAAGGCTTACGCCACTGCCGCCGCCAACGCTGAATCCCTCAGAAGCCAAGCCAATGAAGCTGCGGCCTCTGTCGGCAGCGCAGCTAGCGAGGCTACCGAAGCCGCCAAGAAGAGCTTCAAGCGCGGAAAGGATGAGTTGTAAGCGACATGACCTTACCCGACCAGGAGGAAACATTCTTTTTGGACGATACCCTAGATGAAATGACGATCGTTTTAATGCCATGGAATGATGCGGGGGAAGTATTAAGAATGAAATGAAAAAGGAGGTGGTAAAGGTGCAGGACACGCAAGAATAAGAACAGAATTAGGAGGAATGTTGGTGCGTTTGATGGGATTTGGATCTCATTTGTCTTTGACGATGGCCGGCTGTTATGTATTTTTATGATTGGTAACCCTAATTGATGCTTTCAATGTAATATCGCGGCTGTTATGTGAGTGGCATATTATCTCGATGCTGTGTCGGATTGGAAGAGCCTTTTTATCTATAGTCTCTAGTAATATATATAGGCAAACTTTACAAATGATCAAGTTCTCGAGGGAAAATGAATATTATTTTGATACTAAAAGTTTGTCAGCTTGAAGGTAACGAAAGAAGAAGACTCAACTCTTCACCATACAACATGTCTCATTCATAATTCGGCTTCTGTCTATCTGTTACCGGTTCTAAATGGAGGACGAGCTGCTTAGGCCTATGAGTGACCCAACTAACTACTGATTGCTACAACAAAGTATGTCCTATTAACACACATTCTAACTATTTACTTTGCAGTATCAAAACCCTATTCCACATCGAAAGAGCGTGTGCTGAACCAGCATGGAGGATAGCAACAGGTAAAGCACGAAAATGAATCTGGGTAGACATGTAGGGTAACTGATTTCGAGTCACTTAGCAAGCAAGATCATAGAGACACCAAACAGTATGGCAAATAAGAACCAATATCCTGACAAATATTAGTTATCTCCTCGATAATAACTTAAAATAGTTGTTTCCCGATACTCAGTTGATTGATCCAACGCTATGATCGCTCAATGATGCTCACAAGTGGCACCCCACAGCATACAGCCTACAGGTGCTCAGCCACCATTGATCCTCACTTACATATTCCAACTTGAATCCCACTACAACAGTGTCAAAATGTTAGAAACTATGCCACCATGGGGAAAAGATCTCGTGCCTGTGAAGCCTGCCAGGCTCTCAAAGTTAAGTGTGAACTTTCACCAGACGACTCTTCAATCTGTGAGCGATGTGCTCGTTTCAGTCTTACTTGTGTCCCTGCTGCTAGAAGATGGCAGAGAGATAGGATCACTGAGTTGGAAGAACAAGTTAAGATTTTGCAAGATAAACTAGAAGGAACTTCTATTTCGACACAGACCTTGTCAACTTATGCTACTTCGACAAGGGCGACTTCGGTTTTCTCAGATGGGACTTGGCAATCCAGCGCTGGACCATCAGATCTCAGCTTTTTGGACGCCCGACTTGATTATGACTCCCAACTTCGATGTTTACAAGTCTGTTCTACACTTTCTGGTCAATTCTGGTATCTCATACCACAAGTCGACAGCAACTCGGCTCGATCATGGCTAGACTCCATCAGGATAGCAGCACCCATCAAGCTCATGGCCCTGTTCGCATTCACCATAACACCAGCAGATGCTGACATTGATCCCCAAGCACAACAAGGCCTACGAACCAAGACCCTTGAAATCCTCGGCCAAGCGGCAGTCGGTCTCAAGAACCCTTCACTGGACCTCATTCAAGCTGCACTAATAGCCGGCCTCTGGGCACGTCCCTCTCTCGACTCCAACCACGGCAATCCGCACCTGGCCGTCTCTCTAGCGCACAACCTCAGCGTTGAACTCGGTCTTGGAGGCGCGGAAATGCAGCCTTCTGCACGGGCTTGGTTCTTCCGTATTCAGGGACCGCCGACGTTGGATGTGCAGAAGACTTGGTTGGCCGTGTGGATGACCTCGACGATTGAGGCTCTTGGACTCAGACGACCGCTTAGATTTGACTGGGGAATGTCACACTATGAGGCTCTACAGGCTCTGGAAGCCGATGGCTCGGATCCTTTGTTTTTGGAGATGCTTGTTGCTATTCGCCTTCTCGCTCAGGCTGCTAGTGCTTTTGAGCTTTGCAATATTCACTCGGTACACGATATCAACAATGATCTTACAGCTGTTACAAGGGCCCAGATTTACAACGACTTAAACGAACTGAGCAACAGACCACTTGCACAGAATACACAACTCCGCTTCTGGCGTATGCTCGTTGCAATATATGTCAACGAACCAGTTCTTCACACAGCTACAAACAAAGGCCTTTTCACATCACCTTACATCTCCGAGAGAATCGGCGTCAACGACTTCGCTTGCGGCCCAGTAACCGAAACAACAGCAACAGCTCTCCGTTCAATAGTCGAAGCATGTCATCTCGCAATCGACACCGTTCTTGAAATGGATCCCAGCATAGTCCTCGCTCTCCCCTCTTTATGTTTCGGTCCAGCGGTGAGCTACACACTATCCATTCTCATCAAGGTCTTTGTGGCAGTGTCTGCACCAGGAAACACATACAGCCAAATCATGACTCGAGATACCCTGCATGTCAGGGCAGCCATGAAAAAACTCATCAATGTCAAAGAATCACTACTAAAGCTCGATCCGCATATGGGGAACTGGAACACGAGGATCATAGGATCTGTCGAATGGTTGGGCGTCTGGCTTGACGATTACGAGGATATTATCATGCGATATGAATCAAACCTGCAAAGGGAAGTTGCAGAAGTTGCAATTGGGGGGCTCAGCCCCAATGGACATTTCTAAAGGCTGAGGCATTCCTGCATTTCTTTCAATCTTTAACAATCATATCTTATGTTGTTCTACGCAAAGGGTCTAGAAGCCGTTGAATGAACAGGGATATAAGTTTGTGCCGCACGGGAATCCGTGTCTGTCACTTACACGCTACAATAATGACGTACGCGACTCTCAAACTAGCACCTAAGAGTCTAAGACTGTCAGGAAGTTTTTTTAGGGCTGTGCAATAAGCGATGCAGGCTGTGCTAGACAAATTAAGCTTGTTCAATTAAGATTTTAAAATTTCCCCCAAGGGTCTTAGTGGAGACGGTGAATTTTGGCCGTGATTTTTGGAGTTTTGATACAATGAGGGAATGTGAGACCCTGGTAGTTAGGGATCAACAGTATTTTGAAGGGCTGTATGCATGGGATGAGAGGGAGTCGATGATGCTTTGATTTGAGGTTTGGAGTCTTGGTAATGTGATGAGATGGAATTGAGACGGGAGTGTTTGGGTATCATGGCGGGCTTCATGATGGGAGAGGTTTTGTATAAAGGGAAGGGAGAATCTCAGTGAAGAGACCCAGTATCACTCACAGATTCACAATCATCTTCAAGCCTCACTAATATCTCCAGCTTTATAACCCAACTTCAAAATCACCTTTAAGATGAGATTCCTCAACCTTGCCGCCCTCGCAACCGCCGTGGTCGCCCAGTCCGACCTAGCCAGTATCCTCTCCTCCCAAAAAGACCTCTCAACTCTAGCTGAGCTCCTCGCTCTCGTCCCAGACATTGCAGAGAATCTTGCCTCTGCCAAAAACATCACCATCTTCGCTCCAACCAACAAAGCCTTTGACTCTGTTCCCCGAAACATTCCTGAGGGTGAGGCTATCTCTCAGCGCAACGACACCATCGCCATTGGTGCTCTGCTCTCCAACCACGTCTTCAAGGGATACTATCCTGCCAAGGCCGCTACAGACATTCCTGTCTTTGTGCAGTCTCTTCTGGATTCTAGCTTTGTCAACTATCGTCAGCCATTTGGGAACTTTACTGGTGGTCAGTATAATGGTATTGTGAAGGATGGTGATGATGTTGTTGTCATCTCTGGCGAGGAGACTCTCTCTTACGTGACTGAAGCCGTAAGTATAATCCTATATTTTAAATATGACAGTGATTCTAACCATTACCAGGACATCAAAGTCGGTGACTCTGTCATCATCCACAAGATCGACAAACCTCTCAGCTTTGGCCCCCCTCTCCAGCTCTTCACCCGTCGCGATAACCTCCTAAACTTCAACGCTGCTCTCAACGCTGCTGATCTTCCCTATGACTTCGGTAACCTTGACGCGGAGACTTCTAACCTTCAAAACATCTCTGACTTTACCGTCTTCATCCCAAACGATCCTGCTTTTGGGAACATTGGCTCTGTTCTCAAGGACGCTGATAAGAAGACTCTGCAAGAGGTTCTCAAGTACCACATTGTCGACGATGTTCTCTTCTCTACTAAACTGGCCAACGTCAGCGTTCCTAGTCTTCAGGGTGCGGACTTGACTTTTACTGTTGCTGAGGATGGAAGTGCTTGGGTTAATGGTGCTAAGATCATCTTCACCAATGTTCTTCTCTTCAACGGTGTCGCTCACGTTATTGATGGGTAAGTTATACAGCTTCTCTCAGTTTTAAACTATACTAACCATGATAGTGTTCTCAACCCCGGTGATGCCCCCTTTGATCGCAAAGATATTAAGCCTGCTGCCAAGCCCAAGGACCGCCTCGCTTTCCCCGGCGCAACACCTGTCTCCAAGCTCCCTTTCTCCGTTATCAGTTACGCCGACGATACTGAGCCCACTTACACCACTCCCGAGCTTCTTCGAACTCTCAAGGCTGTTGATGTCTCAGCTCTTGCTACTGCCACTGCTGAAGCTACAGCTACCACTGGTAACGGTGCTGCTTCTACCCCAACTGGAGTCACCCCTTTCACCAACGCTGCTAGTTCCAAGGTTGTTGCTGGAGGAGCTGGTGTTTTTGCTGTCTTTGTTGCTATGATGATGGTTTAATGATGGTTTAGCACTCTTGTTTTGGCGAGTCTGTATTCTTCACTTTAATACTCTGATACAAGTCTTTCAAAGACCCAGAATGCCCCCGGTCCTACTAGATTATACTTAATATATTATATATCTTTCTTATATATCAATCTCATCTCAGCGGGCAACTGGCACTAATATGATGATGGATCGGCTGTCTCTAGCCTGAGACTCGGGCCCGAGAGTGGATCATGGATCGGCCCCATTAAAACATGGATCGTGACGTATCCCAGACTGTTCTCGTTCTCGTTCAGCTGTTTTCTCCCTCTTCTCGGCGATAATTAATAAGTCAATTGATTTGCCAGACTTTAAATAACTAACGTGACATATACTGCAGTTGCTGATTGAGTCACCAAAAGTCCCCTTTCATTCAACTAAGTATCATTCTTTCTTTGCGGGGCAGTTCAGCTCCCCAATAAACAAAGTCACTCATAGATAAATAAGTATGAGGGCGTCTGTCAATAAACCCTCAACCTGGGGTAGCACAGCTCGTCGTCTTGCATGTTGGTTATTATTCACATTCGTTTGTTACTGGAGTGCTGAATGGATTTCAGATCATAGAGGCACCCTCTCTCAACTTCCTCTAGCAAGCACATTCATCGCGACACCAACCAGGATTTATCAACATTATCTGACCAGAAGCAACTCATTCAGCTCATCTGCGCTCAAGTTCGGGGGGAAACAACTCAATATGGAACTCAAGAATCTGGAAAGCCTCAAGGAGCATCTCACTCATGATAAGCTCGATGAGATAAGAGCATTTTGGTTTGAGCATATTCCGAAAGATGCCAACCGTGTTCTTGTTCAACAAGAGCACCAGAGGAGATGGTTCGCTGCCAACGATGAGTTTGACAAAGTCTGCATGTAAGTTAAGTTGTAACATCCCAGTGAAATGAAATGAAATGAGTCCTCTGACAGATTCCCAGCGAGAGGTTTAGCCCTATCCTGGAAGCTATCCGCAATGTAGGAGTCACATGTGCTCAAGACCTTCTATCGATCGCTCAACCTCGCACATCTTTAGACTGGTTGAGCCTGATAATCTTGCTCGACCAAATTCCTCGAAACACATACCGCGGTGAAAAGTCTTCGATCTGCTTCACTTATTTCGACGTTATTGCTCTACAACTTTCCAATGAAGCCATCAGGCAAGAGATCCCCGACAAGAAGCCAGAGATCCGCTGGATTTTCTCAAACCGAGTCTGGTTCTATATGCCATTGATGCACTCGGAGGATTTGAGCGCCCACGAAGAAGCCGTGGCCGCATTTGGTCGTATGAAGCAGGATATTCTGAGCTTGACAGAGGGGACTGGTGGTGAGAATGAGTTTGAGAGGAAGGCGAGAGAAGCTGTGCAGGCAGATCCTGAGATGGCGAAAGAAATTAGTCAGGTTCACCTCGAGTTTGAAGAGAAGCATAAGGTGATCATTGACAAGTTTGGACGGTATCCGCATAGGAATAAGGCTCTTGGACGGGAGATGACGCCAGAGGAGAAGGAGTTTCTTGAGAATGGCGGTGATACGTTTAGCTGAACTCGTATCTGTGAGATTATCAAGCATTTACATTTACAACAATAGATATTTCGTCAACTTCAGTGGCTTTGATGTATTAGATACGCCGATTTAATGAATGATCAATATTTTACATATACAACTCGTCACATGTGGCGGATTGACTCTCCCAGCGTATTGCGCCTCATTGCAATATTGCATTCATGTATCTACAGTTTAATTGAATCCGAATACGCTCCACTGTCTCAAACAAGCAAACCAATAGGATGAAACGGGTTAATATTGAGTGTGACATCCATCTCAAATACCGACACGACAATCCACTAAAGATCAGCGCCCACCCACCAAATTCTAGGGGTCATTTTTTATGGTTCTGACTGCAATTGCCTAAACAGGGACCTCGGAATTCGGATGCCAGGTGATCCGACCGACTTGTAATGTCACAGTGTCGTGTAAATTGTTTACTTACTTCCATGCTACGAACACGAGACACGTACTTTTACCTTTTTCTTTAAATATTTCGTGCAACGACGGTTAATTCAAAATGGTCACTACAAGAGCAAGTTCTCGCGGCGCAAGTGTCGGTCCTGAAAGTATATCTACTGTTGAATTTCCTTCTATTCCTGCGACTCCTTCTACGACGCGCAAACGAACCATGAAGACATCCAACCCCTCAGTTCCTGTTGCGACCAACGGCAGAACCAATGGTTCAGCTAAGAAGCAGCTTTCATCCACCGACTTGTCTCAGACATGGCATCACATCCCCTCCTCGTTAACTATCCTCTGGCTCGCGATATCATTGCCCCTCGTTATGTGGGATATGGTCTACGTCTTCGGCAGACCTCACACCATGCCTGATGGTTTTCTTCATTGGCCACTCTATGTACCGTACGCACTGTACGGTGAAGTTGATCATGTTTATGGATGGAAGGCTTTCAATGCCAACAATGGCTTTACGGCTGCCCAGACAGCTCTCAATCTTGTTGAAACAGTCATGTACTTTGTGTACTTGTGGATGATCTGGACTCGTGCCGACACGAGTGGCCTCAAGAGATCTATGAGCGGACGCGATGGTGCATTGGCTGTTATTATTGGCTTCAGTGCTGCCGTCATGACATTGAGCAAGACGCTTTTATATTGTAAGTGTATTCATCTTATACTAAGCGGTAACTAACCATAGTTCCAGGGGCCAATGAGTACTACAGTGGCTTTGATAACATCGGACACAATTCACTTCCCGACCTTGTCCTTCTTTGGATCATTCCTAAGTAAGTAACCCAGAAAGATCGTGTTAAAGCTGGTACTAATCGTTCACTAGTGGTGCCTGGATTGTTTTCTCTGCATACATGACCTGGATGTTTGGGAAGGACATCATCGATGGCTTGACGCTTGCTTCAGGCCAACCGGTGAAAAAGAACGAATAAACGTCTTGCGTCTGTCGGAGAGTTGGTAAAGGGTTTCTGGAGGGAAGCATGTGTATGAGTAACGGTAACGTGGAATGAATGACTTGTACATATTAAGGTTGATGCTTTGGAACTGTTTATAAGGGGAGCGGACTTGTGCATTTAATTCTAAGAGTAAACGAACGAGGTTGCAATTTTGATCTTGTGTCATCACTTACAACACAACACTCCTGTGATACAATGAAAATCACCATATTGCTAAGACTTTGACATTTTTGTAATTACACTACCGAGGTACCCTCACCTCATGCTAAGACTCCAACCTCCAGACATAATAAAACTAACTATATCGTCTAGACATGTCATTTCATACAAAGAAATAGGGGGTATTCGCTAATAACACCAGAAAAAAAAAACATAGAAAAAGACACGCGTTGAGCGTAAAACAATTATCACCAGCCTTTTTTCTTTCCATAGGCTTTTTCTTCACCTCATATCAGTCAACCCTCCTAAATCAGCATACTGCTCCCAAGCAGGCATCATATCATCATCCTCAGACGTCATCTCCGCAGGACTCTCCATAAACGTCTGCATCGCTGCCCAATCCGCATCTTCCGTCACGATATAGGGTTCATCCGTTGGTGTCTTTAGCCGTAACGGTTGCGGAAACATGGTGTGGCGTCGGTTTTCTTTTTCTACTTCTTCTGCGTATCGTGATGAATCGGAAAAGATTGCGCTGATGGGTCGGCTGCGCTTAGATACGCGGCCGGACATTGAGCGTGCGACCATTGACATAACGTCTCGGCGACGCTCGCGGCGTGCTTTTACGTCTTTGGGAATCATGGGCTCGATGTAGAACTCTGCCAACGGGGGTGTGTCGAGGGATGATTCGATGGTATCGTTGGTTTCCACGCTCTCGGGGGATGCGTTGCCTGTGTCATCTGTTTTGGTGTCGCTTCCATCCGTCTCGAGGCTCACATCGTTAGTACCATTGCCATATCCATGAACAACAATTTCGTGATACGTCGGTCGCATGGGTGGTGTAATGGATTGTGGTGGTGTGCTAGTAGGAGTTTTGAACATTCGCATAGATCGTCGAAGTGTGGAAGAGCGGCTGAGTGCTTGAGTAAATGAGTTTGAGCGCGATGGACGTGAAGGCACTGATGATCGACGTTCCATCTTGCGGTTATCGTGTTGTGTTTGAGGACGGTCGCGATGGGTTAGTGCGAAGTAATCGATGTCAGGTTTGATCTCGATCTTTCCAAAGGCATCTGGTACAGCATCCTCTGGGTGCACACTCCAGTCTGGGCCACTAGTGACATACTGGGTTTGCCGTCTTAAAATACGATCCAGATCGCGAGGCTTGTCCCAGGGCGGAAGATTCTGAGTCAGTGCAGAGAGACTATAGAGAGCATCATTAATCTCTCCCTCTTGTAGCTCAGCTGCTGTGTCTGTTGCGTAGCGAAGAACTTGGTACGTCGCGTAGATAAGAATCCATCGAACCTTACGAGCATCCACCAGCGAAACCTTCTCCAGTTTATCAGCCTTGTTAGGCGACATGATAGAATCTTCTTCGAAGCGTCTGTACGCTTTCACAAGGTCGTTCGCTGCAACTCCCGGCTTCATCAAATTAGAGGCGTTGATCAGCGCTGCATGAGCTGTCACCTTGCGGTCTGACCTGAGAGACACGCGTCCAGGAAGCCAAGATGGACGTCGGGAGCTATTACCACCTGTATCCGGCATAAGCGGCAAAGGGTGTTCAAGAACATCGTATCCATGCTCGAAGTCGAAAGATTGCACCAATTGAATAGTGCAGATACCTCCGTGTGCTGTGGGACGCAGAGTATGTGATGAAGTATGAGAGTCATCAACTAGAAGATCATACAGAGCCTCAAAGTCCTCTCGCATGATCCTCAAAATAACCGGATCAAACAAGGCATTATCTGGATCCGAAGATGTAGGTGGGTAGTATCCAAGCTTGGCTGCGTAAAATGATAGTAAAAAGCTCCGGAAGCGCTCGAGATGTGCCCGGGCGCCTGCTGCGACACTCAGATGGGCCTCTGACAACTCATCATCGAGAAACGTCCTCAGCATACAAGATGACCGCGTCATGCGATAATCCAGTTCAAGATGTCCCTTACGTACGAGTTTACGTGTCATGGGACTGAGTTCCTATTTTCTTCGTCAGTGGCTTACCCAGCATTCTTCAAAGGGCAAAACAAACCTGAAACCCGTTGTTTTCGAACAAGTGTTCACTCATTCCAACACAATGAGCAAAAGCTCGGATATATAGCTCCTTCATTTGAAAAGCTTCTGCGAGTTGTAGTATAGCAAGTGCATGGCTTGGTTGATTCGCCATATCGAGATATCCTTCCTCGTCGAAATACGCCATCATCTCTGAGACATTATCGTCTACACCAGAGCGAAACTCATGTAGACTGTGGAGAAGACCGACGAGAGCTCCACCGAGACTATATCCGACCATTGATCTGCGAAACACATATGCGAAGAAGTTGCGTGTTGCGAGGTGATAGTTGAAAGCTTGGGCCTTGTCTGTCGACGGTGGCGGAGGGATATACAGCTCGATTTTGCGTGTAGGATTCTTTTGACTCCATATCATGAGTTCGCCGAGAGTAGGTTTCTGAACACCCTCCCATACGAGAAATCTTTGGATAAGAGGGTAACATTGAGCATCGAGGAGAGCTGAAAAGGGGACTTTGAATGAAGGACCTCGTTTAGAATGTCCTTTTGCGTGAAGATGAACCATACAGTTACCATTTCGAAACCATAATTCAGGATCCTAGGTCTTATTAGATATCCTCTATCAAAGAAAAATGTGTTTTTTGTCCAACTTACTCGACGGATGTTGTTCCATTCTGAACACATTCTTGCAGCACCATCCCACCGCATCACTGTTGGACGGCGATCCATTCTCCCATTCACAAAGGCCTTAAACCGTAGGGAACTCTGTCTAGAGTTCACCATTACGGTAGGCATTGTGAGAGTAGTCGTATATTATATGTTGAGTTTGATTTGATTTGACCTGACCTTGGTACCAAAAATACCAAATATTGTGGCAGCTGAGCGCAATCGATGCAGCCAGCCGTGTCGTCGGGATGTTGCAGGCCAAGCCTTTGTTCGAACCTCTTGTCTTTCTTTAAGCGTGTAGGGAAACAGACATTTCAAGTGATACGGCCATGTCGAGAGAAAAGACGTCAGGCGCAGGGTTCCATGACGGGTCCTACGTAAGAGATCTCAGGCAAAAGAGGTCAAAGACAAGACAAGACGATCCTAAGACCTCTGATCCTCAGGGGGGGATAGGCTCATGTTAATATTGCTCACTATTCAGATGGATACAACGCCATTACAACAGCCAAGCACCAAGCCTAGCCTTGCCCAACGGGGCGAACCCTGGACCCGGGAGGACAAGGGCCCCGACGGTCGGAATTTGAATTCAAGCCAGACCAAACCCAACGTGTAAGACGCTACCAAGCCACCGCATTAGCGCTTTGCAGAGTCCAGCCAGAGAAGAGAAGCCATGGAAGATCCCTGCAGGCAGCTCGCCTATTAACAAGTTGAAGACGACAAAGACTCAAAAGCTATTGACGTGTTGTTGTTGTTTGTTTGTTTGTTTGTTACAGAGACACTGCAGGAGCTGGATCAGAGCTGATTAGTGCTCAATCCGTTAGAGATGCAGAAAGCAAAACAAACGGTGAGCCATTGTATTGTCAGAGGTTAACAGAGCCCAGCAGATTGAGAGGTATCATCCACCGTTGTCAGCCCATCCTCGTCTATTGGACAACCAGGTAATAGTCCCTGTCTTCAGCTCCCGATCCGATCTATCGGAGCGAGCGCATCTCAAACACCACCACCAAGAGGACTAGCAGCAGCATTAGCTAGGACCACAGCTTGCGCAATATGTAACTACAGTATTGTGATGGTGTGTTTCTCCGCATGAAGCTGCAATGCATCAAAATACAGTATGTTGGTCACAGTCACACAGACAGTAGCATCAATGATGATACCTGATGATGATGATGATCAACGAACCGGTCGTCCCGGGGATAGCACAGCATTCTGATTATGATTACCATCTTTCACAAAAGAGAAAGAAAGTGGCGTAATTTCTTTCCAAGGTCAGCGAAATTTGTTAATCTGTGACGTCCCGAAATTTCGGGTATTAGACATGGTATTTGTCTCCACGTCTGGTCCGTCTAGGCCAGGTCTAGAAGATTGAGATTGATTGAGATTCTTCAGCTCCACCAGGACATGCCAGATTATCTGTATGGGCAAGGATCGTCTATAACCTAGGATCCCTCGAATAACAACGACAATTGCAGTTGTAACCTCTTCTCTAGGACTCTAGCAGTTATGGTGGCCACCATCATCAGCCGCACCGACTCGAGGCTTTCAATACTGGAACCCTTTTGGGGAATTTCAGCCAAGCCTAGTTTCTGCTTGGACCAAGGGGCAGCGTCTGGATAGGGTCAGCCCAGACCAGGGGCAGCAACTGCTTGGCTCTAGCTCGTGCTTGTACTGGACATGCACAGTAAGCCAGGCATAAAGTGTTCTGTCATGATGAATCAATAAACTTTGATCGTGAACTATTCCCCATTTTTCCAGTGAACAACTCACCTCACTTGAGTATGAGCAAACCCCGCAATTCAATTGTCTCAGAGGCGTCATATCGAAAGCCAAGATAGATACGGCAAGACAATATAGCTTTTCAATGGGGACCGGAGTCCGAGTTCGGGCAGTTCGGGTGCGGAATTAACCAACAAGTTGAAGCAATAGTTGTGAGAAAGGATCATCGTTGAAGATTTCTTCTCATTCCCAAGGCGAGACATCACAGACAAGGTTGAGCTTGTCGGCCGAATGTCAGATTTTCACGGTCTAGACGCATCTGGTTCAGATCCCGCTTCTAAAGCTGAACCTGAGCTTGCCACTAACGCCTTTGAAAATGTCCATGTCCAGCCAGATGGTAGAGTGCTGTACGGAGTAGATGGTCCAAACTTTCAGGGTTCAAACTAATTAACTAGAGGGGCATCAGTTACCACCCTCAGTTGTGTGTTTCACCAAGCGAAAGCTCCGACCACAACCAAAGGTCTTTTTTCATCTTGACGCCACTGTCTCGGACTGCATGAATATCCTGGATCAATACTCCCAATTCAGTCAGGCCTTTATGGTGCGGGACCAAGGCATTTCCCTTGCAGTTTGAAGATTAAGGGTCCTTGATTTGAGGTGATAAAGGCATTATGGGTCTTGATGCTGACTGGCTTGAGTCAACTAAAAAATATGCATGAATGGATATCAAGTGAAACAAAAGAATTCAACAAGAGAAGACGGTGAGGAATGTGAACGATGAACCGGTCAAGCCTCGTTGCCTGCTATGTCCAGTGAGAGACCACTGCAGCTTATGGGTGAGTGAGAGGACAGAGCGCATTTTACTAGAGCTTACTCTGCAATTTGGGTAAGTTCAGAATAAAGATAATACTGAGGATGGCCTAAGAGGCTATCAATTGGGCGTTAATTAACATTAATATATAGAAATTTATTGGGATGCGTTGTACTTAGTTGAGAGTATCAGTTTAAATAAGATTCTAGATCGCTGATTGGCTCTTTACCGAATGACCATAGCTCTACAGCGCTCACCTTAGCCCACCTCTCACCGAGAACAAAGACCCCAGGCCAATTTGATAACCAGCTCCCTTCACCTCAACCGCGTCAAGTTGAGTCTGGCAAACTCCATAACAAGACCGCTACAATGGCACCCGTGATACCCTACACGTACATTCAATGTCCGTGTTCCGAGACAGATCTATCACAAGCTCCTCAATCACAATCCTCCGATGAACCATCCTTTGACCCCCGCGATCCTCGATCAAACTACAGCCTCTATCCTCTCGAGTATCTCCTCTACTGCGAAGATTGCCAGCAAATACGATGCCCACGATGTGTCAATGAAGAAGTCGTTACATATTACTGCCCCAATTGTCTGTTTGAGGTTCCCAGCAGTAACCTGCGGAGTGAGGGTAACAGGTAAATACACCTAGAAACATGTCCGAGAGCAAGCCTAACAGATGCGCCACAGGTGTACCCGAAGCTGTTACCAATGTCCTGTGTGTATTGGCCCTCTCCAGGTCATGGCCCTAGCCCCTAAGGAACCGACACACCTAGGCGCAGACACTTCGAATCACGGCGGGCCGTATGCTCTGTATTGCCAGTACTGCAACTGGACCTCGACCGAGATCGGTATCGACTTTGATCGACCCAGCGGTATATACTCGCAGCTCTCCAAGATCAACAATGGCGGTGATTTAAAGCTCACGGCCAGAGAGTTCAAGGAGAGACGAAAGGAGAACCCAGAGGAGCCACCACCAGCAGACAGGGATGTCGATACAGACTTGCAATTTGCTAATCTGAAGGCATTTTACCAAGCGCAGCTAGCAGACACCAACGCTTCTTCAAGTGGCATGTCTACCCTTAACGAAAATGTTGGGTTTGGATCACCTGCTGCGCTGACTCGTATCATGGCTATGTACACTGGTCACAGCCATACCCGCAAGCGAAACGGCCCTTCGGATGTGATGCGTGAGGCTCTCAACACAGAGGAAGGTCTTAAACTAGCAGACCTGGACGAATCTTCTCAAATCAAGAAACTGCACCAAGAGGGATGGGACGCAACAGCTTCCATAGAGCAGAACCTTCAACAAGCAGAAGGTCAGAGATTCCAGGATGGTCTACGACCCATACCATACCTCCTCCGAACAAAACGCTCTAAGCGTTGCTCTGTGTGTCGACACATCATCTCCAAGCCGGAGAACAAGGTCACATCCACACGTTTCAAGATCAAGCTCGTCGCAAAGTCGTACATTCCCACCATCAGCATCAAGCCTCTCAACCCCACAGCTGGGATAATTCCTACCACCCAGCGTCCTCAAATCCTGGAAGAGCGACCTCTCAAGCCACTCACTCCGCATCACTATGTCATAACTTTCAAGAACCCGTTGTTCGACGGTATCAAGGTCACACTTGCTACACCGAACAGCACACCTGGCAGATTCTCGAGCAAGGTCACCATTCTGTGCCCGCAGTTTGACATTGATGCCAACACTGATATGTGGGATGATGCTCTGAAAGACGACGATAAAGACAAGAAGCGAAAAGGTGAAGAGAGCAGTGGTCAGCCTGAAGCCGGTAAGATTTGGGAACGAGGGCGCAACTGGGTCAGCATCATCTTGGAAGTTGTTCCATCTTCACTACGATTGGACAAGCAGGAGGACAAGAGTCCACTGAAGGAGGACGAGGATATTCTAGAGATACCCATGTTTGTGAGAATGGAGTGGGAGCCTGATTCTCAACAAGATGTTGAAACAGCACCTAAGGAGAAGGATGCTCAAGAGAAGCGAGAGCTGGCATATTGGTGTGCCCTAGGAGTTGGCCGCATCAGTCACGATTGAAGATAGAAAAAAGTATGCATGCACATGAGACACATAGATCTAGATACCCAAATAATTGGACGAGTTCATGGACGGAAGAAGTGTTTAAGTTGTCTTGTCAAATCATACGCAGCTTGCTTGTACCATTTATCAAGCTACTCTCTTTAAGACGCCGAGCCCCTTTTTTGACCGAACCAAGCAACCATTTGTTAAAAGCACTCCCAGCCCTGAATTGAGTAAAATAGTGAATTCTTTTTGCTTCTTCTATTTCATCTCGAAAGATCCGCAGACTTAGTAGTCAGCGGGACCGCTCTGAGGGAACTCGAAGTTGACGTTGCGGCCTGTCAAGCGACGGTAAACCTCAGAGTAGGTGTCGAGGCGGTAGTCAACACCACCACGCTCCTTCTCGTCAAGGATGACCTTGAGGAGCTTGGAACCGTCCTCCTTGGTGCGGACACGCTTGCCGACGATCTCGACGGGGTAGGTGAGATCCTCGAGGATGGCGTCGTGGACGGCAGTGAGAGTTCGCGAACGGGGTCGCTTCTGCTTCTGGGTGTTGCGAGAGCGGGCAGATCGCTTGGGGCGGGGCAAGATGCGGCGAGAAGCGAGGATCAGGACATGGCGGTCAGAGAACTTCTTCTCGAGCTCACGGGTGAGGCTGCAGAGTATTAGTATTGAGTCTCGAAACTCAGGGATAGGGAACATCTTACCGCTGCTGGACGCGGTGGAAGCCCTGCAGGGAAGGGACGGGGACAAAGATGACAATAGCCTTCTTGCCGTGGCCAACCTCGATCTAATCAAGATCCCAAGTCAGCATGCGAGCTCCAGGACGAAACCTTGGACCGCTTCCCGTCCTGTTCCACAGAAGTCAATGATACTCCGGCTGACACGCCTCCGCCTCAACGACATGGGAGTTGCGCATTAAATCAAATCAAATCATATCTCAAATAATTCTCGAGATCGATATCGACGAAAGAGTGCGCGGTCGGGAGGCAGAGAGGTGTGTCATTTGCAAGACAGATTTCTTTCTTTGTGTGGGAACAGGATTTCTCGAACGGAGACCTAGGTTTTTTACAAAGTATTCATGGTATTCTCACCTCACGGGCAGAGACGATCTGCAGAGGTCGCAGAGCAACCTTGAGGTCGGAGGTGTTGGACTCGAGGTCGTAGAGAGCCTGAGCGATGTTGGTCTCGAGCTCGGAGGGGTTCTGCCTCGAGGGGCTGTTGGGAGCGATCTTGTTAAGGGCCTGGGCGCTCATTTTGACGGCTGGTTCGACTACGTGGGAATTGACGACGACGAAGATGTGCAAATGGTGTTGCGGGCCGTTGATATTTTTTAGAGACTTGGGTCAATTCTGAAATGTCGCTAAATTGGGGTTTGAAAACCCTGTGAAAGTTGTGGGCTGGTCCGTGCGCTCTACTCCGAATATTGGATCCTGAGGCAGAAGAATATCTGGATCACCTTTTGGTCAAGTGGATCCTCTCACCAATCGCCCAGAAAGGAAATCAACTTCACTTACACAGCATCTTGTACTTGGTGGCTTGATACGATGAAAAGCATTGAGATAACTAGTTACACAGTACAACATTTCACAAACACTCACTTACAACTATGCATGATTTCAAAGCAACTCAGCTTGGATCTAAGACACGGAAGTTGTGTTACAAACGCCGCTCAACCACTTCAATGGTAGAAATCTTCTCCGAAAGGTCCGATAATGAAACAATCCTTCGTTTACAACATATCGTATCAAAATAAAAACCTCATCTTACTCTATCCCAGTTTATACCGTTACACATTCTAACCCTCACCGCCCTCGGGATCCTCCTCATCCTCATCTCCGAGCTCCTTATCAACATCCTGCTGCACCTTTTCACCTGTGGTGTCCCTTGCGATCTCGGCAGCCTTCATACCGCCAGCCGTGAGCCACAAGAAGTGATTTGTCTTGAACTGGTCGATCTGGTTGAAGAACATGTGAAACCTGCAATGTCTTGTTAGCCTTGTCCAACTAAGCATACGTCAATACTTACGAGTTGTCCTTCTCCTCCACGCTGAAAATACGAGTGTAAATCTCCTTATCCTTGAAGGCTTGGATCTTGTCATCGTACTTCTCAAAGTCGATCGCCTCCTTTCCGAGAGTCTCAGTCGCCTTTCGGTTGTAGTTGTAGAAGACGGGTCGCTCAAGCAGGAGTCCGAGACCAGGGGCCTTGGGGATGGCCATCTTCTGGTTCTGGTAGCTTTCATTGATACGTTCCATAGGAGTACCACATCGGACAATCAAGCTGGCAAGACCGACCATCTTTCGGATCTGGTGCATCATGAAACTCTGTCCGTGAACCTTGCAAGACAACCACTCTGTGTCACCAATGATAATAGGCTTGGGGTTGACAATGAAAGACTTGATGAGTCGCTTAGCTGAGGGATCGAAGAAAGACTTCTGAACAGTGTAGTTATGGAAGTTTCTTGTGCCGTTGTACTTGTTGAGAGCCTCCTGGAGACGGTTCAGACGCTCGGTGCTGATACGGTATCGTCGCTTTGCGGCAACGTAGGCGGCCTTGATGTCCCGAAGGGCGAAGTCAACTGGACCGAGCTCACGATTCTTAGGCTGATGGCTCTCGAGGATAAGTCCAGGTTGCTGAGCCTCGGGCTCTGTGGTCTTCTCTTCAGCGGCTGTCTCGGTGGCAGGCTCCTCCTTGGGCGCGGTTTCGGCTTTGGCAGCCTCCTTGCGTGCAGCGGTTTCTTCATCGTCCATAACGTGTACTCGCTCCAACACGGCAGCCTTTGTCTCGGGGTCCAGTCGGGCCAGGATGGGCTTGATCTCCTTCTCTTCGACTTCAGTCCAGAAATCCTTGACATCCTCCATCTTGGCAGCCAGTTCTTCCTCAACACCATGCTCCTTGGCCAACTCAACCAACTTTCGACCCAAGAAGGTCTCGGGGTGGGGAGGCAGAAGACAGTAGCTAGGCATAAGGTACTCGTACCATCTTGAGTCGCAAGTCTGGTAACAGCTGAAAGCGTTGTTTGTTCGCTGGATACCCCAGACTCGGATCTGCTCTGGTAGTTCAGAGTTGATCTTCTCGACAATATCCTCATCCTCGATGATGAGCTTCAAGCTGATGACGTTGCCAGCAGCGTGCACACCCTTATCGGTTCGAGCGCATCGGACAAGACTGGACTTCTTGGGATCGTCAGCATTGGCCTTGGAGATAGCGCCTGCTGCGACAAAAGCCTTGAACAAGTCGGCCTCGATGGTCTTCTCGTTGCCATTGACTTGCATGCCCTTGTAACCAGTGCCCGCATATCCAACCATGACGGCAACCTTTCGCTTAGGTCGTCGTTCTTCGGCAGCAATCTCATCCTTGGAGAAGGGATTGTTGCTTGACTCGCCATCAGCAGAATCGCCCTGCTTGTTCAGTTTGCGACGCTTGAACTCCTTGAATTCATCGTTCTTCTTGCGCTTGTCGACCTTCTGACGACTAATTTCTGGTTAGCGCCGTTGGCAACTGTACTCATTCCAACAATTGAGGTTCAAACTTACCCCCATTCTCCGCGTCCCTTCTCTGCTCGTCCCTTGCCAGGCTTTCGGTGGTCATGGCGCGGGTTGCGACGGTTGCCATTGTCATTATTGTTGTTGTTGGAACCGTCGCCCGATGGACGAGAGTCATTGGCGCTACTCGCGGCAGGAGCTTCGTTATCTGCCGCCATGCTTTCATCTGTTGCGACAAATGGACGGGTTGAGATGGCGAGAGAGAAAGTGTAGCTATCGCGCGGTCACTTTTTTTTTGGACTGATTGACGACGAGATTTTCGATGCGGGTGAGTGGGGCTTCCCGTTGCGGTCCCGGCGGGGGAAGCTGCTTGTCATTCGAGTGGGGGCTACCCTGAATCTCAATATCAAGCTTCAAGTGTTGTGCTGCTAATAATATTTTATTACTGTTCTCTTATTTTGGTTCTGTTTAACCTTCTCATGTTATTGAAAGCTCTTAAATCCTTCAAGTTCTTGTATCTTGAGGTCCCGTGGTCCTTGATATCGACACATGTTGCCATTAGTCAACGATTCGACCTTCAATCTCCCGACTATTCATCGCACTTATACACATAGTTCAAGTAAGATACTCCCTCATTCGATAGAAAATATGCTAAACACCATGATTAAGTAAAACATAAGAAGGCTTTGTGTGGTATCTGATCAGTGATATATCACCTGAGTTTCTTAAGTTAAAAGGATATCAAGCACCAAACAAGTGCTAACACAAGGCTGCAATGCCTAAAACTACACACAATCTCACTCTCAGAAGCATGGCTGAAAAATGCATTACTGGTGGCTGCTACATATACTTTAAAAATGAGATAAAACGAATATCAAGGAAGTCAACATTGCTGGTTGTGCTCAGCAACACACAACCAAAAACCGGTTGCTATATGAAGAGGCATGAACATGTAATGGCTCGTAGGTAGTAAGGGATAGTAATTCAATGACTATAATTATTATTATAGAAAAGTAAGAGGAGTGAATTGTGTACATCATGTCATCATTTGTGCTGGGGTCATTGCAAGATTCTGACGACTCATTTCATTCCAAAACATCTATTTTACAGGTAGATTCGCTATCAACTAAACGCTTTCACGACTTCATAACTCTCTTAGTAATTGGAGCTTCGGCCGGTGTCAGAAGGGAGACCCTCCTCATCACCGGGCTCCTGGTAGGTTCCGCTAGGCTGGGTAGCACCTCGAGTTCGCTCCTCAATAATGTTGCTGGTGTCGATGGCATCGTTGTCATCACGCTCTGTGACATTATTAGTACCTCCTCGTCAGCCAGGAATATTCATTCAATAGACTTACCGAGCTGAGCGTCAGTATCGGCCTGGTCTGCCTTGATAGGGTCTTCGACTAGATCCTCGTCGGCCTGGACAGGGATAGCCTCGTTCTTCTCGCCAGGACGAGAAACGTAAGAGTTGTCCTGGAACTCGCTGGAGGGAGCATCTTGAAGACCGTCGGAAGACATGTTGACGTTGTTTGAGGGGTTTGAAGAAGTGGTTGATGTGTAAGTCTTGAGTTGTAGATAAGTGATGAGATTGATTGATGATAAGAACGAGTGTTTCCTTTCACCTGAGGACAACTCCCTCTTATACATCTTCGTTCTTCACATTGAGTGAAACAATTGTTCTCATAAAAACTGGCAATTCCGTCATGGCCTCCAAAATCGTTCATCTATCCATGACGACATTGACTGATAGTCGATTCAATGAATCATCTCATCAGGACCAACAGCACGGTTCGCTCCTAGCCTTACTGCAAGCACTTCCGCACCCGATCCCTAGTGCCCCTGATCTCTTAATTAAAAAGGGGGAATCTTCGATCCGAGAGTTTAGTTGCATCGAAGCTAGATATGTCATCGCGTGGCTGGGCGATTGTGATGCAAGTGGCAAGCCTTTCACCGCGACTGTTTCGCGATTGATATGAATTCGACGTGTTAAGTGGTTTATTCACAGGTCTTAGTACAGTGGAGTTCGATCTTGGTGTTGTTAATGAGACAACGGTAGGGTTCTTGTGAGCCGTGTCAACAATCGATGATGCTGAGTTATTGCTAGTCTCTAAATCGAGGTCAATGCTTTCGAGATTTAACGATCACTGGGACATTTTATGATAGAGATTGTCAAAAAAAGCAAATTAAAGCCCCAAGCTCATATTATTGCTGTGAATTATTGGAATGATTTTATCATTGATGAAGTCATGTTCAGAGATGATGTTGCGAGTGAGACTAGTTGCTGGAACTTGGCGCCAATTAAGCACAGCCAGCGGCAATACCAATACCATAGGCAATCAGAGCCCAAAAGAAAGAGAAACATCAGACTCAAGCAAAAAAGATAAGCAAGCCGAAAATGCAAAAAGAGAAATCTTTGATGAGACTGGGACTCGAACCCAGGAGGATTGCTCCACCAGGAAATTGGTGTTAAGGTTGACCTTAACCTGGCGCCATAACCAACTCGGCCATCTCACCGAATCTTGTTGTTAGAACAGATTGGTAAGATCAGTCTATAGACATACACTGAGCTTCGCTTCGCAGCTCTACATCTATAGAGTGGTGATGGGGTTGAGATGCATGTATGTCAGATATGGCATTGGACAAGTCTTGGAGAGGTTGCAAGGTGGCTGACCGGGCATGCATAATCTGACACAGGCAGATCCAGATTTTATCCCCATTTGTACCAAATCACCAGTGAATGACGATGTTGTGCATTAACGGTAAAAGATCACTGTATAGTCCGCTTGACTATTCACTGTTGAAGCATTATCCTGTAAAAGTCGGGACAGGCCCGGCCTCAATACTGCGCCTGGTTCAATAGTCCAGACAAAAGAACCCCGATGATGATTCACAGGCCAACTCATCTTCTATCGAGGATCAAATTGCATCTCTCTCGTAGCCTTTCTGGCCGCAACTTTGTGCCCGTTGCTTATACATCGTGCATTACCGTCGAATCAGAAACACCAACGAGACGGGAGATTTACTTTTTTACAATTTCGTCACACCGACATAGAATGTCGCGATGCTCTTTGAAACAGCCTTGCATCACGCCTGGGAGAACAAGGCAGGTAGGCAGGAAAGCTTGTGGCTGAGCCTGTTAATGATACCTCCTGAATGGTTGTCAGGTATGGGAGTGCCCTTGGGATCTGGGCGAAGCATGTGTCGCTGAGTGCAAGATAAACATCCCGGATATGAGCATTACGAGGCCAGTAGATAACGATCATCAACCATGCCGCCTGAGTGCATATATATCGCTGAGATCCGAAACGCGAGAGGAGTGGTCTATGATTACTGACATGGCCATGCGAAGGAGAATAAGGAGCCTAAAAGGGTTCCCCTGGTAGCGAGATTCATGAAATTTACGGCGCATGCGCTCACTATTATGGTCCGTACTCGTAGGCTTAATCGTGGCGCCGATGATGTGCTCAAATTGCACGAGCAACAAATCCTCAGCTGTTCAAGGGATCAGATCCAGTCAGTGATTGACAGAGGCGAAGTCGAAGTTGTAGAAAGATATGGAGGTTCCGAGTGAACAAAAAACTCTCCTGTTACGTGATGGGTGATTAAGTGATGATTATCAATGCTGTGTGGTTGATAAGCCGTCAAGGTTAGGATGTGTTGTGTTGAGGCAGTTTGAATCTCGGGATGGCGAAATACTCGTGATGACAAACAGAGCGACATTGGGCCGAGAAAGTACCAATTGGCAAGGTAAAATCACATCATCTCAGGCGATGAATTCTAGAACAACAAACAGTATTGTTTCAAAGCGAGTTTTGATTGAGAAGCATAAGATTCGGCTTGTAAGGGATTGTGAATTTGGATTGGGCTATATTGCCTGTGGCGAATGTGTCGAAACCCAAATTTGTGACAACCTATCGAAAATAAGAAGCCAAAAAGAACGATCAGCTAAAGGAATGTAAAGAGGGGCCAAAAAAGAAAAATGAACGAAGCCAAGTCTAGGAGAAAAGAAGACGTAAAAAAGAGGAGACTTGGAAAGAAAAAATTTGACGATGGGTCTTTTTTATGTAACAGAGTTAAGAATACGGCGTTATTCAAGGATCCATTTCCTTTCATCTACCGAGCAACACCGAAACTACAGTTCAAGTAAACATGAAGTGGATGATAACTATTGACCACGTGAGAAGACAAGTCCCCGTTTACTGTTGCTTAGGATGTCTCTGCGCCGTTAGCAAAATACGATAGAGAGGGTCTTGAAGGGTCCAAGTCTAATTCGGGCTCCATTGTGATGCATGACGTGGTAAGAAGCCAAGTTGTAGATAGCGTCAGACACTCTAATGATGTTGTGAGACGCGGTGTTTTGTCCCTGATAGACGATTCTTGGTTGGAATGGTCGAGTTCAATGCCAATTCTAGTGGTGAAGCTCAAGTGGCAAATATCATGACTTTGTATCTCTAAGCAGAGCCTCTATCTCGACTTACACAGACCGAGTGCCGTGTTCTAGACCCACATTTGCTAGATCAGCCGCTGATAACGCCATTCAGGACCCAAATTTGAAAGAGCTTCTTGTGAAATGATTGAACAGAATTAACAAGGCCAGACGCCCCTGGGGCTGAAATGAGTGTGGACAAGTTGGCAGGGGGGTTAAAGAAGAGTGTCTCTGGAAATACGGCCGCACGAATGGAACAAGATGCATCTTAAAGATAAAGAGATTTGTTGATAGGGAATAATTAACACCCAGCGATATGATCTTCACTGTAGGTCAATCAATGTCTTAGCTTCAGCCAGTTCAATTGGTCAATAACCAAAGTTAAGGAGTTAAGGTAGCACCACAGAAGCCAAAGGCACCCTCTTTCCCTGTCACTCTCCCCCGCGGTGTAAAAATCGGGACAAAAATGGGAATTGGCAGAAGTCGGCTCAGCTCAGGATGGAAAGAGGGGCCCTCCCGACGACCCGAACCATTCTCTCAAGGTTCCATGGCCATGGATGGACAAACGTCACTCACTTACTCACTCACTCACTTTACCTCTTCACACCACAAAAAACTTTGGCGTCGACACTCGTTACCATACGATAAGCCAAATTCAAATCTAAATCCTTCAGACAACCTCCGGAGACAAAAGAACAAATCAAATCTTGTCTCACCTCCTTCCATAACTCAATTAGCGCCTTTTCCAGCCAAGAACAATCTGCATTTCTCTTGACACACTGCTCGTGACCGGGGTGTGAAGGTCTAAGTCTGAGTCCTTCAGAGTGGATCGGACCAACAAGCTCGGGGCTCAGCACGCCATCCGCCAGTCACTTTGCCTCAGATCCATCCAAAATCCTCCCAGAGGCTGACTCTTTAGGTTCCCCAGACGTGGCCCTGCGAGTTGAGTTACGATATCTCACCTTCTCATCGCGCGACTCGACTCCAATCTAGGCCCTTGCTTTTTAATTTACACTCGGGTACTGTACATATCTGTCTTTCTGCGCCTGCGCCATGGAAAGCCCCTCGCTCGTCAACGGCCATCGGCCTTCCTCCGACTCATCCATCGCAGTCCCCGAAAGCTCAACAACACCTCTTTCTTCTATACCTACTTCCTCTTTCGTTTCGGCTCCGACAATAAAATCTACACATCGCCATGCCCATGCGCTGTCCACAGAGCTGGACCCAGCATCACATCATCATCATTCTTCCAACGGTGGCTATCTGAAAGTCTCCGACACCGACTCCGAACAACACCTCGACGACAACTCTCATCAACAACCTTCTAAGAACAATTGCGATAGACAACGATCCGATCAAGAAATCAATCCACGCCTCAAAAAGATGCCTTCCGAATTGGTCGGCAAGACCGTCAGTCCGTTCCTCAAGGAACATATTCCTGGCCTATATGCACCTTTCGGCAAAGCCAAGACTGCCACGCCTCTGTCACCGAGTCCCAATAATACCACAACCATTCGAAAGAAAGACCCCAACAGTAAGTTCTGTTACCGTCACCGACCGGATTCAAAATGTCGACGCGCTGCCGACGAGACCAAGATGGGCTTCATTCAGAGTGTGAGTCTCGGCATTCCCTCCGACCTCGACCGCCCCGAGCTTGTTCATGGTTGTCGATCGCTATCATAGCTATATACTAACATTGATCAGGAACTCGACAGTCTTTCATCCGCCGACCAAGAGGCCATTACACACGTCTGGTCTCTCTTCTCCGCTGCCCCCTCTAAACACCGAGAGTTGATGCTGCAGGGTATTATCACACAATGTTGCTTCCCACAACTATCCACTGTATCGCGCGAGGTTCAAGAGCAACTCAAAATCGATTTCCTCACCGCCCTCCCTACCGAACTATCCTACAAAATTCTGTCATATCTCGACACAGTCTCTCTCTGCAAGGCCGCTCAAGTCAGCCGTAGATGGAGGAATCTTGCCGATGACGATGTGGTGTGGCATCGCATGTGCGAACAACATATTGACCGCAAGTGCACCAAGTGCGGCTGGGGTCTGCCTCTGCTGGAAAGGAAAAAGCTCATGGCGTGGAGCCGCCATCAACAAGTCCACCGACAACCGGCTGCCGCCGAGGTGGTAGAGATCGACGAGGAGGCTGAGACACAATCGATCGATTCACGAAAACGACAAGCCGACGACGAACACGAACATGATGATAGAGTCGCAAAGCGCTCTCGAGTAAGCTGTGGGAGCAAGTCGCGACAGCAGCTTGAACAAGAGCGCAAGTTTCGACCATGGAAAGATGTTTATCGCGACCGTTTCAAGGTGGGGTACAACTGGAAGACTGGCCGATGTTCCATCAAGACCTTCAAAGGTCACGAGAATGGCGTTACTTGTCTCCAGTTTGACGACAATATCCTTGCAACCGGGTCGTATGATACGACGATCAAAATTTGGAACATCGAGACTGGAGAAGTGATGCGTACACTTCGAGGACACACATCGGCAGTTCGCACTCTCCAATTCGACGATTCTAAATTGATTAGTGGTAGCTTTGATAAGACCATCAAGATCTGGAACTGGCAGACAGGAGAATGTTTGAATACCCTGCAATGCCACACCGAGGGTGTTCTGTCAGTCCATTATGATGGCTGCACGTTGGCATCGGGCTCCATCGACAAAACGGTCAAGGTGTTTAGCTTTGATACCAAGCAAACGTTTTGTCTCCGAGGTCACACTGACTGGGTCAACCATGTGCGAATTGACTCGCCCTCCCGCGTTGTCTTTTCAGCATCAGACGATCTCACAGTCAAGCTCTGGGATATCGACTCGAAGCAATGCATCAAGACATTCCAGGGCCATGTTGGCCAGGTTCAACAAGTTCTCTTGATGCCTGCCGACTTTGAGCCTGATGAGATGCCTCATTTAGACAACACTGATGCTGCGTCTGTGTCGAGTGGTCGAAGCAACAGTCCAGCTGCAGCGACTTCCGAGCAGTCTATCGATGCTCGGGCGGCATATGGCTCGGGATTCACATCCGACCCCGACCGGCCACTTCCCCCACGCTACATGCTCACTGGTGGATTGGACAACACTGTCCGCCTGTGGGACACTACCACTGGCAAGTGTATCCGCAGCATGTTTGGTCATGTTGAAGGTGTCTGGGGCCTTGTTGGCGACACTCTTCGTGTAGTCACAGGTGCTAATGACTCCATGACTAAGATCTGGGAGCCTCGCTCTGGAAAGTGTGAGCGCAGCTTCACTGGCCACGCTGGTCCTGTTACCTGCGTTGGGTTGAGTGATAGCCGCATGGCAAGTGGCAGTGAAGATGGAGAAGTTCGACTGTATAGCTTTGAGGGTGAACGTGTTGAAGAGCGCGGAACTCCTTCCTAAGCACGAAATATTGGGAGATCCCATCTCTCATGATTCTTTTTTTCTGAAACATATATGATTCCATGAGATGCAACGTTGAGTGACCACTCATTGTTTGTTTCTCTTTTCTGTTTTTGATTGCATTTTGCTTTCAACATTTTAAGCGGTAGCGGGAGTATTTACAACATGACGATAGTCGCTTATACTCGACATGGTTGCATTTATCGGTTTTGGGAAGGAACGAACAGACCCTCAAGTTATTCAGTACCGAGGAGAGGCCTAAAAGTCCCTGGAGTTATTGGTTGGGGTTGGGTTATTGGACGGCGTATACAATAGGTAATTTCTTTCACAAGAGTAACGGCCCGAACAAAATGTTTGACAGGAGATGGAGGAGTTAAACATGCGAACTAGTTGTCATGAGCTTAACCTCCTGACTAGAATGAAGCCGAGAAATATTGAGCAAATCTGAGTGTCTTTGTTGTGAAGTGATGCCGGTAAACACAGTTGACTTGACAAAGACACCACATGTTGAAGTTGAGGCCAGATAAGACGACTTTGAATAACCATCATTTTATGCTGTCTTTCACTCTCAACTTCCATGTCTGAGAATACATGGGCATTTTAACATATAGTCTGTCTCGGAAAATGCTATTAATACAAGTGAAGCATAGCTTTCGAACGAAATAAGTTGACGATGGCCGATATCGGCTGAATGTCAAGACCTCAGTTCTCTTATAATACCTTGACTGACAGATCTAAAACTCATTATTAGATGACCCTTAATCTTAGCTTCGGCTAAATATGGAGATTTTCTTAATTTGAAGTTTCAATGGCTGTTGGTTATTGATTCAGTGTCGATTTGGTTTGTTTCAATGGGTTCTGAAGTTCATCACATACAATATATGAAGAACAATGGTTATCAGCAAGCTTTGATACTAAGATAATAACTTACTATTTGTACAATAATATAACAGTTATTATGTAGTAGTTTCATTGACGTGTCCACTCGTTTGCTTCCCGTCCTCGATTATCCGATCTTGTTGACCCTTCCCGCCAGTGTCAGTACGTGAAGCCGTGTAAGCGGCAAACAGCCCAACGCATCTGAATACAATGGTCCGTCCAACAAAGCGCAATGTTTCTCATATGCCCACAGCCATGTAATTTGGAAATAGGAGCTCTCTTGGCGCTCTTCCACCACACAAACTTTAGAATCGGGAAGAAATGGTAATATCTTCGCCAGGATATCCTCCCACCAATACTAACAATATTCAATATTTAGGTCATCATGTGCAAGCCGGTCCGATACGTTTATCCAGACTGTGGTCATCCTGTTGATCCTAATCCATATGTCTGGGTCCTTGAGAGTTGCATTTCTGCGGTCTCACTCAACAGGGATTGTTGGATTCCTCAAGATCTTCCGGATGAGTACATTGAGAAGAAGCCTTGGCCCAATAACAAACTTCTTGAGCCTTGCCACATGCCTCATGAACCACGACAGGTCGAAGAAGTTGAGGACACCCGGATGATTAAGGTTGTCGAGAACGACTCTGACCCAACTACTCTCGAATCTTCAGCTCCAAGCGCCCACCAAACCAAAGATCAAATCGAAGACCAAGGCCAGCAGCAAAACGAAAAGCAGAAGAAAGAAAAGGTTCCTAATATCATTTTTGACGGAGGAAAGCTCATGGGAAATAAACACATCTTCCGCGATCTCGAACCTCGCCACCTAAACCGAAACGAGCCTCTTGTTTTAGACGAAATATCTCTCCTTGACGCCGACGAAATGAACTATGTCGAATCTACCGCCTGGAAAGAGGTTCAACCTACCATCACCGACCAAGACATGAAGAACATCGTTCAACAGACTGTTGATGAGCTAGCTATCGCTTCAGTCGAGGATAACATTGAGTGGGCCATGGTTGCAGCTGTGGATTTGAGTGTCCCAGTTGATCCTTTTGATGAGAGTGAGGATGAGGATTTTGAGATGGATGGGATGTGGTTTTGATTGATGGGTGGGAGACTTTTGCTGGCTACAGAAACACTGGAATGGGATCACGACCATGGGACAATGGGCTAAAACACTTGGACTGGGACTTGGACTTGAGCATGGGCTTGCTATAGGATGCGGAAATGGGTTGCAAGCAGAATTGATCCAGAAATTCCCATATTTTGAAAGATCAGAAATTCAAGCGATATTCATCTCCTTTTCACGAAGAATATACGTTCGGAGTCCCCGTTGGAACAAGATCTCACCTTTTCATTGTGGGTAGATGCGGAACTTGTTGACTTCATAATCCTTCGACATTCTTTTCCGCAATCCAATATCATCACCTCCGCAGTGGGTTCAAATCTCAATAATCTTTTTGGGCTGTCCAATTGTTTATCAAGACTGGATGTCGCTTGACTTGGCAAAAGCATCTACTATGTCTGAGCAAACTTTATACATGGAGCCGAAGCGGATCCGAAGATGCAGGGTCTATATTTCTTTTTGCAGGGCATCCATACCAACTCTACCTTGCAGCAGTGGCTTGCCCTGCGTAGTGAGCGGATGATCTACTCTACCCTCTCTTGATCTTGCCTCTCTGATACCACACAAGCTACCTAGATCGTCAAGACCATAAATTTGCATCAAGACAAAGGCTTGATTTGAGATCAGCAAACTCAACAGCCTTACAGCGGACACTATCGATAGTGTCCGAAATAAACACACCGACTCCCACGTGTCGTTTCATGGGCCATCCATTAGTTCTAGACTAATAGAAGCTAGAAACATCCGCTTTGCTGGTGCTGGAATTAGACCCTGATCGTCTGTCTGTTATTAAAGCTAGACATTAATTGGAGACTGCATGCATTGACTTGCTTTGTGAGATCGGTAACTTGCGATAGCTCATTTGCGGAAAGGGGAGATTGCTTCTGAAGGATCTTCTTTCATGTGAGATGGACCGACCCGCTGTGGATGTTGAAGAATCCCCACGATGAGGAATTATTCGAGGAAAAAAAATACCATGTCTGTTTTTGTTTTGTCTTGTCGTTCATACAGGCCCTACTACCTCGGGTATAATGCCTGCAATGGATCCATCTTTACCGAGCATCCCAACCCGAGAATTTTCGCAAAACCTGGACTATTTCCTGGCTACCTGGTTCCCACGTTTTTCATTCCCAAAAGTTCGATAGTAGTACTTACCTAGTTAGCCCTGCGTATTTCTTTTCTTATAGGATGGCGGTAATGTGCGGCCGTTGTCCTGGGTCCAACCTGACTCATGCTGGCTCGTGCTGAAGAGCCGTGTTGCAGAACTACCGTTAGTGTTTCTCTAGACGGCTTCTAAAACAACATTGCACGTTTCATCCAACATTGTCACTTGTCAACTTACGATGGGTATGATTGTGTGACGGAAACTAATCTATAGACTTGCATATATCTTCAACGCCATGCAACTATCGAGATGAACTAACTCGCAACAAATTCCCAAAAGACTTAAGCTTCATGTACAAACTCCATCAGACATACCAGATGGTATGGAGTCCGGGGATATCTGGATGAACCCATCTAACCAACCAGAATCTAATCAACAGTCAAATATGGAGATCGAGTTTCGTCTCGTGTTCTGGGATCCCTTGCCTAAGATCGATCAGTGCGTATCTAGAATGGATTCTTAATCTGTGCTTTTCCCCTTCAATACGGAGTATCCGTATGGAGTAGTAACAAGGTTATTTGTTGTTTAGATGTGTGTAGTCATGAGGATCCAGTATGCCATTTAGCGTGGTGAGTCGTCGAATATGTATGTTACATAGGTTCCTAGTCCCCTGACCTAGTTTTGTTGTTCCTGCTTCTGTCCCTTTGCTCTCGTTTTGCCCTATTGTTTCCTACCTACCTACCACTTATCGTTTTGCTCTCGAATCACACTCATCTTTGATCCATCTACTGGACAGCCATTATGGCGGACATATGGAAGGGTCCTTATTTCCAGGAGGTCAATCCTGGCGACGATGATATGTATATTGCGAGTATCGCCTGGGGCATCGCACTTGGTGTCGGTCTCTTCACGCTCACCAAAGCGGTGCGGCAAACCACCAGATCATGGCAAAGAAGACGCAAAGTGAACCCTTACATTATTCTAGTATGGACAGAGTGGTCGTGCAGTTGTCTCATGAGCGCTGTCACTTGGTGCTATCTACGAAATTACATCCCTGGCGGATTTCCCCTCTTTTTTGTTCTAAGTATGTTGACTTTTGGTGTTGTTGATGCTGTTGACGAGAGGGCTAGACTAACTAATACTTTGCAGTTCTACTTTGGTCTATCCAACTTCAAACCCTCATTCAGATCATCATCAACCGAATCGCGATCCTTATGGTAAACCGACAAAATGCCACACGACTCAAGATCTGTGCGTTCCTTATCATCTTGTGCTTAAACATCAGCGTCTTTGTTATTTGGATCCCGGCAAGATTGGGAGTCGGTAAGACATTTATCGAAGTCAACAGAATCTGGGATAGGATTGAAAAGGTCATCTTTTTATTGGTTGATGCAGGACTCAACTTTTACTTCATTCATCTTGTGCGGTCGAGGCTGATTGCGAACGGGTTGATCAAGTACACTCGCTTGTTTCGCTTCAACTTGGCCATGATTGGTGTTTCAATGACCATGGATGTATGTATTTACCGATATTCTCACGTGCTTTGACCTTTGCTAATGAAAAATCAGATCCTTCTTATTGCAATGATGTCTCTACCAAACGACATTGTGTAAGTCATCTCAACGCAACCATCCCCAGCAATCACTAACCCATTGCAACAGCTATGTCCAATTTCACCCTCTCGCCTACCTCGTAAAGCTCCATATTGAAATGAACATGGCCGACCTGATCATCAAGGTTGTCAGAGCCAGCAACGGCAACGATTACTACAACTACTCTGGTTCTAAATCCAATCCTACATCAAAAGGAAAGAGTTCACGACAGACTGGGAAGAGCAGGCTTCCATCAGCCATGTTCATGGGAGGCAACACCACAGTCGTCGAAGCGAACAAAGACGATATTGAGCTGGCGGATCGGGCTGGCCATGGTATTCAGAAGACGACGAGAACCGAGGTCGTTGTTAATCAGACAATGCCTGAGTACGATGATCGAGATATGGTGAGTGAGACAGGGTCAACTAAGCAGCTACACAAGGAGCATTTCACAGTATAAGATGATCTCTTATGTGGTGGATCATGTTAGGTTAGGACGGTGGAAGCGTCGAGACTGAGGTTAATTAATACAGAAGACACGATACCCTTTGCCTTTTTAGAAATATTACTTTAGTAATGGAATATAATCACAATAGGCCAATTGGAATTAAATGCATAATCCTTTTGAATGATCACTGATCCAGGGATCTACTTCATATATTTTGCAAACCATTCCAAGAACTGATCAGGCTCTCTCTGGAAATAGGCATATCCATCCCAACGCTTCTCAGACCCCTCAATCCACTTCAACTTCTTTTCTTCCATGGGAATATTATCGTAAACTGCTTGAACATCCTTGGGACTTGTGCAAGGATCGTCATGCACCTGGTATAAAAACGTCGGTATATTGACATGCTTCGCATTCGTTGGAGGATGCAATTGATCCATACGAAAGCTTGTCTTCATGAAGAATTGTCGCTCAGCCTCCTCCATATAGGAATCAGCAGCTCCCATTTGTTTCAACATTGCTTCGAATGCTGACCTTGCTGAAATAGGTTGTGGCGCGACCATACAGCGAACGCCTTTGAAGGCATCAGGTCGGTGTTTCATAGCGGCGAGAGATGCATTGGCGCCGGCGCAACGACTGAAGAGTCCAATGGTCATATTCTTGGTATCCTCTCTTCCTCGAACATATTTGAGTGATCCAAGGACATCGCGCCACTCAAAGAAGCCAAAGAGACCCTGATTACCCTCTCCACTGAGTCCATGGTTCCTCAGATCATAAGCGAGGACATTATATCCTGCGTCATGGAGAATCTTGTAATCGGGAATGAAATTGATCTCAAAGTCATTTCCGGGCATAAGTTGGTTCCATGGTCTAAGATGAGAGGGAATACCGGCGCGGTTGAACCAGTGAGGATGGTTGGCGATGATGATTTTGTTGGAGCCTTTGCAGGGAATGAACCAGCCTTCTAGAGGGACACCATCATCGGAGGGAAAGTAGATGTCTTCAAATTCGAGGCCTTCTTCGTCTGGATAGTGCATTATTGGTGCAAGTTCCCATCCTCTAAAGTCGTCGACTACAGCCTTGATTGCTGCTCTAATCTGTTCGTCTGTTGCCATGGCTGTCTTGGTGTGTAATTGACTTGTAGTTGGGGTTGAAAGAGACAATCCTGTCGTCTTTGAAGCTCAACGTCAACTATTTATAAACAAGAGAATTGTCAGATTTAGTGAAGCTTACCTCAATAACTGACTCAATTGAATCCTTCGCTCTTGTTTGACATAATTACTTACACGGATTTATTTAAAGCCATACTTATTATCCCGCTAACTCCGCTATCTCCATTGCGGCACTGCAGTTGTACGCATCATGGATGGCTTATATACTACCTTATTGGGCTTATTCTATGAAAACTTGATGATCCTTTTGCGAAATGGCATGATATGAAGTCTCGAACGGGATTCCGAGGCACTGCCAAAGGGTGCAATTAGTTGGCCCAACAAATATTTGATGGCGGATGAATCTTATGGCGGACGGATATTCGGTCAGCTGTGGTGCAGGAGCATTAAAAGCTTCTCTTGCTATATTATGCCTACGGAGTCTCTGTAAATTCCCTGGCATTCGAGAGCTCTAATTGGGTGCATTACTCGCATCGTGTCTGGAGTTCCGTGGAGCTGTTTGAAGTATATTGCCTGTTCTAAGTTGATTGGTGTCAACGACCGCCTGTTCTTCAATATTGAGTGAAATAAATCTTATTGTGACAAATGATCAGTTAACGCGCTTTTGGGCAAGTACTTTTCGCCACTATATCTTCAAAGCTTCGTGAGCAGCTCCAAAGGAGCAATGCCGGGGCTGTAACTACTTAAATGATGCTCATTCGCCCCAGAATGGACGATTCCACTTTCAAAGTCGTGTTGAGATAACTCATTTGATCGCTCTGAGACAGTCTCAGTTGTATCAGACGAAAGCATCGGCGTGATATGCTGAAGGCGAATCAGGCGTCTGGTGTCAGTAAGACAGTATGAGAAACTCTACCCTGTAACTGCGATGTTACTTCGATGATGAGGACAGAACGTGAAATGTAATTTGTAGTATTTAGAAGTACAGAAACTGTTTTAATTGTGAATAAAACGTACCCCGAGCTTGATGAACGATGCAGTCACATTTCAGCATCAAGTGGCGGAGAGCGCCCAGGGGTTGAAAATCAACGGCGTATCTCGTTCCTGGCCCGAATCTAAAGTAACTTCCCTAGTTTGGAGATCGATCAGATCTGAGTTTCTTGGCCCTGAAACTCTATCCGATTCCAAGTCTTAATCTTGAGGTCGTGAGACAGACACTGGAATTTAACCAAGCATTGGCGTCCAACTTGGCAGAAACAAAACGCCCAAAGTGGAAATCGGGCAAGATCCTTCGGCTTTAAAGGGGTTAAACTTTGAGTTTGCCTATTTTTGGTGTTGAACAAATCAATATTTTGATGCGGACGCGGAACCACTCCATTTGCGAGGCGTATGCTAAGACTCGGATTTATCCATCAGAATTCTACCGTATGTTGCGTATAAATGTCCATATTGGTTCGGGCTGTTGGTTCTGGGTTTTGAATAATGAATATGTAAGAAAGAAATGTCAAGAGACATTGAGAAATATAACCAAATGCTGACAAGTCGCGGAGACTTACGACGTCCGGGGCCCCGAGGTCCCCAAGGTTCAACGGTAAGAACAACGATTGGACATCACGAACCAATAGGCGGAGTTTGGTAATCATAGCGAAGCATAGTAGGAGATATACTAAGTTGTGTTGGACACGTTCGATTCTATAGGATGCGGACATAAACTGGTAGCTTGAACCCGACATCGTTTCCAGGGAAATATAAAAGAGAAGCAGTAAACGAAGAAAAAGTAAGATATATCTCATCATAAATCAAATAAAACTTTACTATCATATTCTATACTTATCATCAATCACCATGGTCACTGTTGCAGTTGCAGTTGCAGGCGGAACAGGCAAAGTTGGACGTATCATCGTCGAGGCCATTGTCGTCAGAGGGGAACTTGAAGTTGTCGTACTCAGTAGAGAGGTAAGCTGATTTTGATCAAGACTTTATGGATTTTGATTAACTGAAGGTGAAAGAAAACAAGTCGCTTGAGAAAAAGTTCGGCGTTTCCATCCTGGCTATTAATATTCATAACATCAATGCCCTGACTCAGCTCTTCGAAAAGCACAATGTGCACACCATCATCCCAGCAATTGACATGAAAGGGCCGTCTCCCCTTGAGATTGAGCTTATCTGTGCTGCGGAGGCTTCCCAGGCTATAAAGCGATTTATCTAGAGTGATTGGGGTCTTCCTCACACAGAGGAGTAAGTAGAAACTTGATAATTATTTCACTGTTGTCATAAGGGCTGGCAAACTAGTAAGAGGTTTAAAGACACGCAAAGCAGGCTTTTCAAGCCAATAAAAAAGTCTGTGCTCAAGAAGAGCTACAAGAGACAAACCTCTAGTGGACGTCGATCCATAACGGCTTCTTCATTGACGCCTGGGGCAGCCCTTCCACCACAAGGCCTATCTTACCCACGATCCCAATTTCTGTTGATATTGCTAATCGCACCGCGGCTATACCGAGCTCTGGAAATATCCATGCTACGTTCTTGTACAGTGGAGATGTGGCCAAATTCGTTGCTGCTTTCCTTAATCAGGATAATTGGGAGAGAACAACTTTCACCATCGGCGACAAGGTGACTTGCAATGAGATGTTTAACATTGTAGAAGAGATCACAGGTAAGTGACTGATATCGTGACAGAAGGACAAGAAACTGAAATTCTTTCAGGTGATAGATTCTCTGTAACTTACGATAGTGATAAAAAGATGAAGAGAGGAGATGTGACTGAGTTGCCTGGCCATGTGCCGTTGTACTCCTTTGTTTCTAAGGAGACACTGGGCAAGACTATGGCTGCCTATGGGCTGTGGGTAGAGCCGGATGCTTTCGACTTCGATGAGAACAACACTCTGAACAAGGCTTTTCCAGATATCAAGCCGCCTAGTGTCAAGGAGTTTCTAGAGGAATTCTGGGGTAATCAGAAGCAGTAGCTCATAACAACTATATAGGTACTTTTGGTAGTACGTACGGAATATCAAGAGTTTCTTGAATTACTGCCCCGATTTGCCTTGAGTCTATATTGTGTTTGTGATGGTCAAGTTGCCAGGTGGACTGAAGAACAATTAGGAATAGAGTGAGATAAAACTGTTACAATGATTAGGATAATTTACCTGAAGCCTTAGGGTTCAAGTACTCGAAATTCACGGAAGGGAAATTTCCAACATGACCTCAAGCAAACTTCACATGGCGCACTGTTCCTTTCAAACCGAACTGTACAACTACCTACTTAGGCACTTACACTCTGCTTGCCTGAAGTAAAACAACCTTTTGCTTATTAGCTCTCGTCTCTAGTGTTGATGGGACATAAATTATCACAAAAATTTACCTAAGTCTAACCTGAATTTCTGTATGACTTTAGGTATCCTTTACATATCCTTGCTCCACTCGCCTTATGTTGTCTCAAGAGATACTGTACAATTTAGGTAGGCATCATCGGAGCTATTTTGTCTCAGATCTCCTTAGTTCCTCGCGAAGACCAGATCGCACCCATCTCTACGTTGGGCCTAGCAGCCATGACATCAATCACTCCCCTTGGCAAATTAAGCTCTTACGAGACCTCCATAGCAAAATCTCGTATTCTTCCAAACGTATAAATCCAACAGATGTATTACCCCAGCGCCGCCGAAAGCAGCCACCGGACGCCCAACACAGATTCAAGTAATCCGCCCTGACTATCAGCGGTAACCCGCGCATCCGGAGACGGCTCTACGCAAAAGACATCTCAAGCGCTGGGCGCATCTAAAAATGTGGGAACAAATACTTCCATCTCTGTAGCAACATTAGATCCGATTGTTTAAATTTAGATGAGACGGGTATCGTAGATCCATCGAATAAGGCTAGACATGCCGCCGGGATTGGAAAGGCGATGGTTGCGGGTGGTGGGTGGCTGGAATGTTTATACCAAAGCCGATATCCCGACGCCGCACGCGGTATGCAAGAGGTACTAACACGAGATGTGACAGTAAAGTTTGAATGATTGTAATAGGAAGTGATCTAAGCATATAAACTAGGGCAGAGTCTTGGTATGTCTGGCTTTTCTTTCCCATCTTCATCACATACTCACTCTCTCATACATATATACAGCTTGAGTACATTTTCACTCACTCGCTCTATACTACGACTCATCAACACTCGCTCGACACTTACAAACAACTCGACTCGAGTCAAAAAATACAAAATGAACAAGATTATCCTTATCGCTCTCTCGGCGTCAAGCGTCATCGCTTCGGTCCAATACTCGCCCAGCTTTCCCCTTCTCGCAGTCCGTCAAGTCGTCCAAGTCCCCTGCTCCGAGCAGAAACTCAAAGATTGCGGTACCGGATGCATTCAAATGGATTGGACTTGCTGTCCTAGCAAGGCAGGTGGATGTCCTCCCAGCGCTTACTGCGAGGTTGGATCCAACAAGGAGTATGGATGCTGCCCCAACGGAAGTGTCTGTAATGGTGAGGGAGGTGGTACTACACGAGGCTCGACCAACACTCTGACTTTGGCTGGCGGAGATACGACTACTGTTGTCCAGGGAGGAGGCACTATGAAAACCGCCGATACTACGCCCCCTGTTCTTGAGGGCTCTTCAACTGCTGTTATCGTCCCTCCTCCCGTCGATACCAACTCTCCTGCTTCCATTATGAGTACTTCTACTATTCCTCCTATTCTTCCTCCCAGCCCGGTCAACCCTTCTCCCGTGCCTGGAACACCTGTCCCAGTTCCTACACCCAGCACGGTTATTACCAACGCAGGATCATCCAATTTTATCAGTGTTTTCAGTGGTGTTTTGGCTGGTATTGCTGCGCTCATCTTTTAATTCGGTGGAAACTTTCCTTTGTCATAGTTGCACGGTATAAGCCATTGTTTTAGAATGGTAGTCCTGGAATGTAACTGGTTGGTTTGGAGGAATACATGGACAATCTGAGAACTGGAGCGGTGACTTGGTACAGTTGAGTGCCACAGGGAATGTAATTATCTGTTAGTCATTTGAAGGAACACTGATTTACTGGCCCAATTATGATCTTCTGAATTGTTGATCGATGTGACACTTTAAACTACTGGATAGAAGGCCTGTATGAACGGAGTTGATATGTGTAAAATGGTATCTATTAACTCTATATATTATACGTGAAGGCCATCAGCACAGGCCAGAACTCTCTATAACTGTGATCCGGCATTGCATTTCTCATAATTCATCGCTTAATCAATCTTGACACAGACCTTGCCCTGGTGCTTACCAGACCACTGGTACTCATAAGCCTCACGGAGCTGCTCCAGGGTGAAGACCTTGGGGTCAACAACAGGTCGGAGCTTCTCAGGGTTGGCCTCAACAGCACGGCACATGTCCTCCATCTGAGCACGGCTTCCGACAAGGAGACCTCGGGTGGTGCAGAGGTTGGAAAGGCAGTCGAGGAAACCAGGGTCGCTCTTATCAGTGCCGCCGACGAAACCGATGATGGAGATGACACCATCGATCTTGATGGCGTTGAGGGACTGCTTCATGGATGAGGGACCGGCAACCTCGATGATGTGGTCGACACCAGCACCGCCGGTGATCTCCTTGGCCTTAGCACCCCACTCAGGAGTCTCGCGGTAGTTGATGATGTGGTCAGCACCGAGCTTCTCAAGAAGCTTAGCCTTCTCAGCAGAGCTGGTAGTAGCAATGACCTTGGCGCCAGCAGCCTTGGCGAACTGAACAGCAAAGATACTGACACCGCCAGTACCCTGAGTAAGAACCCACTGGCCGGGGAGGAGCTTCTTGCCCTCAAGGCCGTAAAGACCGTTCCAGGCAGTAAGACCGGCGCAGGTGAGAGTAGCAGCCTCATGGAAGTCGAGGTTGGAAGGCATGGGGACAAGACCCTGCTCGTCGAAGGCACCGATGGAGCGGAAGGTTCCGTCAGTGACACCGCCGAGACCGGTCTGGATGCTCAGCTGGTCGAGAGAGCCGCCGATGTGGCCCTGGTTGAAGAGAGTGACGACCTTGTCACCGGGGCGGAAGCGGGTGACATTCTTGCCGACGGCGAGGACGGTACCGGCGCCATCAGAGCCGGGGACGACGCCGTCCTTGGCGGGGAAAGGGTACATTCCGAGGGGGAGGATGAGATCACGGTAGTTGAGGGAAGCACCCTGGACTATTGAGAGTTAGTTGATTTCTTTGCTGTGTTGTGATGTTGGAACTTACTCTTGACGAGGACTTGGCCATCACCGAGCTCGGGGACGGACTGCTCGCTGAACTTCAGACCGCTGAAGTCCTTTCCATCACGGGAGGGGATGGTCCATTGCTTGACGGTTTGGGGGATAGCTTGAGCCATTGTGAAGTATTGAGATGTGAAGTTTAGTTTAGTTGTGTTGATGAGTGTTGTATGACTTGATGATGATGATAATATTGATTACTGACGACGTCTAGGTCAAGTCTTTATATATTGTTCAATCGATCAGATAAAAATCTTTTATTGACCGTCAATGCTCGAAAGTTACAGATTTGTAAAGAATCGACAAAGTAAAAGTCTGTGCATGAATGAGATTTGTAAGAACTCCTCCAGGCTTGACCATGACCTTGACCTTGACCACGAAGCTACAGTATAGACTACAGTTACTGACGTAACCACAAGTGGAAACGTGTTGACGTTGATATTAAAGAGTGGCAAGTGTCAACTGCCGGGCGACAGGATAAGAATCGGACCAATTACGGGCTTGAGACTAAGAATTCCGAGTGGGAACATGAAGCCATCATCACGGTCAAAGAAGAGAAAATCTGATCCACTCTGATGAGGAAGCATCCACTGTATCCGTCAAGTTGACTCCACACACGGATCCGAAGAGGTGTCAATGCCTTCCGATTATAGACTGAGAGCCGCCTGTAGCTCGGGCTTTAACCGTTTTTACTGTAGTGACTGTACTGACGTTGACGTAGTCATTGAAGAAAAGTGCCACTTTGTTCCATGACTCGTGAGTGGTGGATGCATGACTGTTCAGGTAGTAGATTAAGCTTGGCATCATGATAACTTCAAATTATCTAATCAAAATATTGCAATTATTTTACATTGGAATGTGATAATATCACGAAAAAGGAGTCATTCATTGTTAGCTATCATCGCTATAATTCAGAATAATTGGGCCATCTAATGCATCCATCATAACGTTACTGGGGCTGCCCCGCTTACAGGCTACAGCATGTGCCTACTGTCACCTGTCATCAACACCATCTCCAGATCTCGACTCTCAGCCCAGAAAAGAATCACATAATAAACCCGATTGACCATCAATGGCCCAAATCAACCTCAACGGCCTTGGCCTTCAGCTACCAAGCTCCAGTGGATCCTCGGCATTGCCAACCCCTCGTCGGCCCCTCACTCCAGCACCGGCAACACCGACAACAGCACAGTCGGGAATAGTTGTCTTCTCTGGTGGTAGCGCCGCTAACAACCTCGTCGATGTCTTCGAGAGTGTTCGCGAAGCAAATCAGTGCACTCTTAGCTACGTGATCCCCATTTCTGATAATGGAGGTAGCAGTAGTGAGATCATTCGTGTCTTTGGTGGACCAGGTTCGTCACCTTTTTGTCTCTCATGCACTCTTCCTTTTCCACGTGGCGGACTAACGGACAGGGAACTAGGTATCGGAGATGTAAGGTCCCGACTGGTTCGTCTTATTCCGAACGATTCGAGTCCAGAAACCGCCGCTATCAAGCACTTCTTCAATCATCGCTTGCCAAAATCTTATGCCGAGGCGAGATCAGAATGGTTTGAGATTCTAGAAGCGACGCATCCTCTCTGGGATGACATCTCGTCGCCAAAACGTGAACTCATTCGGTCTTATCTCAATAGCTTCAATCTCGAAGTTGTGAAGCGCATGAAGCCAAGTAGTCGCTTTGACTATTCTGGAGCCAGCATTGGCAATCTCTTCCTCACGGGCGCACGCCTTTTTACCGGTAGTTTCGAAGCTGCCATTTACCTACTAAGTTCAATTTGTTCGGTACCGGATAGAATAGCCGTCCTTCCCGCCCTCAACACGAACTTTGCAAGCCATATCGCCGCTGGCCTTGAAGATGGAACAATAATTACAGGTCAAAACGACATCTCACACCCCAGTGCTCCGACTGCCGCTGTACCGGGAACATCAGCGGGTGTGCATAGCCCAACCGTATCGCGACACGATCCGTGGGACCATGATCATCATCACATAGAAGATGCTAACCTACCTGGAACGCTACCTGCATTACGTCGACCGGCTATTGCTTTCTCGAAAGAACAAGAGGAGGACCTACCAGCGAGGATCTCACGGCTCTGGTACATTAACCCATATGGTGAGGAGATCAAGATGCCCGCCAATCCGAGAGTTTTAGACGCCCTGCGATCCGTGCACAGCATAGTATACAGCATCGGCTCCCTATTCACATCATTAATCCCAAGTCTAGTCCTCCGCGGTGTTGGAGAAGCCATCGCCAGCCCACAAGTACGCAACAAGATCCTTATTCTCAACGGTACAACCGATCGCGAGACTGGTCCATCGACGGCACCCTTCACAGGGCTGGATTTTGTCGGAGCTATTGCGAATGCTCTGGCTGAATCGAGAGGTCTCCCAAAGCCTACAGAGGATGAGTATTATCATTATGTGTCGCATGTCATTTACATCGAAGGTCCGACGTCGCCAAAGGTGGACAAGCAACAGTTTGGACTGTTGGGTATCGACGCGACGAGATTGTACGGGCCAAAGGATGAGAAGGGACGAGGTGGGCGATATGATGCCAAGGCTTTAACGCAGGCGCTTGAGAGTATTATCGGAAGAAAGGATGCGCGATCAGATAGAAGTCGGAGAAATACTCTTGTCACCTAGCTGCGTGAGAGAGGGGTTAGATGAAGAAAGGGACTCACTGCCTATAGGTAGACCGAGTCGTAAGAATATGTCAAAAACATAGAAAAATTGTATTAGAAGGTATATCGCTGTGGTATGCATTCAAACTCCAGGTCTGACCGTAATGCCATGTCCACCACTATCCCATCCTCAATTCAATACGCCATATCGCCCAGCCCGTCGATTCCCAAGGCCGTAACCCAACCAAACAATTCATTCCATCGCACGCTTAGTAATCGGCCGGTTGAAGGATCAAGTATACCATGACCACAGGCCAAGCCGTTGATAATAACATGGCTCCTAAAACTGAACCGAGAGACATTCTCACGCGGTCGTAAGGTCCCTTCCATCGGTCGATCAATGCGCAGGTGCTGAAGATCATGGCGCATGCGTAGAGAGATATAGCCCAGAATATTCCAAGCCACATATCCGAGTGTCTGTCTTCGGGACTGAGGACGACGCCCGAAGTGTCGGGGACGAAAGTGGAGGAGAGATTGTTGCCCATTGTGGGGGATGTAAGTGAGTGAGTGAGTGTATTTGGTATATGTAGCTGAGATGTGGATAGGTTGATTTTTTTTAGAGTCGCAATATAGGGTCGCAGTTTTTGACAGAAGAATTAAAAAGATATTGTAAGAGGATTAATTCACTCGCCAGCGAGGAAAAGAAAAGGAATGAGAGAATAGATAGAGAAAGATGTTGGGCTAACTGACAGCGAATGGCTCCAACAAAAGAAGAGAGCATCTCACATCTTGATGCATGGGACATGACAGGGGTTGAGCCAACCATCACCAATCCAACCAATCATGTCGCTAAATCTGCGATTCACTGAGGTCGGGGCCAAGACGACCCGGTCGCGGATGCGTCTCGTTGGTTGAAACATCTGCCACTTTTGATACTGGCGTCCAATTGTTGTCTTGTTTAAGCGCGCGGTATTTTGATCATGAGCCTTACTATTGCTGTGAGCTGATGATCAGCTTTCATGAGACCATTTACAATAAATAGCCCAATAAATAACCTTTCGTCACCAACATAACATAATTCATTCACGAGATCATATGGACGGAGGTTTTCCATCTCATTGTTTAGTACTCCTCATGTTTCCAGATCTGTCTCAGATCTGGCACGATACCAGGGTGTGACGATGGTAAAACCCACCATCAAATAACACTAAGCATGTGAAATAAATCGATAATGACCCCGTTTTTTGACGACTTATAATTCATTTATATGTATAGCATTGATTAATATTTCTTGGCTTTACATCTCTTGGCGGAAGCTGAAACTTGTTGTTCGTCCAACACTCGGATCGGAGACTGTCCGTGTTGACCCCACTTTTAGGGTCGAACCATTGTATTGGGAGATTTTGATGTGAAATGTCACTTTGGGACATTCTTGGGGTTGTTTTGATGTTCGATTGAGTTTTATTTCATCCGGTGACTTACATGGGTATTACATTTGTCACTGCTCTGATGTCCCAATGCGAGAGAGCCAATTTGGTTGGTCTGCCAAGGTACAGGGTAGTTTAAGTCAAAATAATGAAGCCATCTACAACGCGTCTTCCCATGACAGTGGTGCAAACTGCGTAGAAGCCTGTAGCAAGAAATTCTCTTAATCAAACTTTATGAGTTTATTTTTCTATTTGCCTGAGCAAGTGGGTGCAAACTTGGCGGTGAACCTTCTAGAAATTATGGTAGGCGGGTTTGGCAATTATGACCAGGGGCAGTTTGCTGTTTGCATTTCGTCATCTGTTCCATGAGACAAGTATAAAATTTGGACGTGGTAAGTGACTCTATTTGAAAACTCAAAAATAAAGAATTCAACACACATTGTGTTCATGTTGGATAGGTCGCCATTTGTGTTGGAATGGTAAGTTTGTATGATGAAGTGGCACCGAGATTGGAGATGCCAGCAATGTACTTCCCCTTGATTTAATCGTTGGCCCGTCAGGGGAACAAACTCTACTCTTCCAGTCATCTGGTTTATCCAATGGAATTAATAAGTTTAAGTGAAACAGATACGTCCATTCATTTAACCAAGTTTCATCAGCCTGTGATATCATCATGTCAGGTACCTTGCAGCCTAATCTTTAACCTATGCTCCTACATCATTACCCGAGAGAAAGACAAAGAAGATGTCATGAACAAAGTGAAATCTTAAAGGTTTGAACACATATATAAATATATGTAACACCCAGATAGTCTCGGCCAGATTATCTTGTCTTTATCATCTCATCTTCATCTCCTAAAGTCTATCACCAAGATACCAACCATCTATCATCAACACCACACAAATCTTGCATCAGCATACAAAATGGCTTCCTATACAAGGATAACAGCCCCAAAAACCAAACTCTCCAACTTCCAACCTACCGGCCCCTACCCCGGCTACTCAAACCTCATCTACAATACGACAGGTCAAATTCTCAACAAGCGAGCATATGATCCCAAGACTCAATCCAGAATGTTCTTCGATCGTGACATGATCTTCGAAAAGCACATCATGTTCAAAAACCAAGTCATCTTCGATAAGAATATCAACCACTATCGAAATACGATCAAGTCTAAGAAGCCAACCAAGCGAATCGAGCAAGAGACGAATATCGCTAAGAAGAGGAGGGAGAACGGTGCTGATATTTAAGAGCACGGTGAGTCAAAGAAGAGAAACTAGGCATTGGGTGGTAGTTTACGATTGGTACCCCCTGACTGACCAAGAAATTGGTCAAGCTCCTACGTGCGCCGAACAAGCAGCATCCCGCGAGAAACACACGCTCAGACTTGCATGAATTTACTAGGGAAAGACATATTTCTTTCTAGGGGACATCTTAGGATGTACAGGATGGATCGATGGGCATATTTAGGGTCTATTTTGCACTCTCAATGCCTCACATAACAGTTCTTTCACGCCCCCCAGGCTGCCTGTGTTACACTGAAAGATAACTCTGTCAGAAGTTGACAGGGATCAATATCTCTAAGAGACAAATTTAAGCTTAATTTGAAAAGTAATCTAACATCTACTGGGTTCTTCTCAAGCCTTTGTTGTGCAACGCGGCCCACTGCCGTGCACCCACCCCGAGTGACTTCTACCAGTCTTTCTGCTACATTTCAAGACCTCCCGTATCCATCTACACGAATAAATAGTCCTCGAATCCAAATGAATGGTTTGTCGTATACAGTTAAAAACCCATATTCTTCTAGATCTCTTGCGAATAGGCCTCCCTCCCCCTTCCAATATCTCGGGAGAACGCAAAGTCAATAATAACCCAGCCTCTTTGTCAGATATCCCAAACCAAACGAGCAAGAGTAAAAAGAATTGGATGTAGCGAGAATAAAACCGTCTGCCAGATGTTTAGACCAAGCGATTAACCAGTGTGGCTCGTTTCCGGTGGAAACAAACATCGCCTCTTGGTACATTCCTGAAGCCTTTGGAGCCCCTACTCAAGTTCTGGGAGTCGCTTGTACTTGGCCACCTATTAGAATCTAGAGCAATGCCAACCCAAGGGGCACGGATGAGTGGCAACCTACCACGTTCAGATAAACCTTTGGCGAGATAGATACTCTCTGTCCATGTTGTCAAATTGAGACCGCCTCTGTGCAGTCTGGAATGGTGATCGATAGTTGTTGTTATACCAAGTCGGTTCATAAAAGTCCTCTTCGCTCGAATAACCATCCGAGTATGTAGGCGCATGATGAATATGCTGGGGAACCACCACCACTCTTGGCCTGCCTCTTCCATCGCTTCTACTGCTGGAGCGTGTCATAGATCGAGGCAGAGGGGAGAAAACATAGTGTGAGGCGTGTTCATGTCTATGTTCTTCAACTCCATGACGTTGGCAGAGATTAGCGTAGGCAGGGTTAGTTGTATCTTTCGCGAAACAACAACCATCCTTTGCACATCCCTCTTGCTCGCAGTAGGCCCCGGGAACCTTGGCCTCCTGTGTACACATGGGGTTAGCACAGGAATGAATCCGGCAGTATAGAAAGTCGAATCCGCCGTCCTTGATATTTTCGAAGCAGTCTTGATTGTGACATTGGTGGTGGGTGCATTTCTGATGCTGCCCATTCCCGTTCCTTTGGTTCGGGCATCCTCCAGTTGTACACCTGTCTACAATTCGCGGTCAGCTTCGAAATCATACCAGAGACAGATCCTTACGCCATTTACAAAACTGAGTATTGTGACCACGTCTAAGGTCTCGAACCTCAGGGCAGTGGTGTTTGTTGCAAACATGCTTGGTGCAAAACCTGATACCTCTTGGAACAATGATATCACACCTCTTCCTGTATCCCACGAATTCGCACTGAGCATGGTTTGCACAAAAGTCTTCTGGCTTTTCAGCCCCCAAAACAGCGTGAATATTGCATCCTGAAGCGGCACAGGGCTGATGGTGGCGACACTTTTGTGGATTCTTACCATCTGAATGTGTTTGACGGTCGCAGTCGAACTCTTGGCATTGGTGTTTCTCACACCACTTAGAAGAATCGTCTCGGTCCGAATTACATTCCTTGACAGCACAACCCATCTCCTTGGAATGATCTGAGCAGTATTGTGTGTTTGAATCGCGACGAGGCTTATAGCATCGCCCTTTTGAATCTTTCATCTTGCACGCATCTAAGTAATGTCAGCTCCTGCAATTAGGATCCATGCCAACATCTGGCACTTACGATCAGGGCAGAGCCATTCAAGACTGCCGATGCCAGAATATTTAAAACTATCTCCTGGCTCGTTATCCAGGACCTGTGCAGCGCACCCAGGTTGAGTACACACAGAGTCTGCAGAAGTCAGTCATCGTTTGAAATGGAGAATGCCGCTAGGGTCAATGTCAACTTACGTATATCACAGAACTTCTGTGTTGGATCGACATATGACGTGCAATTTGGTCCCGCTGCACAGCAATCTGATATATGATCAGTCAGTGATATGAGAGTTCTAGGGGCAGTACTCACGCTTGTCACAATAGATCCCATTTTCTTTACTCGTTGAGAAATATACGACCTTAGAATCACAGCTTGGCATGCGACACTTCTTTCTATCGCTACCAGAAGTGCCACTGGTTCTATGGTGGCGGTGTTTGTGGTG
>JAALXK010000129.1:0-104956 GCA_012977745.1 Fusarium anguioides | reverse complement strand
AGTAATTACTTAGTAATTATTAATAAAAAATTTATAATCATGATATATAGACAGGAATATATGTATAGTATTAATAACTGTAATTTATTTTTAAAAAAAACTAAGACTATATATATAAATATAAGTCTACTATATAGTAGAGAGTAGCTAAATTAGAATAAGCTAATCTCAGTCTATAATATTTTATAATTAAAAAATTATAATTAAGATATTCTTATTACTTTATAATTAATATTAAAAATTATATATTTTTATTTTTTAAAATCTCTAGAAAGTAGGTCAGTAAATAATCTGATACATATAGTACCGCTTAAGGTAAAATGAAAATAGTAAAGTATACTCAGATTTCAACTTTCGCTATTGGGCTGAGAGACTTAAGCTACATAAAAAAAATATTAAGAGTCGGGTTTTTTGTTCTATACACTGGAGCTCTTTCTTTCTTTCTTCCTTCCCTCCACTCCTATGATGCAAGATGTATATTTGTTTAATCACGTGAATTTTGTACCTGATGAGGATCCAAAGACGTGATCCAGATCCAGATGAATTATTGATGCAAACATTCGGCCTTATCCTCCAACTAAAGCGAATTGTATTCTAAAACAGGCAAAGGAACGAAGCATAAACAAGTCAGCTTACATACCAGTACGGGTTTAATACCAATATTTCGCAAAGACCAGTCATTCTGACCATATCCAATGTGAGAGTCACCAGACTACATATCTACCACCTACTTTAGTACCTTGGTAGGCGAGTCAGAAACTACCTAGGTAATCAGCTCACCAGAGCTTGTTGGTATAAAAGGTAGTCAAGCATTAAGGCCTTACAGTAGTACCTCAGGTAAGTTATCTTGATCTTTTATGACAGACTCACCTAATTAGTCCCTTTAACCCACCTGTTTAGGTTAGGCAAAGATCTAATTTGAAGAGCCACGTGATATATCACGTGTCGTATATCTCTTGGTGGAGTTGGCCAGTCGGGCTTCAATTTCGAGCGGGGACATGTTGGATGACAAGCAATCCGCGGGTACCTAAAGGGTTGGTCAGCGGTCAACTAATCCATGGAGTGATTAGGTAGACAGAGCTTGGTGTAAAATAAGCAAAAGAGCGACATTATACCCTGAAATCTTAGGGATGTCTCGAATCAATATCAGATGTATATCAATGAAGAATAAGCTATAGTACTTCGCAATATGCGATCTCACTTCGCAAGTCAAGAAGCTGAGTGGCCGGTTGGTGTGCTAGGAATTCCTAACTAATTTCTGTCTTTATCCTGGTCATCCGCCTACGGAACTCTAGCCTCATCTTTTGCTCCTCCCGTCTACTTTCAACAACCTTCCACTTCTCGGTCACTTGACAATCGGATTCAGTGGGTAACTCGACGAAATACTTTGAGTACGCTCAATAAACTGGGCATTCATCCGCAATGCCGGCTTGAGCTACACAGAAAGCCATGACAGCTACGTCGTTACAATAGACGTCACTTCCTCCACATCTCTAGTTAGCCATACTGCACCCTCTTCGCTGCGAGCTTCTCCGACAACGCTAGATTCTCGTCAACCCTCGCTCGCCACGACAACACGCACGCTCCGGACACAACCAACCCACACGTCGACAACGGCCGCCATGGCGCTGCGATCCGATGTCAACGGTACCTCTGCACCCACGGCCGAGTCCAATGGAGTTGCCTCGGCAGCGCGACCTAGGGTGAATGGTCGTTCAACGTCGAATGACGCTGCCAGGAGCGATGAAGATGATCAGCGGCCCTTGAGCGCACCCAATCGACGAAACGGAAGCATAGCGCTCGAGACAAGAGACGACATCGAGCATCACCAGCAAACGCGGCCTGTGAAGCCATTGCTGCTCCGTTCGAAGAGCGACTACGCGCCCCGACCGATGGAAGAACCCGAGCCAACAGAAGACGACATACCTGAATGGGGGGCTAGGCATGGCTTTGAGGATCACTATCAATCGGAAGATATTATATCCCAACTGGCTAACGTGAGTTGCACCTCTCATTAATCTTCATTTGCTGGTCGGTCACGGTCCACCCCAGTTTCTGTATTGCAGGACAAAGCGACTCTGGTTGCGATATGCTGTGGCACATGGAAATAAGTACCTCGCCGATTTGCAGGCTTTATTTTCCAAGCCTTTCCAGCAGCTTGATCGCCCAGTTTGAGCTCCTTTGTGTTAATCCCTACGTGAACGAGCTTCGTAGCTTTGACCTTAGGATCATGCATCTGCTGCGTATACCATGTCCCAAGACTCATCTGGCTAATTTTGTGCGGTAGAATTGGTATATGTATTTTACCGATAAACGACATGAAACAACAGGCAAACCTAAACCACTAGAATACGAATTACAAGACTGGCGACAAAGGGACAGGTTAAAAACGGTTTCTGCGGCTCTCGCGGTGTGTTTGAATATAGGAGTCGAACCCCCTGATCAGCTCAAGACTAGCCCAGGTGCGAAGCTCGAAGCCTGGACAGATCCCACCATTCCCCCAATTCAGAAGGCTCTCGAGAATATCGGCAAGTCGCTCCAGGCACAGTACGAAACCCTCGCTATAAGAGCGCGATATAAACAGTACTTGGATCCCTCGGTCGAGGAGACAAAGAAGTTCTGCATCTCTTTACGTAGAAATGCCAAGGATGAGCGTGTTCTCCTTCACTACAACGGGCATGGTGTCCCCAAGCCGACCGCATCAGGCGAGATATGGGTTTTCAACAAGAACTACACTCAGTACATTCCTGTATCGCTCTATGACTTGCAACATTGGCTGCAAGCTCCCACCATCTTTGTCTGGGACTGCTCCGAAGCCGGTAATATCCTTAACAATTATCATCGGTTCGTCGAGAAGCACGAAGAGGAGGAAGAGGAGGCCGCAGAGCGCGATCCAAACTACACCAAGACGAATTTCCGACCCTATATTCACTTGGCCGCTTGCGCTGTCAAAGAGAATCTTCCGACAAACCCTCTTTTGCCCGCCGACCTCTTCACTGCTTGCCTCACAACTCCTATTGAGATGGCCCTGTGGTTCTTCGTTCTTCAGAACCCTCTGAAGACCAACATCAGCCCAGAACGAGCCAAGAAACTACCTGGTCGACTCCAGGAGCGACGGACACCACTAGGCGAGCTTAATTGGATCTTTACTGCTATCACAGACAGCATCGCGTGGACGACCTTGCCGCGAGATCTCTTCCGGAAGTTCTTCCGGCAAGATCTCATGGTGGCAGCTCTATTCCGCAACTTTCTTCTTGCTCAGCGTGTCATGACTGTATACGGCTGCCATCCTCAGTCATATCCTAAACTTCCTGATACTCATCAGCATCCGTTGTGGGAGACTTGGGATCTAGCGGTTGACATGGCATTAGCCCAGCTCCCTATGCTGGAGAAGAAAGAAAGCGAGGGCTTCGACTACGAGTACCAAAATTCGACCTTCTTTACAGAACAACTTACTGCTTTCGATGTCTATCTTACCAGGGGTGATGCAATGGCCCAAAAGTCGCCTGACCAGCTACCTGTCGTATTGCAAGTTTTGCTCAGCCAACAGCATCGTGTTCGAGCTCTTATCCTCCTTGGTAGGTTCCTCGACTTGGGCCCATGGTCGGTTCAGCTGGCTCTCAGTATAGGGATCTTCCCATATGTCCTCAAGCTCTTGCAGTCTGCTGCAGCCGAGTTGAAACCAGTCATGGTCTTTATTTGGGCTCGCCTCATTGCAGTAGACCTTTCGTGTCAACAGGATCTAATCAAAGATAGCGGCTATAGCTACTTTGCACAGATCCTTAAACCTTCTGAGGGCTTGCCTGTTGTTGACAGCGATGAGCACAAGGCCATGTGTGCCTTTATTCTTGCTATGCTCTGCAAAGATTATAAGAATGGCCAAATGGTCTGTAATCAAACAGACATCATGTCTTATTGCTTGACCCATCTCCAAAACGAAGAAAATCCCCTATTGCGTCAGTGGGCATGTCTTTGTATCAGCCAGCTTTGGCAGGATCTTCCGGAAGCCAAATGGCGAGGCATAAGGGAGAACGCATACGTCAAGCTAGCTTACCTTGTGAGGGACCCTTGTTGCGAGGTGCGAACAGCTATGGTCCACGCTATGACGACATTCTTAGGCATTCCTGATCTAACAGAGGAAGTGGCCCGTATTGAAGAGTCAATCGCTTGGACCATACTCGACATGGGGAATGATGGAAGCCCGATGGTTCGGAAGGAATTTGTTGTCTTTCTATCCCATTTTGCTGTTCGCTTCGAGAGCAAATTCCTGGTTGCAGCATATGAGCAGCTCGTCGAGGAGAAGGAATATCTTATATTTCCCCCACAAGATGACGGCCAGGAACATAAAATGGGCTTGCATTATGCAAGACCGGACAATCGCAACAAAGACGGTACCATAAAGCCAATGGCCCACGGCTTGTCTCACAACACGGTCTATATGGCACTATGGAAGCTGGCTTTGGTTCTCAGCGTGGATCCTCATCCAGAGGTCCAGCGTGAGGCTACTATTGTTGTAGACTTTGTCCATCACGCCCTCCTCAGCTCGAAGGTTGGAGCTCAAACGCAACTGGTCATGGCTGAGATTCAGAAACGCGCCACAAAACTAGCACACAAGCACACTCCGAGCGCGATCCAGCGAAACAACGTCACTGGCGCATCCAACTCGCAACCTCTGCCTTCTCCTGGGCTCCTTCGTCGAACTGCGAGCCTCCTTTTTCCATCGCTGGTCACCAATGAAGATAAATCGAGACCCACAACACCGACTTTGCCTCGATCACCATCCCTAAAGCTCACTCCGAATCAAGTGCCTGTACCACCAGAACAGAACGATCGGTCATCGTCATTAGCGCAATACCATGTCGCACATGAACCTTATTCCGGCGCCTACAAGGAACGAGATCTGACAAAGGCTCCGGCACTCCCTCTCAAGAGCAGATTCCTGGAATGGTCCATTGAGTATTTCCGTGAACCGCAGATGAAGCCAAGTGAGGCAGATGAGCCGGGAAGTACAGAGTATAACGAACGTCTCTGGCGAAGAGCTCGAAACGAAACCATTTTCAGAGAAACTCAGCCATTGAAGCAACAAGCGGGAAGCCACAAGTGGAACAATCAGCTCGGAATCGTCAATAATGGCGCTCAGCCCGCGAAAATGACATTTCATCAATTTGAAGATCATCTTGCTGTAGCGGACGAAGGCAACACCGTTTATGTGTGGGATTGGAAGAAGCAAGGTCGATTGAGTCGTTTTAGTAACGGGAATCCGGAAGGCTCCAAGATCAGTGAGATGAAGTTCATCAACGAGGATGACCAGGCAATGCTACTCACTGGATCGTCCGATGGTGTGATCAGAGTTTATCGTAACTACGAATCCGACAGAGCCATTGAGCTTGCATCATCGTGGCGGGCGTTGACACACATGGTGCCTAGCAACGTCAACTCAGGTATGGTATTTGACTGGCAACAAGTCACCGGCCGAGTTCTTGTAGCTGGCGATGTTCGAGTAATTCGAGTATGGTATGCCGCGTACGAGACGTGTGTCATGGACATCCCGGCACGCTCAGGCTCTTGCGTGACTTCTCTAACATCAGATCAAATGACGGGTAACATGTTTGTTGCCGGCTTCGGAGACGGTGCCGTTCGAGTTTTTGACACAAGAAATCGACCTCAAGAGTCCATGGTACGCAAGTGGAAGGATGAGTCAGATAGACAATGGATCAAGAGCGTCCATATGCAACGTGGTGGCCAAAGGGAGCTCTTAAGCGCAAGCAGGAATGGCAAAGTCAAGATATGGGATATTCGCATGGATAAACCGTTACACTCATTCCAAACTACGCGAGACACACTTCGGACTGCCAGCACACATGAACATCTACCGGTCTTTGCTGTGTAAGTATCATATGCCGGGGTCTCGAATCACAGTGGCAAGGGACTAACTTGGTTGACAGGGGTACATCAGCCCACACGGTCAAGGTGTTTAATCTTGATGGTCATGAGCTTTCGAATGTTGAACCTTACTCAAGCTTCCTCCAACAAAATCGCAGCTCACCTATCTCGGCCACCGCATTCCACCCACATCGACCCATTCTGGGATGCGCTGCTAGAGGTGATCAACACATCAACTTATTCACCTGCGAGAAATCCGAGACTCTATACCCAAGTTAGCGTCCTTGGGGTGGCGGATTCCGCTTATAGTAATGCATTGAAGGGAGAGAAGGCGGATTTATTTTATTGCCCAGGCCGCGGAAATGGGAGATTAATCCGGGCCTGAATTATAGAGCTATGGGGTGCGGGGTTCAAACGGTGGTAACATCATCTGTGTCGGTTGCATATCATATCATCTAGGATTTCTTTCGATGTTGGCGTTCAGGGGCAAGACAAGCGAGGCGATGGAGGGTTGCGGACGCGAGAAATCACGTTCTTTGACGAATATAGTCCTCCGGGGTCGTGATTCTCTACAATACCTATCGGATGATCTTGTTAGACTGGAGGACAGAGCATTGGGGAGTAGTATAATACACTTAATACGTTTTGCTAATTTGAACGTTGAACAACATAGCACCAGAGGCATAGCTGAGCCTGGAGTTCCAGTGAGGTGCATGCATCTACCAATTTTAGCCTTTTCGTTCAGACGATTATTTCTTTCATAGGTATTTCTAGTATGCAGCACTGGACTCTTCCATCATATAGATAGGTCTGAGGTTTAACGTTAAATATTGCCTCTCGTGAACCGTTAACCCCACCATGACGCTGGCAGCGCGACGGCGGGGCAACAACCCCGCTGTTGCACTGCCTGAATCTGATGGACAACCACCACTTCTTTTTTTATGCGTCACCTAACCTTGTCCGATCTGATACCGAAACAGTCATTGCTGCTCTCGTCACCTGATTTTTGCTCGGTTTCGTTTGGAGCGTCTACAAGTCTTGAACATTCCGAACCGTATCCGACCGTACTTCTATATCAACCTTCCTCGTCAATTAACACGAACGAGGGCAAGATCACGAACCCCGCCCCCCGCGAAAGACATAAATAAAAGAACTTCGCCATGGCTGACGCCCCTACTGAACAACCCACGGCCCCCCTTCCCGCCGGAAATGCTCCCGCCGCTGGTGCTGAGGGCGCTGAGGGAGAGGCAGGCCCATCGAAGAAGGCCTTGAAGAAGGCTGAGGCCAAGGCCAAAAAGGAGGCTGAGAAGGCCCGTCGAGCTGCTGAGCACGAGGCCAGGCAGGCTGCCGCGAAGGCCGCCGCTGGAAGCACCGAAGACCTCGCCAAAGATAACTACGGAGATTCAACCCATCTTACCAAGATCGATGCCGAGCGAGTCAAGCTCAGAAACCTGAGTGATGAGCACCTGGGCAAGACCATTAAGCTCCGTGCATGGATTCAGAACGCTCGTATGCAGGGTGCCAAGATGGCCTTTGTTGAACTCCGTGAAGAGCGTGACTGGGCTATTCAGGGTGTTGTTGCAGCCAGCCCTGAGGGCACACCTGTCTCAAAGCAGATGGTCAAGTGGATTGGTAGCCTGAACCTTGAAGGCTACGTTCTTGTCGAAGCCAGGGTTGAAAAACCCCTTGAGCCTGTCAAGAGCGTGAAAGTCTCCAACTATGAACTGCACATCGCCAAGTGCTATGTCATCAGCCCTGGACCTCAAGTCCTTGGCATGGGTCTCGCTGTCGCGAACCGGCCCGTTACCAACTTCGACGATGAGGATGCTGGCGGTCCCGTTGAGGAACTCAAGGAGGGTGTCGACAGTCTGAGCCTTGAGAACGTTCCTGGTGCCAGCATGGCAACTCACCTGAACAACCCTGTTATGCACAAGCGAGCTCCTGTTCAACAGGCGATCGCCGATGTACGATTGGCTGTTCGCAAACTGTTTGTTGAGTATCTCGAGGCCCGCGATTTTGTCCAGTTCGAGGCGCCTTGTCTCATCGGTGCTGCCTCTGAAGGAGGATCCAATGTGTTTGGCATGCCCTACTTCGATAAACAGGCTTACCTGGCTCAATCTCCTCAGTTTTACAAACAATATGAGATTGCTGGTGGTCGAAAGCGTGTTCTTTGTATCGGACCTGTATTCCGAGCTGAGAACTCCAACACTCCCAGGCATATGACAGAGGTAAACCTTCCACTTTGCCCCGCACCGCTATGAAAACCAGTATAGTAGAGCAATATTGACATATACCAACAGTTCACTGGTCTTGATCTGGAGATGGAAATTGAAGATCATTACCATGAGGTCCGTGACATGCTCGAGGGAGTCCTGCTCCACATCTTCCGAGGACTTCAGGAGCGATGCGCTGAGCAGATAGCTCTTGTTCGAACAGTTTACCCTTCTGAGGACTTCCTCCTACCTGAGACCGGTAAGGAGGTTCGCCTAACATTTGCTGAGGGCCAGGCGCTTCTTCGAGCTGAGGGCCCTGAGGAGTACCGCAATGTTTCTGACGAAGAGGATATGAGTACACCTCAAGAGAAGGCTCTTGGTGCGCTTATCCGGGAAAAGTACAACACCGACTTCTATGTCCTCGATAAGTTCCCCGAAGGCGCTCGGCCTTTCTATGCCCTGGAGGACCCCGAGAACCCCAAGGTCACAAACGCCTTCGATTTCTTCATGCGTGGGCAGGAGATTCTATCTGTATGACCCGCTCCAGTATCTTCCCTTTCCGCATCGCTAACTTCTCCAATAGGGCGGCCAGCGTATCCACGTTCCGGAGACTCTGGAAGCACGAATCCGTACAAAGGGCATCGACCCTAAGAGTCAAGGCATCAAGGAGTACGTGGACATCTTCCGTAGTGCTGGTGTTCCCCCTCACGGCGGCGGCGGTATCGGCCTAGACCGTGTAGTTGCGTGGTATCTTAACCTCCCAAGCGTTCACTTGGCAAGCTATTACCCCCGTACACCCAAGAGACTCCTGCCTTAAAGAGCTCGAACAATTTGGCATCTATGGTGTTTCTAGTGTTTCAAGAATAGTAAAATGGGGTTGAGTATGGAAGTTCGAAGAATATGACCAAATGCACTTACGCAAGCTACGGTTAACCCTAGTTGATTCAACTCAAAAGATCAATACTTTGCGCAGTGAAAATAAGTCGTTGTCCTACATTGACACCAGTATTGCTGTATGTTGACGGATGAAAGTTGACTTTCTAAGGGATACTCGCTTACATCTCATGGAAAATGAAGGAGCGGCATTGAAAGCTACCTGCCTATTAGTGCACTTGTAGGTGGTGTTATGAATGGAAAGTCAGTCATCAAGCGTTGTTGAAGTCGCATGAAGTCGACGTGATTTGTTGAAGTGAACGGAATGAATGGGCTGGGTTTTAGCGGTGCTGAGTTGAACTTGGTTGGATCTATACAATCTAACCACCTATATGTCTTACTCACATTAGTTTCGTGAACCATTGACACCTACGTGAGCATGATGATTGTTACAGTCGGAATAACGGCATAAAACTTCCAGTTGCTCCTCGTCGGCTTAGTTTGGTGGCTAAGGTACCCGACCATTGATTTTAGATAAGGATGGATACAGCACGTAAGGACAGTGTTAACAGGGAGTTGGGAGAAGGTGGACAGGCAGGTAGCACCCGACTGGTCGAGGCTTGGGATGTGCGGATTTTGCTCCGGCGGGTGCATGAGATCTCAGTGTTCCCCACGTTCGACGAGCAACAACATACCAAATCAGCGCCTATTTGATTACTTTCAGGTTGAGGAGTAGATCCTGTAGCGCCATAGAGAGTGTGTTAAACTCAAAAGATGGTATTTTAGTTATCATATGGTGCGTGCAACGTCCGAAGCCGATTTCCCGAGGATTAGTGTTGGGTATCCTTGTCCATGGAACTGGGCCAATGTGTCTGTCTACCTACTATGTTTAATGGGCTCAGGATGCAACCAGAGTAATTAACAACACCGAGGCCAACACAGAGACTGGCCAGGTGGGTTGGACGGAGAATGCGCAAAGCTGCGTTTGGGTACTATTGATTACACAAGCACCCATGTGCTCGCAATGTTAAGCCCGTAAGCATCTAAATGGAGCAAATGCCTTTAGGCTGTCTGCGTCGTTGCCAACTCGACATATCATTTGCGTTTACTAGTCAAGTTAATGTACTCATACTCGCGGAGATCAAAGCGACTGTTAACACACCGATTCGATAGCCGTGCTGTCTCACTCCCCCGTCAATGCCTATCTCGTTCCTCTAGGCACCTACCTATGTATGAAAGGATATAAAGGCCTGGATGAATATGTCCCTTGGGCAACACTGGAAGCAACGACACTGATGAGAAGCTGCTGAGCTCTCAGAGAAACGCACGAGCGGACGAACCGATACCGCTCAAGAACAATTTAGTCTGGTGTTACTTCTTACTGAAGAACCACCCTGGGGCCCTCTTGAGGGTCTGTCGTTTAAGCGGGCGGGCAATGCGATGCGGGCGGGCGGCCGACTAAGCAGAGTCGGATGCAGATGCGGCTACGCTTGGAGTTTTGTTTGTTGTATCCGGTGAGCTGAACCAGACTGAACTTACAAGACAACAGAGCGGGGTTGCGTGTTCAGAGTAGGGCCGAAAAAGCCAAAGGCTGGCCTTGTAAGGCTACGGATGAGGCTCGCTGTGAAGACAGTAAGGTGCGTGTACATGGTGTTCTCAGTCTCTTGGCCTTGGTCTTTGTAAAACATACTTGATGTTTGGCGCACGATATTACTGAATTAGACAAGACACAAGATATGTGCATTAAGGTCCAAGTATAATTAGATCCAGATCAAGTGCTGAGCATCTACGGATTGTGGGAGTAGATATCTTGGCTTATACGATTCCGATATGCCAAGCGCAGATCCTATTGTGACCCCATGTGATAGAGTAGGTGACCCTGCTTACCTACACGAAGACGACCCACCAGAACTAAGGACCAAGAGAAGGAAAAAGAAGAGCAATGAAAAATCGGTTGGAGGTTAGGCAACAGTTACTATTACGGTTACGTATTAGAGTGCACCTTTGAAACTCGCTAAAACCATGGTCAATGGGATAGATTATTGTGCATATCATATGTTGTTCCATGATCCTGAGGTTGCTATATCTGAACCTGGAAGTGTCTGACTAACAACAGCAACCTCGCACCAACGTCTTTGGAAATCAAGCAGCCACAATACAAAATATAATGCGAAAGAAGAGAGACTTCTTTATACGATTGACTGCGTGAGAGAAACATAGGTACACCTAGATTTGATAAGCTGCATCGCTTCCACTCCTGCTCCAACCTTGCTGTTCAAGGTAGCCCTGCCTGCATGTGCAGGAGACGCATCCCCAAGCCCTCAACTCGCAAACCAACTCACGAATTACCGTCAACGTGCGCATAGGCATTAGGGTCCAGGGAGATAACTGAACTGCTCTGAGCTGGCGGGTAAAGACGAGAAAAGAAAGGACGAATTAAATGTCTAGTAACGTCGGCCGCCTTGCTGCAGCTCCCCCATCGAAACTCATCCTAGGCGGCACTTTAGTTTCGAACGCGACATGGAACCCTTTCGGTAAGACTGGGCAACCTCCATGATGCCTTCGATCATCGAAATCGTTCCTCCTTTGGAAGTTCGTTACAATACGCGAGCTAGAAAGCTCACGATGTTGATATCCGACATTGGCTTGGCACGACTAATACGCAACGGCCAATATGTATGCACGTCAAAGGCAAATGCCGGTCTGGTAAGATTAACACCAAGATCTTGCCGCATACCGTCTAGCTCGGCTTAGATCGCAAGCTCACAACCATTTCTTAAAAATGGCCCACGCCCAACCCTTCCCGTCCTCCCGTTTGTGAAACGAATCCCATGTTATGCTTCGTTGCGGCACCTTTCACACTACTTACCTGACTACCCGCCCGTGCTCCGTGCTTTCTGGTCTATCCCCATCCTCTCACCTTTCACCTCTCCGTGAACCAGTCTGCACCTCCACCTCTCTTCTTCATCCACCCGCGTCACCCGCCTCGTAGTCAATTCATCCACCAACCCATAACCAAGCCCCATTCAACCTCAACATCTTCTCTATTTCAACTAAGAAGCGCTGCTGTCTCTTGAGGGCACCATTGGGTTGTTATATACTCGTTTGCGCTCACCGGCTCGTCCATTTTATGTGGCCACAGTCACTCCCATCGATCTACTTGACTCGACTCTGCCCTACTCCACCTTGCTTCTTTTAACCACTTCCCAACGTCTACCCGTCGCCCCTAAAAGTTCACGATGGATTTCACCGGGCAATACAACTTTGCCAACCCACAGCCCTATCACCAGTTCATGCCGATTCCGCCTCTGACACCGTCACACTCGCACTCCGCCGGCTCCGATGACTTCAATGCATCCCCGCCTGTCAGTAGACGACCCTTCTCCGCGATCTCCCCCACTCCCCCGGTGCAGCCCTGCCTTAGCGTTCTCTTACCTGAGCATTACTCTATCAACTTTGAGCCTCACAAACACAACGTTCTCGGCATCTTCAACGTCGTACCTGCAGCCCGTTTATCTCGTAACCTTATCGCATCTCAGCTGACATATTCTTGAAACTTACATAGGAAAACTACGACGCCTTGCCCACCAACCAAACCGACCAGTTCCAGTCTTTCGATTATGCTGCCCAAGGCTTCAACGCCAACCCTCATCAGCCTGCCTCCGGTTTTCCTGGGCCTCCCACACCTCCCGGTCAAAATGTCTTCGCTTCTCAAGTTCAAGCCCACCAACAGCAGGGCAGTTCAATGAGGAATGGTTCTCCTGACGAGCAATCCGTCGCTCGCGGTGGCAGCGAAGAGGATGAGAATCTGACTCCGGCCCAATCTCGAAGAAAAGCACAAAACCGCGCCGCGTACGTCGACCCTTAGTTCTCCTCTTACCGCTGGCCCTTTATAGCGAAGCTTCGCAGTATACAGTGCTGCTGGGGCTTTGAAACGTGATTTCACGTATAACGTCATGCCTAGTTCCCGTTTCAACTGACATTTGACTACTTAGACAACGTGCCTTCCGCGAGAGGAAAGAAAAGCATGTCAAAGATCTAGAGGCGAAGCTCGCCGGTCTTGAGGCTGCACAACAGCAATCGTCTCTCGAAAACGAACGTTTGAAACGAGACCTTCAGAAAATGTCCACAGAGAACGAGATCCTTCGTGCAACATCGCATATGAGCCATGGCTCCATCTCTCCAGAGCCTGCAACCGGACCACTACGCTTCAAACCTACCGACTTTTATTCCAACGTTTTGCAGAATCATACGAATAAGTCTCCCTCTCATCGCATCGTTACCTCAGACGATGGCGAACGGCTTCTTGCTGCAGGAGCAACTTGGGACTTCATCATATCTCACGAATTATTCAAGAAAGGTCTGGTTGACATTGCTGACGTCAGCGAGCGCCTCAAGAACTGTGCTCGATGTGATGGTCAAGGTCCTGTGTTTTCAGAGCGTTCAATTACCAATGCTATTGAACAAAGTGTTGCTAGCGGCACGGATGACCTCCTATGAATGAGCAACAAGGCGCGAAAGGGGCAATTCGAAAGAAAGGATAAACACATGGCCTCATCATGATTGACGTATATTACGCGAAGAGATTTAGTGGAAGAAAGATGATACCCCGCCCGTCGGGGCTTTTTTTTTTTTTTTTGGGCACGGCGTTTTATTCAAGGTTTTATGTTTCGACTCAAGGGAAATATTGCATTATTCTCCAGCGGCATGCATTAGTGTCTATCCGCGGTGCATAACCGAGCCACACATTGAGTGAATTGAATTGTGAAATCATGCGTTAGCTTCTCTTCTGATGTTGCTCGGCTGCATCTGAGTGAACACTATCTTGAAATCAGTCAGTTAAGTCATGTATATGATTATGGACGTCGCCACTTCGGTTTTCAGGGATTTCTTAATAACTCGCAGCAATACGTACTATATGGTACACTTGTACTTCTACCAGACATAAAGATAGCGCATGTAAACTACAATAACACAAGACAAACGCTGCAAAACTCCAAAGAGAAACAGCCAAGTAGATCATCGTCATGAAAATCATACAAAACCTCTCCTTAAAGAGCTTAATTCGAAACAAGCCCCCAAACCTTGATCTATATAACAATTGCCATAGCCCTCATTTTAGCCCTCTTTTAGATACTGTAACTGTTTTCAGTCCTCCTGCTCTTTATTCCCTTACATAAGTCGTGTTTCCATTGCTCCATTCCGGCCTGGAACTACCGGTGCGGTTTCTATCTTCAAAAGGAAGTGTTCGTCGCGGTGCTTGACCATATGATTGGTATACCACGTTTTCACGGAATGACTAACATCGGTTGATACCAAATATTTAGTCTTTTTTCGTTCCATTGATCTGAACTCCTTCGTTCTCGACATAAGGATGCTTGATAGTAAGACACCAGATGTCAAGGTAGTCGCAGATGGTAACAATGACGTCAACGACAAAACTTCCATACACGCCAACGGCAGTTCCGAGCATCATAAACATGAAGGCCACCTGGTAAACATTATCGCCAAGTGCGCTGGGCCATCCAATTCCGATGTAGCGCTGGAAGATGGGGCCTAGGGAGTCGATAACACCGAAAGCGAGAGGCAGCCCCAGGACGTTCCAGTAAGGGAAACGCAAGTGAACAAGGTGGGCTGTAATCATTTGTCCAACGCTGTAGGCATTGACAAGGCCAGCAAAGAGGGCGAACGGAATGAGATGGCACTCCCGGATCTTAGGCTGGAGATAAAGGTAGGCCACGACCATAGACCAAATGCTGAAGAAGGGCATAAGGCCAAGGAGAGCTCCCCGAGAGCGATCGCCGCGGGCACGTCGGGCGCGGATAACGTTGAGAGATGATTCGACGGTGTTAAAAACAAGAACAATTCCACCTTGGACGAGGTACCACTCGGTAAAAGAGAGATTGTAGATGAAAGCCGGAATGCCAATGGTAGAAGGCACGCCAACAGTATGGAACATGCTCTGCTGCCAGAAATGGGCACCGCCGACGTACCCAGTGAAGACGAAAACTAGAACAATCGCAAGAACGCCCTCGACAGGCCCGTTGACAACACCGAGAGTGAGGGTCTTGGTGTGATAAGTTTCCCATGTCTGAACATAGAAAGTCAAGAGGGCTTACAAGTCAGTACCACGCATGCCAGTTGGGTCACCATAGTTGAACTCACATGCAAACAAGACTGCCACAGTCTGCCAGCTCTGTCCCATATTCTGAGAAGCCGCAAATAGAAGTACCTCAAGCGAGGTATTGCAAGCATCCACGCCATGGTCAAATAGTTCGCCAAGAGGTCCAGATTGCCGGGTTCGGCGTCTACATGCTGGTCAGCACAACCTTCACAAGTGTCAGAGCTATATCTTAATCAACTTACGCTTGAGTTCCATCCACAGCATCGAATGTCTGATACAGGAATAATCCCAAGGCCCAGGAATAATATACCCAGGAGGGGCAATCCTGGTCCAAAGTGGGAGTGTACCACAGTAGGGTCAGGAAGTTTGCAACAACGAAGGAAAAGCCTGTTAGAGTGATCAAGTTCGGTGCCATGCTCATAGGAAAGCACTTGATGACAAATTTTGTGTAAAAAGGCTTCAAAACATATTTAGAGAGCAAAGAATGGTCGACACCAGAATATTTGTACTCGCGGAGCGCGGGGAGCTCCTTCTGCCGTACGTAAACCATGTCGTTCAGTTGCTGTCGGTGTTGTTTTTTGTTGTTTTTTTCCTCTTGAGCGATCGTGTGTTCTTGGTTGTGCGCTTCAGTTGGTCTGCAAAGCGATCGATTGGTATTGTGGCCTTTTCTCGTTGGAGTGGATAAGGTTTCTCGCCGATTCTTTTGTATCCTTCCTCTTGGTCGTGCAGCAACGCGTCGAAGCTCGAACTTTCGTAGAACCGAAGGAGAGGGGGCAATCAGGCTGGTATGAAAAGTACAATAGACGGTAGTAATTATTGCGATTATAAGAGAAACAGGAAGTAATGAATACACTTGAAAGTTGGCAAAAGCAAGAATGATGAGGAAAAGATGCCAGCAGGTCCAAAAGTGGATCGATCAGAGAGAGCGATGTGGGAAGGAGCGACCCAACTTATGCTATACAAATTCCCAGACCAAGTGTACCTTAATAGGTACCTAGGGAGTACCTACTAAGGTACTAAGGTATCAAGCCACTGAACTCCTTACGGTCCTCTGGAAGGTACATAAACTATTACTAGTAAGGTACCAAGGTAGGATAGTAGATACCAGATAAGAAGATAGGTAGGTACTGAAAAGAAAACGGGGCCCCTGATCAACGTCATGGGCCCCACTCACACTCTACTCTAAATAAATGTTTCTGCTCGTCATCCCCTTTTCAAATCATGAGTTGAGTCAAAACTGGTTGTTGATCAATGTCTTTCTTCGACATGTGCCATCATGGCCATGTGGCATGCGCCAAGTACATGTCAGCACCCTGTGGCAGATCAGCAGGCCTCACTGAGTAAGCACCCAATAAGATCTCAATTTCTAACGACATCCGTTAGGTTGGTGAACTTCTAACATAAATAAACAAGTCACAACTCTCCTAACACAGTTTAGAGAGGTTGACTGGTCACTAGTAGTCAGCAGTGTTCAATACTACATTCAGCCTGTCCTCAATATTTGCTTTAAAACCAAGTTACACATCTGTCGTTGCATTATCAACACTTCCAATAATCCTCGAGATAATAATTCCTCATGTTTCATTTATATGTGACTAACGACCACCAAATCAGCCGTTTTGTTAAACTACCAGTGTGTGACTCGGCGAAAAATACATTTGTTCAGCCCTCCTCCATGCGCTTAAAAATATAAACATCGCCGAACTTGTGATGACTAGCTTCTTGGCAGGGTCCATCCCAAAAAGCATCCAACCTTTATGCCCTGTGACTATAGCGCGAGGTCGCCGTCCTCATACTTCTTCCCATAAACTATTCCATGCTATCATGTATAGGGCATTGCATATGAAATAGTCCATACTCATCACTAGGCATCTCCTTTCCAACCAATAGCCCGACTACTTGGCTACCTGAACTGCCGCAGCTCGACCTGCATAGCCCTTCTGCCACTCGCCATCAAGAAACTTTTGGACGTTCACATGTGCCATGTTGAACAGCGGACGGGCGTGATCGGCTACCGGCATACGATTGGCATGATCAATATCCATTTGACGGTGACATTCGCCCTTCTTTGATGGACGCCCATCCCCAATTGCACCAAATTCTCCCTTTCCCTTGGGGGGTTGAACTTGCTGGGCAATTTCATCAGGATCCGCCACTAGAAAGTCAGCTCCGTAATACCAGGCGCGATTAATCTTATTGTTGTAGGCCTCGAGTTCTTTCGCTGTCCTGAGGTGAGGCCCCGATACATATCGGGGCTGGCGCACCTCCAGCGATGATGCCAAGCAACCAGATGTCGTGTTAGTACCCGACCCCCAAGGATATGATACAAACATTTTGCGATATTGAGAACCTTCCATTAATGAAACATTGAGGTCACTTTCTTGGACCGTGTTGGCACTGGTAGACAAGTCCTCCGGGACTCCTGGGGCTGTTGTAGACGCAAAAAGAGGGGATTTGGGTGCCAGTGAGGTTGTTGCTTCGAACGGACGCATAGGCTGGAGCATATCAGTGCTATCACTGCCCGCTTGTCGTAGACTTTGTCTGTAAACGACTTGAACGTCATTCTCTTCCTCTTGACTGATGTCCTGAACTGGTGCGTTGGTTTGCAGTGCCTTGAAGGTCGACTCGAAGGTAGATGGGCGATACTGGCGCTGGCCAGGAGGGCCAGCAGTCAATGGCAGTGGTGTTCCAGATCCAGATACAAGAGTAGTGGGATTGCGTGCATAATTGCTGCCGACTGCGCGATCAAAACCCTTGGATGCACTAGGGAGGATACTGGACGATATGTCACCCTGGGAGTTCCAGAATGCATCATCGTGGGTTCTCCCGAAGGGAAGTGTCCCTGACTGGGTCGGATTGAACAGGTTAGGCGATTCAGCACTGTTCCTGAGCGCATCCTGAAGGCTAGCGGAATGATTAGGCATGGTGGACGGTTCGTCACTGCGAGTTACCGCCTTTGATCCCAGAGCTGGCTTGAGTCCCCGAAGGAGAGCCTTCTGAGCTCGCTTCTGATTCGGGTTTGGGTAAGAAGCCAAATTGTGAAGAGACTTCACGGTCATGTTCATCAAAGGGTCTATACTAAGTTCACAGTCATCCTCGCTTTCCTCACTGGGGTCAACGTCGGTGAACGCGTCTTGTTCAGCTTCAGAAAATAGGGAGTTGAGTGGCGATGGGGTCGCGGAGGATCCAATGCAGGGGACTCGAGCAGACATGTTGACACATCTGTGGTCTGTATCGCTCAAAGGGGCGGGCGCTCCGTCGTAGGGTGCCTGGGGGCTGTACTGTTGAAAAGAGGATGACCGAGATCCAGCTTTGAGAGGCAGAGCGGCAAGGACGGACTTTGGGAGCAAAGAGAGGCCAGCAGCAGGGAGGCCAGCAGGCCACTTGAGAGAGCGACCTCGTCGAGCAGGCGGCTGCAGCGGTTGAGAAGTGCTGGGGTTGTATGGTGTGCCAGCTGTAGTATAAGTGACCTTTGAAGCCGAGGTTGGTGCAGTTGGGGTAGATGAGGTGATGCTAACGGGAGAAGACAGGTCTTCCATGTTGGTTCGGCTTGGTAGATGTATCCTATTTATCTGAGGAGGTAGGGACGACGAAATCTCCGAGATCTATGGAAGGTGCCGATTAGATTGGGTTGCTAAATGGCCCGAATTTGCCTGTGATTGTGCATTCGGATCAGGGCGTGAAATAGTTAAGCAGAATTATTCTCCTGCAAAGTGAGACGAAGGGAAGTGTGAATGTAGAAATGATCGATATGCGTAGCGCAAGATAAGATGGTTCAAAGAACGATCATCACTTTGGCAATGGGCTTGCCTGGTGAGGAGAGAAGCAGTGCAAGGGTAACAGAATAAAGAATTGAAGGCAGGATGTGAGAGATTAGAGAATGTGAGTGAGAAAGAAGAATGTGAGGCGTTGTGTTGGAGGGAGCACTGGGGAAAGAAGGGATGAGGCACCTTCCTGCTGTTCTTCGGCAGCAATACGCAACACACGAGAATAGTGGGAAGGAAACACCCACATGGAGAATGGTGCAAGGTCCCAATCAAAGACAAGAATGGATTGTAGCCTTGATCCGTAGATGAAAGAAAATGATAGCGTGTTGGCGAAGATTGTCAGTGATAAGTCAACAGGCTCAAGAAAACAATAAGTCGAGGCTTCATTCCGATGTGAAGAGCGAGAGTAGTAGAAATTGTGGTGCAAAGATGACAGTGACTGTAAGATGGCTTCTGCAAACATGCTCATACTCTTCAGCCAACGGTGTCTGTCAGTGCTAGGTAATAGATATCACCATGATGTTAGTGCTTCAGGCAAGAAAAGTGGTTGTTTATCAGTATACAACGTAACAACTGAAAAGCAAACATAACTATATGGCCACGATTAGGCGTCTCATTTCGTCAACAAAAAAAAAGACCTTTTGTTTAATAGTCCACCATAGAAATCCTCGTGTTAAGATGGCTTCATTGCTTGAAGAGTTCCCTACCGAGACACCTTAGTAGATATATGACAGATATGTGGCCTTGCCAGCATCAACTGGCTGGCAGTTGAAGGCACCGGTGATAACAAGACATACGTTTTGGCATGCGGTTCTTTTATACAAACAAATTTGAAAAGGCCCCAACCCAATGGGAAAAGAGGTATTCGTTTGTACATGAAGATAGAAGCCATTTCGTTTGATAATTCATTGTTCTTCCACTCTACACAAACCGATGTCTACCTGTGGCCAACATCAAGTGCCAAACCCCTCCTGGCTTTCGACTCAATCATTGCGCCCTCTGCAATCCTTTTTTGCCTATCAGAGGGCCACATCCATATTCGTGATTACTTTCCATCAGAATAACATCCTTCGTTGCACCATCAACCCAATCTCCTAGACCTAGATTCCGCTCGCGCCATTTGACATGGCCTGCAACGTGATTATTAGACAGAAATCGCTGCGTCCTGCGCTACACTCAAAGTACACCCAGAACCAGTGCGGGTTGAAGAACGTATCAGAACATAAGAGAGAAGCTATATATGTCTCCGAGGTAGTGAAGACAGGGACGGAAATGTACGTTGTAGGGAATACAAGGCAAAAAAAAGCCACATAACAGTTAACCAACCAAACAAGACACTGTATTAGTCTAAAGGGCGGGTGTGTCTTTAGCCAAATGGCCATAGAAAGGAGAAAACTTAAAGAACCAAGCCACATATAGCGGCTAGGGATATATTATAGATTGTTCACTCGCCGAATTAAACACCCTGGTACCATCGCGAGAGCTCACTGGGCAAATTCACTAGAAACCGCCGGGTGGATATGCGCTTCCTGGTACCATCCCAGGACCTCGGCCCGTCCTTGAACTAGGCAGCTGAAAATCGGGAGTGTCTAGAAGCATATCTTGACGTTGTTGCTGCTGTTGCTGCTGAGGTGCTGGTCGTCGATTAGGAGGCCCTTGTTGGTAAGGCAGTGGTGGGGGGTTGGGATTCCAGCGGGGATTGATGCCACGCTGAGATATGGATGTGAAAGTTGAATGTTCTGATTCAGCCGGGCTTCGAGCACCCGCATTATTGGCATGGATATCCTCGTAGATGGGTTCAATGGGGGGTGGCTGGGGGTTGTTGCTTGCCAGTGGTGTATCAGAGGCGAAACGAGGATCAACATCTTCATAATAGTTGCTATTTCCAGTAGCCATGAGTTGTTGCTTGACAGGTGGCGTGTTCCTCCCTGGAAGCTCAGCTGTTGGGCGGCTCAGTACGAGCGGGGATGGGGCTCTAGGTGAATTCCTGCCATCGCCTTGATTCCATCCTGCGCGCGGTGGAACGTATTGCCTGTATATTGGTCAGCATGGCATCAACAAATATGTGATTAGAAATCGTACTCGTCAGTGCTATACTTGCTTCCCTCGCTCATGTAGGTGTCATGCCGCTGTGGAACTTGCCCCTGCTGCAGTCCAACCATACCTGCAACATCCGCATCGCTGTCCCGAAGCTGTCCGTATTCTCCTTCATGGCGTTGAACTACTGGAGCCGCATCCATTTCCACTGGTCGGCCGCCTACGGTGGCAGGCTCAGTTCCCGGCAGAGGCGGAGGTGACTCAGCTCGTGGTAATGTGGACTCCGGGTTGTAGGCCGTGTAGGTGTTGACACTGGGCATGGAAGGGTTAGTGGAGCTATATCCATTGGATTGCTCTGATAGTTGCGCATCGTGGGCATAGTTTTGGCCGGGCGATGGTCTCTGATCGTAAGGGCCGCCGTTGTATACAGGGGGCGCATTTGAGCCTCCCCTCATCCCTCCTGCACCATATACGCCGCGACCAGGAGGGGCATATCCTCCCCGTCCTCCTCTGGGGCCATAACCAGCCCGGCCAGGTGAGCCATAACCTCCGCGGCCGCGTATTTGAGCTCCGTAGTTGTCATATCCCCCTCTTCCACCACGATAGCTCCCACCACCTCCTCTTCCGCGGTTACTCATGCTCGGAGAAGGTCCTCTCCTGTTCGCATATGGATCGGGAACACTATTGATTGGGTTTCCAAACTGGTCACGCGAACCTTGTCTCTGTGGGTTCCTGTTGAATGCCACTACCTCACCAACGCTTGCCGCCTCGTTAGGGGGGACTGGAGAACGGTTTGACGTGGTCCGGCGAGTGAGAGGAATGGCTTCTTCGCTGACTTGGTCACTTCGGCTCTTCTGCTCAAAAGTTGTAAAGGATGGAAGATTGTCGTGAACACCGTTGCCACCACTTACGGTGGGTAGAGTTGGTTGTCGAGAGATTTCGGCCTCAGGAGCCGCCTTATCTTGAGCATTTCGGTTGTAATAATTCTCGCCACTCATTTCGGCATTTTGGGCGATACGCCGTTGTCTGTCTTTCCTGCTGACCAGAGTGCGTCGCATTGCACATGTTACCAAACCACTCATGGCTACGAGGATAGTAGCAGCCAGAACAAGATATGAGCCCCACGCCAAGTGTGGCACAAATAGAAGTACATCGATCAAAAAGGCTAACAAGCAGACTAAGAAGTCAATGAAGAGGAAAATAAACATAATGAGCAGGTATCGTGTCGAGTGCGAGGGAGCGTGTAAGTGAGACACGGCTGCCATAATGGTCATGACAAGGGTAATGAGTGCCGCGACTGGATGCACAATAAGAATAGCAGAGAGCGTGTTCCGGACGCCAGATGGCAGGTCGAAGGCTTGAGTATCATCCCCAACTAGTTGCGCTATATGCAGTGTCAGTACGGTTCGAAAAGGAAAAACATCTTCAGGATCACGGTATACTGACCAGTATTGTATCCAACCCCGATACCGCTACATCCCTTGCCTTTCTGGCAATAGCCAAAAACGCCATATGTGACACCACCGAAGTCACTCAGTGGAATGGCTTCGATGATTGGTGTTGATATAACAGCTAATAGGAGCAAAGCAAAGGCTGCGAACAGCAATACCGTCAGTGGTGTGCCAGGTCGTAACATGGTGACGGAGCGCTAAGCGCCGGGTTGAGGACCGATAGCAAGGCGACAGAAGAAGCGGCCGACGTCGTCAAGACGCGGGGACAGAAATCCAAGAACTCAACTTCGCGCCCTTTTGTGAATCTTTTCTTCTGTTGTTGTAACGTTGATATAACATTGGCGACTGAGAGAAGCTATTGGTATAGAATAATTAAATCATAAGAGGGCTGGGCTGAAAAACTTGGTAGTCGGCTCCAACTCGTAGGGATAGTTTTCTTCAAAGCCCGTGCATCCGTCTCTCTATATCTCTCGTTCTTTGTCGATATCTTCATGCGACGTTGGCAGTTATGTCGGTGAATGTAACAGTAGGATGCGGCGCAGTCGCAACGCAAGCTATCGCAAGTCTTGATAAATTTAAGTTATATGAACGATCGTTACGGTGCAGTCTGAACAATAACGCCCCGGCGGGCCTCGATAGCTGGTTTCGTCGTCAACGTTTTTCGGTACCGTCTACCTGTTGGAATGAATTGGAACGAAGGTATATGGTTGGATTGAACAACGAAGAGGGGGATTGACTTTGGGTGTTATCGGACAAGGTGCTTTGCTCGGGCTGCTCTATCAAACTTGGCTCTTTGTGGCTTAGCAGAGCACTGGGGGAGTAGCTTGCGCTAGTCTCAGGTTGGCTAATGCGCTAGATCCCCTGGCCTGGGTTGGTCCACTGGTCCACTGGTCCAGGCACAGGGCTCGGCCATCTCACCTTGCCGATTACACACGAAACCAATGGAGACAATCTAACAAAGGATGTCGCAGAAACCTGTATATTCCATGCATTGATCTTATCTGCCGATCTATTTATATTGATCTCTTCGTCTTTCCACACGCTCTTGTCCCTTTAAATCATGACAGTAGCCAACAGCTATTCATTCTTCCTTGACTACCTAGGTAGGTAGGTACTCGTTCAAAGTTTGCGCCAACGCCAACCTTCTAAAGTTGCCAATAAGACAATCTTAGCCACAAGTTTAATTTCTCAATCAATCATGTCATGCAACTTATCCCTCCCACACATTAAAGGAAATGGAAGGTTAGCCCATGTGGATCCTTATCGTTGCAACATGCCTACCAATCCCACGCGTCGCAGGCGTCATTTTCGGATGCAGTCATACGAACCCTCTATCACGCGTCTTCATTCTAGATATTTGGCTGAATATCCCTGTCTTGACGGATCGAGTTCCATTCGGTATTCTGAAGTCCGCGCAAAGCTACTATGGAGACGCACCCTCAATATGAGATCCTTTTAGGAGCACGAACAGTCAAATAACTTTTCCTCCTATATCCTTCAAACACCATTAATCATTCCCCTGCGGCCTCGGCCCTCGCTATACCTGAGACGACCTTGGGCCCAGCACTGATCTTTTCACATCAATGATCAACCCACATCAATAAGCCTTGTGGTACTGTGCCTTAGGTATACAGCATGGGGTTTAGTGCTAGGTACCTGGTATGAGGTAGTATTCCTTAACTTGCCTTCCTTCGTAGGAAATTTGACCTATTCCTTGGCTACGCGTGTGTGGAGCCTCAACACCAAACAATATGTAGGTACTCAAAAGACACAACAGAAGGGTGGTCTACAACTGACAAGTCGCAAGACTGTCTCATATCCATTACTACATCCAAAACTTCTTCGGATCAACTCATATGCCCCTTTGGCATTGCCAACCTCAATCCGCATGGTCTCTGGCCGCTCCAGCTTATGGCAACGGGGCAATCATGCTCTCCCAGCCCTCTAACAATCTGTGACGGGCCGATGTTCCTAGTGATGGCGGGCCCAAGGCTCACCAACCAAATCAGAAGGGAGAAAACAGCCCACTGCCGAATGATAGCCAATTGACACTTGCCTCACTCTTCTGCTATTCTTCCTCGTCAAATTACCTACCGACTGAGGCTGCGCAGATTGAGTTTATCTTTACTAGTAAGATCCTCAATAAACTTTCTTTCCATCACGAAACAAACTGCATAATGCCCCATGTTTCGGCATCTTGCGTCAAGTCTCAAACTCAACCTTACATTAATACTCTCAGTGTCAAATGCTTCAGGCCTGATTACGTGGACCCCCTGGTTATACAGTAGATCACATAGGAGTATTTGTACCTCTGAGAAATATACTCTGCTCACCTACATATGGAAGTAGTGTTTTACGTACTCCGTAGAACTACGCTCTCTATAACGTATTGTACTAATAACCCACAGTATATTTTAATACTTGACCTGTCCTCGTCATTATTAGTACTATCATCAATATTCTAATATCATATCAGAGTATGATAATGTATTGCTATTCGTGATGCTTTACTCTGTAAGCCAAGATATTTTTGCCTAAATATCACTTCTGCCGAGGAGTGTGATATTTATTGTTGTTTGGCCTTGAGGTGGATGACGGTATACAATTCTATGATCCAGGTTCTACTGATCTCCCCGCAGGTAGAGTGATGTACAGCATGAACAACATCAGAGTGAAATGCTTCAGTCGTGAACAGCAGGTAACTCACTTTACCTCTTCTCCCCTCGTTTACAGTTTCTTTTCTTTTTCTGAGGACCTTCAGTTTTTAGCTACTTACCCTGTAGCTCCAAATATAAAGAGACATGGAATGTCCCCAGAACACCTATGTTCTACTGATGTATGTAATTATCTATAGTCGCTTTTGGGGGGAAGTAAAATTATGTTGTTTTAATGGTTTCCCAACGCTGGGTTGGTAAATCTCGTATTAGAAGTGCACATTGATGAAGTTGAGATCTTTTGTGGACAGAGTTGTCAAATGACATCATGAACCTCCTATTGTAACTGGTGCGGTGAAAACAAACAGCTTAAAAGAAATGATAGTCATGTTAGATAACACGGCACTAGAAGGGTAAGTAAAGAATAACATCTACCTAGGTAATGCTCTGTAACTTATACCCAGTTACCATAATTCAAGTGCTGACCCGCCTGGCCAAGCCGGGAGATCGGTCTGATTTTGCCCCGACTTGGGGAAGGCGATCGTGTGCCCTCCAATTCTCCGAGCCGTTCCGGTGATAAGCTATCCGGGATTTTTATCTCGGACGTCATCTATGGACCCGGGTATAGGGCTGGGAAGATTGTCTTTATCCCGCCCTCTCAATTTTTATTATTATTTTTCTTTAAAATCCCCGTTTTCCTTCTCTCAGTCACCAGTGCGCTCAAGTGCATTTCTCGCCAGCATGTTGCGCAACGCCATGCTAGGTCACCCGGCGCGTGCTGCCATGCGCTGCCGGACCAGAACCTTTGATCCGTCATGCCGAAGACTGCAATCAGGTGGCCCTTTCCAGGCTATGCGGCCTCCATCGCCAGAGGAGCTTGGGTCTCCCCGGCGGGCAAAAGAATACAAAAGTGGACGGCGATGGGCGCGGCGTTTACTTATAATATCTACAGTCGGCGGCGTCATCTACCTCGGTGACCGTCAGATATATGCATCCGGATTTGGGCGCTCATTACATACATTCGGAACCGGGTTGCTTGTGGCCTTTGACTACAAGCTAAACTTTCGACCGCAGCCTATTACAGGAGGTACTGTACAGGACTTGCATAACCGAAACGCTGAAAGGCTATTCAACCTGCTCCGCGCCAACGGTGGACTTTACCTCAAGATTGGACAAGCTATTGCGATGCAAAGTGCCGTTCTGCCACCCGAGTTTCAAAAGATGTTCAGTCGCATGTTTGACGACGCGCCACAAGACGATTGGAGCGACATTGAAGCAGTGATACGGCAGGATTTTGGTAAAAGCGTCGAAGAGGTGTTTGGCGTTAGCTTTACGGGTAAAGATGGAATGGGTTTGATGGAGCGCAAAGCTCGAGCGAGCGCTAGTGTTGCTCAAGTCCATTGGGCCAGACTCTCAGATGGACGTGAAGTGGCTATCAAGATCCAGAAACGAGAGATTGCCAAGCAGATATCGTGGGACTTGTGGGCATTCAAGTAAGCTCAAAACATACTGAATGAACTCGCGTATACTTGCTAATACACAATAGAACGGTCGCGTGGATATACTCCAAGTGGTTTGATCTCCCACTATACAAGCTGGTCCCTTTCATCACAGAGCGACTCGAGTTGGAGACCGATTTCGTCAATGAGGCCAAGAACTCGGAGAAAATGCGGGAGCTTGTCAACGCAGAGAAGTCCCTAAAAGGAAGGGTTTACATCCCGACAGTATATCCCGAATTCACGACAAAACGAGTTCTCGTGACGGAATGGATCGAGGGGGTGAGGCTTTGGGATAAGAAAGCAATGACATCCAGATGGCTTGGAGGGCATGGCAATGGATCACCCGGCGCTGGGAGCCCGCTACCCCGAACCAACCTCGATGCAGTCCGGCGTGAGGTTCGGACGCGGCCCTATCAGGAGCATCTTAAGCCGGAACGTCAAGAATGGCGCGGGCGACGAGGCCGTGGGGGACTAGGACTATCCACACGAGAAGTCATGACGACCATGGTGGACCTATTCTCCGCACAGATCTTCAAGTGGGGAGTTGTTCACTGCGACCCGCACCCTGGTAACATCTTTATCAGACGCCTGCCCAGCGGCCGAGCAGAGCTTGTGCTCATTGACCATGGACTCTACGTGTATATGTCGCCAAAATTCAGACACGAATACGGAACTTTCTGGAAAGCGCTCATGACCTTTGACAATAAGACAATCTCGCAGGTGACGGATGCGTGGGGTATCAAAGCAGCGGACCTCTTCGCGAGCGCTACATTGCTGCGCCCATACGAGGGTGGAAGCAAGCGTACACACGACGGTATCATGAAGGAACTCGAAGGTAATACGCCGGCCGAGAGACACTACGCAATGCAGAAGCGCATGAAGCAGGGCATCCGGGAGATTTTGACAGATGAAGACAAGTGGCCACAAGAGCTGATTTTCATCGGCCGCAATATGCGAATTGTTCAGGGTAATAATCAATACCTGGGCTCGCCTGTCAACCGCGTCAAGATGATGGGTGAATGGGCAAGCCGCAGTCTATTCGAGGACCCTCAGCTGCCGCTGAGGCAGCGTCTTCAGAACCGCTGGCGCCATGTCATCTTCAAGACTGTTATGGCAGCCTCAGATGTGGCCTTCTACATCTTTAAACTGCGTCAGTGGTTAGGCCTTGGAGGAGGTATGGAAGACGAGATGGAGAAGAGGATGAAGGATGTTGCTCAAGATTTTGGCATTGAGCTTCAACACGATGTGTTTGAGGGGTGAATGTGGCCATTGAAGGTCTGATGAAGATGGCACCGCCTCATGTACAACAAATCATGAAAAAAAAATCCATTCCTGTCTGTATTAAACCATGTAAGAATTAGATACCTTAGATACCTAGACGATGATTATGACTTAGGCATCACCTTCTTCTCTTTCCATCATTTCTGGCATAGTCATCCAGAAAACCTACATCCAGAAGCCCTCAAACAGGACGATGAAAATAGTTTAGGCCTGCCAGGGAAAACAAAACCTTCAGCATGGATCGGGTGGCAAGAAGGTGATATACCAATGGCTTGTGTGCTACAGCAATAGTCTGAACACTGTGGCACGTTTCTCATTTTGTCATGTCCTACGCCATACAGTTTGAAGGGTCGATATCTGCATGCACAATATATCTTCAATGGAAACTGCATGACTCAAATTCATTTTGCATCAATGCTTGTTTTCGACATAATAGTTCAATATGGCTCGGCCAGGATCACCAGATCTATTTCTGTGGAGTGAATGATGAAAGATGATGCGAAATAGCAACGTTGACCATGGAAGAGGAGCATGCCAAACAGCAGGTTGGAGGAGACTTAAGCCATTTGCGAATATTCACTTGTATCGGACAAGGAGAAGCCGTCAAGAGTTCCATATATTTTATACCTATCCATGATCTTCCGCTTTGTGCTATTTTCTCATCGTGCCAACTTCATATCTGAACCCACCAGCGTATTGATATATATTATGATTGTCTTAGTATCGTCAGAGTTGATTACTTAACAGATATTGTATGAGTACTGTGTGAACAAATACCAACCCATTTCAAGAGCACGAAATTAACGTGGCGGATGACTGCGGAGTACAAAAGAAACCAATATCGGTTTCAATCAACGACTAGGATTACCACTCGTACGGGAGCCTGCAGTACATAGTAGTCTAGTAGGTACAGTAGGTTATGTAGTCCGAAACAAAGTGGCGGGTTACCTTGTCGCTTGCCGCTGGAATACAACCTCATGCACGGAATGATCTGAAAATGAACTAGCGTGAGCAACCTCTGTTTCTTCGCTTACACCCTGCAATCAAAGCCAGTGTGCTCTATTGCTACAAGGTCTGGTTGGTATGATTGTTTCCACAACTACTACGTCGTTGTTCTAGTACCAAGCTACTATGGAGTTCATGTTACCCAAGATGATGAGGCTTATTTCCTAGGTCTCGTTGAACGAATGTAGTGGCAGATGTTCTTCTCTTTAGGTAGTAGTAGTTAGGTTAGTAATTAATTAACACCATTTTAGTTGACACTCTATCGGCAGCTTGTACCTGCATCAGTGGGTCAGTCCGATACATCCTAAAGGTAAGGGACCTCTATAGTATACGTAGAGTGAAGCCAAAGTGATATTTGATGCCTGGGCCTGGATATAACTGGAATCAAAAGACGTATGTTATTCTGAGATTGGGTTTTTGAGGATTATTGAACTCCATTTATGTAATCAATGTGCCCGTAGGTATATACTAATCTATGACACAAATTGATACATTGGAGTCTGAGCCAAAGCCATGGGCTGGTGGCGTTAAATTGGCGGGGACCCATCTCCACTTATTTATGCCCCCGCTCTTAAGGTAAAGGCTCATTCTGTCTGGGCTGAGGGTTTGCGACTGTATTGCAAGTAAGGTTATTTAATCAGTCTCTGAGAATTGCAGGAAATGTGTTGAATCACAGTGCTCAGTTACGCCCCGCGGACTAACTGTCCAGGCCGCTGATGAATGCGGCTTTAAATTGGGAGACAATGACCATTTCTTATTAACGGAGGGAAGCTCTCATGCACAAGTGGCTTTCCCCTAATCCCCCTGATACCCCATCCAGTCAGATTGTCTTGGACCCTGCACCATGACTAGCGCTGCAGAAGGTTGGCGAATCATTTTTAAAGGCCCGCATCCGGGAATTGTCTCAGAGTATGTAAATGCGCCGAGTGAATGCGAATTCTGATATTTTACAATCATACGTAGTTAATATGATAGGGCATGCTCTGATGAAACGCGGAAGAAAAGCCAAACAAGATCAAGTGCTCGCGCTCACGTGTTATGTAAGGCACCCAGATAACATAAATCTTAGTATCTTTGGTAGTATGGAGGTATCTGGTAGGTATCATGTGGTAACCAGCCACAAGGCCACAGGCGCCATAGTTTGACTTGTATCCCCAGGCCCATGCTTGATCCAATGGATGCGATATAATATAGAGCCCGATGTTTCGGACACATCACTGCCGTACGAAGGTCTTCAATCTGTTCGAGTTGCCAAACTAGGACTTGTCCGTCGCCTAAATTCATTAAATCCATGCCTTTAATCTCGACTCCCATCAGTGCCGCTTTCGACCTTTCACAACTTAAATCGCGTAGCCAATCAAGTGCCCTATCCGACTCGAAACGAGCCTGGGTCTCCCCTGTCAACAAACCCCCGATTCTGACCTTTTGCTGGTCATTTCAGACGCGCATCGATCCTGTTTCCATCTCGTCTCAAAGTTACGAATCAGAGGAGGGAAAGCTCAGGCCAGACACGTCCCCCAACTCTCCCCTTTTGCAAATTGGAAACTGCTCTAGTTAAACGAGCGCCTCGACCTTCTCTCATACACTCTCCACTGATCTCTAACGTTCACTACCGACAATTACTGGCGGCTCTCCACACAAGGTACACGCGCTCTTTGGGTTGGTGTCCATTTAGGTACTATTTCTTTCCTCCGTATCCATTCTCCTCTCTGTCTCTTGTTGTTCGGATCCATCTGTCGCTGAATGAGGCCAGAGAAGAAGTGCAAGGCCCTTTTTGTTGACATCTGCTGATTCCTCGCAAAGTGGTTATTACGCCAGGTGCTTCCTACCGCCAGCATACGCTTGGACATTCACACCATCGACCAGAACCGCCCACTCTCGTACGCCCGTACGCTGTCCGTCTCGATCGTTCCCCTCCTCCACCTCAATCCTCCACCATTAGTTTTCGACTTGACTTGCAGCCGCCTATTTAGTTTGTGCTGCTTGTTGCCCCATCCTTTCTTTTTAGACCCTGCCAAATCCACGTGCTCCGCACCTTCCTTCGCGCCACCCGCTCATGCCCTCCTGGGTTGTCGTCTCTTGGTCGCGATTCTTTTCCTTTTTATGATCCTTTCCCCAGAGGATGAACAACGAGCAGCCTCGCCGTACCAGTTTCGGCATGTTGCTTCGACGCAGTAAGAGTGGCGATCTAGGCAAAGGCGGCCGTAAGGCGCAGGCCCTTAGGGAGGCTGAACTTGAACGACAGCGCCAGGCCTCTACACGCATTGCTCCCAAGTTGCCCGAGTTCGCCAACCATTCTGAACAGCTGTCCAAATCCTTTGGCCCCGAGTTGCGCCCCGAATCGCCATCCAGTGTTCCTCGATCAGCAGATTATTCTGCCATTCGGCCCTCAGCCGAATATTCGCGGGGCTATGGAGCTGCTTCGCATGCCGCCCTCCCTGTCCCGCCGTTGCCCAATGGTGGCTATGATCCATATGCCAGAACTGAGAGCATGACGAACCGTGGCCGTTACAGCTATGCTAGTAGTGCTATTAGCACGGTCAACAGTCCTCGTCGTGTTCGCAGGAGAAAAGACCCTACACCTTTGAAGTGAGTTTCTCCCAATACTCTATTTCCCATTTGACATCTACTGACATCACAACTAGCATTCTGGTCATTGGTACTCGCAACTCCGGCAAGACCTCTTTTCTTGAGTTCCTCAAAACAGCACTTGCGCTTCCAGCCAAGAAGCGGGCCAAGAAGGGTGAAGATGAGGTACCCCAGAATCGCAACACTCCCTCAGGAAATTTTATTCCCCATTACCTCGAGACTGAAATTGACGGGGAGCGTGTTGGCCTTACCATTTGGGACTCGGAGGGACTCGAGAAGAATGTAGTCGACCTCCAGCTTAGGGAGATGTCCGCATTCCTTGAGAGCAAGTTTGAGGAGACCTTTGCTGAGGAAATGAAGGTCGTGCGTTCCCCTGGTGTACAAGATACTCATATTCATGCGACCTTCCTTGTTCTTGATCCTTCTCGCCTGGATCGCAATATCGCGTCAGCAAAAAACCCAGCCATCAATGGTCAGCAGAATGGCCACCTCGGTGCTCGTGTACTTGGGAGCCTTGATGAAGACCTTGACCTTCAAGTTCTCCGTACGCTCCAGGGCAAAACCACAGTCATCCCAGTTATCGCCAAGGCCGACACCATCACCACTAAACATATGAATGTTCTCAAACGGAGTGTTTGGGATAGTATCAAAAAATCAGGTCTGGATCCGCTGGAAGCCCTCGGGCTCGATGATGAAGATGAAAGCAGCATTTCTTCTGAAAGGATTGCGGAAGAAGATGAAGAGGAAGACGAAGCTGAGCATGAACGTGATGGTGCTCAAACACCCGAAAGCCAAGATTTCCCACTCCAAGGTCAGCGAGAGAGCCCAGCAGCTTCGCCAGGATCCAAGAGGCTTTCCACCAGCTCTATTCGACGGCATAAAGCACAAGAAGAGACCAAAGAGAAGGAAGACGAAATCCCTTTCCTGCCGCTTTCCATCATCAGCCCAGATCTGTACGAGCCAGGTGTTATCGGCCGGCAGTTCCCATGGGGCTTTGCTGACCCTTATAATGAAGAGCACTGCGATTTCCAGCGTCTCAAGGAGGCTGTTTTCAGCGAATGGCGTGCCGAGCTGCGTGAAGCCAGTCGGGAGCAGTGGTATGAGGGATGGAGAACAAACCGACTCAAGCAGAGGGATATCCCCTATCGCCATAGATGAACGACGCCAGACTGGGGGGAAACATCTATTAGGCAAGGATGATATTTGCTCCCTTTCTAAAACAACCAAAAGGCACATGTCAGCTAAACCATGTCTATGCTTGATGCGACATGAACACAACGCTTTACTGCGACCATTTTTCATTACTCTCACACTTCTCTAACGTTATACCATTTCCCGGAAAACTGCAGCATACCCCTTGTCATCTTGTTATAACATTTCCGATCTTGCGAAGAGGAGCACCGGTCTATTCAGATAGGCATTGCTTCCACTCACCCTCACGGCTGATACCCTTTATTAAGACACTCGACTGTCTCAATTGCACATCTTTTGACTATTGGACCAACGAACGAGCTAGCCTCGGAAGGTTCCATCAACTGCTCATGATACTTTGTTCGCTTCTTTTGTCAACAATTCTTTCTCAAACAGGTGTTTGTGTCAGTAGCTTTGAATGAGAACACTACTTCACATCCTTCTCTTTACAGCTCCTCCACTCAACTCATTTGCATTCTTCTTGAACTCGCTCTTCATTAGAGATTATAGCCATACGGCTTCGACTCACAGGCTGAGGAGCTTTGAGCAGCTCTATCATTTTCTGCCTAGAACGCACTGACCAACCATGACAAAGAAGTAGGGCAAGAAACGTGGGAATGCATAAGAATCTGTTTAGGTGGCGCTGTAGACTTACAACTGTCGGAGACCATCTCCTTTTCTTTAGTCAGTTTTTTTACTAGAAATTATTGCAGTGCGCGTTTTCAACAGGATTTGACATCAGAGCCATATAGTCTGATATGCTTGGTTCCTCACTTGACATGTGTATTTTAAATGTATGCTCAAAGTAAACACGGACTCCTCAGCCGTTCCATCCCAGTTACAGTCGCTCTTCGATATTATGAAGTATGAACTTGATAAAAGAATGTACACACTCGCAGCCTCTCATTTACTCTAGTCGCCAAAGAATCAGAATGGTGTAGATTCTGCAAATTCAGTATTAATCACGTTACCATCCTCATCAACGTCCGCCTCCTTCCGGTATGGATTTTTCCCAAGCCCTTCAATCTTTTTTATTTCCTTGTGACCCAAAGCAACACCGTCAAAGTTTGGGGGTAAGGCAGTGTCGGCTATAAGCATGTCGGTCTTGAGGGTTCGGGCTCGGTCGCGGTACGCCTGTTGATTCCGCGGATGTTCAAACAAGTCATTCATGGTTTCAATGGTCGACCAGCGGGTACCATGATCCTTGATAAGATCACAGAGAACTTCGGAGTCGTGTTGAGACCAAGAAACGCGCGATTTTGGTCCCTGTCGTTCTGCATCTGCTATGCGTGCTTCCTTCTTCCTTTGGGTTGCAGCCTGAGCGATGGCGTCAAAAGGGATCGACGATGACGGTGCAAGCGAACCTGCCCGCAAAACCATATCCTGCGATGACGCTTGCACAGAAGAGTGAAATTGGGGCGCCGGGGAGAACCCAGACTCGCGAATATGCCCTGGGTGAGGTCGCGAGACAGGTTCTGGCTTGGGCGGCGGTGGCATCTGACGTTTTAGTTCATCGCGCCTCGCTGGATCAATACGGCGAGTATCGGTCTCAAAGGATTCCTCCCCGTCGTCCTCTTCTGTAACAGTCCGTGGCCGCTTCTGCCCTCGACTACGGTCACTCTCGCCGTTGGCAACTAAACGGAAAGAACTTGCAGGAGGAAACGGACTACCACAAAGGAGGTCGGCATTTGTATGTTGGTGGTAGTCACGGGGAGCTGCTGGTCTGGACCTTGCAAGTTGTTGGTTTGAAGGGGGAATGGCACTGGTTGCTCGGTTGCCACCTCTTAAGGCTTGGAGGGACTTTTGATCAACAAATAGACTGTGTCTGATGTACTGGTTAGTTTTTTTAGTCCTGTAGTAAAGAAATATGATGACTTGCCCTGCTTCTTGGCTTCCCACACGGACAATTGATTGGGACTCTGACTCAAAATCGTTGCTTTGGCTATGGAGAATCTCCTGTTGATCAAGTAAGGGAGGTTCAGTACCCGCCCGTACGCTCTCCTCGTAAACCAACACTTTGTATAGACCATTGAAGCAATCTTGGAGATTGCTTAACAAGCCATGCAGGGGAAATTTCTTTTTCAGTTGAGTGATCCCATAGTCCTCTCGGTTGTCGTCGATAATTTTACTAATATCAGCAATACGCAATGAGCAGAGGTTATCGGCATCATGATCATCATGATTGATACCGCCGAGCTCTTTGAAGAACCCCCCAGAGAAAAGCTCAATATTAGAAGGGGGGCCTAGTTTGCCGTTAGGCTTCGACTCGTCTGAAAACTTCCAGTCTTCTGGATCTTTGCAGAAAAAGTGGACAAGAAGGTCTTCAAAATCAACTTCTTCCTCGTCGTGCCTGCGCTGGGAGAGGGTCTCGACGAACAACCAGGTACGGAGGTCTAGAGTACTGTGAGGAGATTGAAACATATTGTCGTTCGGGGCAAAGAATGCAGGAATAGCCTGGTCGAGGGTTTCGAGGATTGGGAATATGGATGATGCATCCTGATCCCAAATACTGTCGTAGGCTGTTACCACGTTGATTCGTGCGATTTGAGTGACTAGGATCTTGCTGTTTGGAGTGAGATCCCCATCCCGAAAGTGTGCAAGATCGATGAATGTCACTTCATCATTGCCACCGAGTATCTTATACTCATGCCGAAAGTTGTAAAAGGCTTGTCGCCTCATGCGCAGGTACTCATTGAAGAGATCCCCATAAATTTCTTTCTGTTGGATGCATTGAAAAACCCTATCCGCGGCCTTTGCCAAGTCTGCAATACTGTCCTTAAGCATCTCTTTTTGTGCAGGGCTGATGACGAGTTTAACTTGATCTCCCTTATTATGACTCTCTGCTTTCTCAGAGTGGTCGCTGTCCTGATCGCTTTTTGCATTTTCATTCTCGTTCTCAATCTCAATTTCATAGAGCTCGGTTTCGTCGTCAGGCCTTACTGTTGGGATGCTGCTGATGCTACCTGCGCGTGCGCCACGACGAGGTGGCTCTACCGTTTGCAAAACACCCTCCGTCTGGTTGGATGAATCTGGTATGGGCTGAGTACGTGTTGCTCGTTGTGGTGCACGCTGAACATGGCCGTTCTTCCTACTGCGCGTCACTCTTTGGGGTTGATGCTGCTGAGCAGATGCACTTTCTGTGCGTCCTGAGCGGGTATTCATTGCAAAGAAAGGATGAGGATTATCATGAGACTGAGTCTGTGTAAACCAAGCAAGGCGTGTTTCGATTTAGTCAAGACGCGTTGTTGATGATTAATCTTATCTTTCACTCATTCATCCAATAAGAGCTAACCCTAACCCTCCCAACGGTACGGTTGGATTTTGGAGTTTGGAGCACTGACCACCCAAAAAGTTACCTACCCCCTGGTAGTCTGACTAAGTGACGGCAGCTGTCAATCTGCAAGGTATCGTCTATAGCATCTGTATAGGCGATGAGAGGCTTGTCTGGGGACACCTGTGTGAATGAACATGATAACATCTCAAAAATTTGCTATCTTATCTCATAGTTTTAGTTATGCCTGGCCAGATATTAGCCGAATAATCTTAACTCTTGCCAAGGTTAGTAGATAGGCTCTTACGGTGTAATGATTCGTGAATAGATGGTTTCATTGATAAGTGCGTGTCTCTTGGATGTAGATTAAGATCACACATTTAAAAAGCACAGTTCTTTTTGACTGTAGTGCCTGCGTAGAATTACAAAGTCCACATGTCATTTTTTGCAGTTTTGCAATAAGGTAGTCTTGGCTGAGATTTGCTCAATCAATCACCATTCATCGCCAGCGCAGTCTTTTGAAATCTTGCTATTCAGCTTCAATATCATGTGGTTTTCTTTTCTGCAGTGACAGTCTTGTTGGGGTGGTCAAACAGCCCAACAAGGTACGCAGTTCGCGTAAAGAGAAGAAACAACTAAAACGCACGTTAGCACTATTGGAACAGCTTTCGATAAGTACATTAGGGTAGCAGGTATTTGGTTTGCCTTACCGTCATGGCAATGTTCCCCCAAGCCATAGCATTCCACTGGATGGGGTTCACCAATTTGTCCCAACCCATCCCATAGGAACTGAAACCAACATGGCCAACATCCCCAAGCCAAAGAGCAATCAGGTACGCCCGGACAACTCTGATCTCAGTGGTGGTTGACAGAACTGCGACTCCAATGAATGCCAGCAATAAATAGAGATTTCCTAGCTGCCAAGTTATTATGACGCTGTTGTGAGAAGCATCGATATCGTTCTTTTGCGGAACTTGTTCGCCAATGAACCAAACCGGATCAATGACAGCACCAAGAAAACCAGCGACTCTGTTTGAAACGTGAGAAATCGTGCAGTAAGCCAATGAAGCACCAAGTCCTTGGCGTGATGGAATCTTACAGAGAAATAGGCTCAATAATTGTGAACACTATACGTGGGAAGGTTGGAAGGGAAGATGCCATGATGATATACGACTTGACGTAAGGTGCCCAGGTTGATATTAACTAGTGACAGACATTTACTAAGCCAAGCCAAGCAAATTGAAGTTGAGTAGCACCGGATCTGATAAGTGATTTTTCCGCTTCCCCAGAATCAGCTTCCGGTTTCAGATACCACCAACCAATAAGGAAGAGCGACGTTAATCGACGTTCAATTCCGCTCGGGATGGATCGGAGCAAGGCCGATATCGTTGCTCGGTCAAGGATCTCCGGCAAATAACCGGACAGTATTTCGAGCTTTTTTTCCGTTTGACCAGTGCTTCCGGAGCCTTGGACTGGTTGAGCCGTTAAAATCTAACAACCGAGGACAAGGAGACAATTAGTTGGCTTTCTCTCCGACTGTTTGAACCTTTGCAATTGTGCAACATCCCCGGTTCCCTACCCCGAAGAATCCTCCTCCCACCTTCAGTCCAGCCAAGCCAATTCAATTGGCCTGCCCCAGCTTTCGGAATAGCGTTTCGCCAGTCAGCCAACTGCCCATCATGCTTCGAACCGTCACGGGACGCGCTGCCGCCTCGGGCCTTATGAAATCAGCTCTGCCTCGGGTGTCTCAAGCAGCTGCGCCCACATGCTTGCTTGCCCCGCAACTGCGACTCCAGAACAAGACTCGGGTTGCTGGTCTTCAACTCTCCAGAGCTATCCATAGCACTTCAGTTAGGATGTCCCAGACTCGAACAGAAAGCGATGCCTTTGGCGAGATCCAGGTCCCAGCCGACCGATACTGGGGAGCACAGACAGAGCGATCTCTTGAGAACTTCCGTATCAACCAGCCCCAGGACCGCATGCCCGCGCCCATTGTTAAGGCTTTTGGTATTCTGAAGGGCGCTGCTGCCACTGTTAACATGCAATATGGCCTTGGTGAGTAACAGTTCGATGTAAAGGTGGTTTGTTTGAGAGGGGAATAATTCGGTACATATATATGGTTTACCCTGATGTCCTGGCTTACACCATTTCGCGGGGTCGTGAGGGCGACATATACCCTGAGCTGTATACAGATGAACGAAAACTCGGGCGACATAGTGCTGACCATCAACCCAATAGACCCCAAGATCGGTGCTGCCATTCAGCAAGCTGCCAAGGAGGTTGCTGATGGCAAGCTCCTCGACCATTTCCCCCTCGTTGTTTGGCAGACTGGTTCCGGCACACAGTCCAACATGAACGCCAATGAAGTTATTTCCAACCGTGCCATTGAGATCCTCGGCGGTACCATGGGTAGCAAGAAGCCTGTCCACCCTAACGACCACGTCAACCGCAGTGCTTCTTCCAACGATACTTTCCCTACTGTTATGCACATTGCTGCTGTCCTCGATATTGAGGGCGAGCTACTGCCTGCCCTCCACAGCCTGCGTGCAGCTCTCCAGAAGAAGGTCGATGAGTTCGAGGCCAAGAAGATCATCAAGATCGGACGCACTCACCTCCAGGATGCTACCCCTCTTACTCTCGCTCAGGAGTTCTCTGGCTATGTTGCTCAGCTCGACTTTGGCATCAAGCGTGTCGAGAGCTCTCTGCCTGACTTGCGACTCCTCGCTCAGGGTGGTACTGCTGTCGGTACTGGTATCAACACCTTCCAGGGCTTCGCCGAGGCTATCGCTGAGGAGGTCACCAAGATGACGGGCACCGAGTTCAAGACTGCCCCTAACAAGTTTGAGGCCCTGGCCGCCCACGACGCTATCGTCCAGGCCCACGGGTCTCTCAACACCCTTGCTGCCTCCCTCACCAAGATTGCCCAGGATATCCGATACCTTGGTAGCGGCCCCCGTTGCGGTCTCGGTGAGCTCAACTTGCCTGAGAACGAGCCTGGCAGCAGCATCATGCCTGGTAAGGTCAATCCTACTCAGTGTGAGGCCTTGACTATGGTCTGTGCCCAGGTCATGGGTAACCACGTTGCTACCACTATCGGTGGCATGAACGGCCAGTTCGAGCTTAATGTCTACAAGCCTCTGGTCATCCGTAACCTTCTCCACAGCTCCCGCCTTCTGACCGATGGCATGCGCTCTTTCGAGAAGAACCTGGTTGCTGGTCTCGCCGCTAACGAGGAGAAGATTGCCAGCATCATGAAGGAATCGTAAGTCCTCTCTCGACATATATGTGAGATCAATACTGATTAATTATATAGACTCATGCTTGTTACTTGCCTCAACCCTAAAATTGGTTATGATATGGCTAGCAAGGTCGCCAAGAACGCTCACAAGAAGGGCCTTACCCTTAAGCAGAGTGCTCTTGAGCTCCAGGCACTGACTGAGGACGAGTTCGATACCCTCGTTAAGCCTGAATTAATGGTCGGCCCCAGCCCTTACAAGGGTTAGAAAGGTCAAAAGAATTCTGAACATAAAGGATACTCAATCTCTTCTGGGGATTGATACCGTGCATTAAAAACATAAAAGCGTTTATAGATTTACAGTAACATGCACATTGATTGTAGTAGTTCTTAAAAATGAAAATAAAAAGCGGCAAAATAGGAACCTGCTATTTAATTAGTAGATGACAATTCATTCTGTCTTGTTTTTGTCCTCACATGTTGAAGTGTTGAGCAACTATCAAACTAACATGTGAGAACAGCAAATACATCTTATGCACGGCTTAATTTTGTTGAAGGGCGGATAGTGACCGGGAAGTGCCGGCATTGGCGGTCGGCTTGCTAGCTCAGGCGCGGAAAGCACCCCCTCCTGTCGAATTTGCCAATGGTAAGCTTCAATGTGTGGCGATTTCACGTGCTACTGCAACAGAGAGAGACATACAGCCCAAGTGAGACCATACCAAAGCGTTCATGACCCCGACTCTTGTGAAGCAGTTTCCCCAGTCTCGTAGTCAACATGGCGTTCTGAGCTGCTGTCTCTTGCCAACGGCACATGTAGCTTCCCCTCTTTATGGTCCTCCCTCCCCCTTCTTTTCCCATTATCGCATCCTGTCGCGGATCGGTCCCTTATTGCCGTTGACTTATACTCGATGTGTAAACCGTCCTTCGAGAGCCCAAGATGGCCACGATCGAGCCACGCTTGATTCACTTGCTCAACGAGCCGACGAAGCCGCAACTTAACCATACCGATCTCCCCTCGCTTCATTCCCTTGCATTTCCTACAGCTACAGAACGGTCTTTGCCCCCAATCGACCCAGACACGACTCATCGCAGTGACAGACCAGCAGCTGATAATCAATCTGCTGCCAACGCTGCCGGTTCAATATATCTAGCTGGCGATGATGTTGCTCCCGAACGTCGCAAGGAAGCAAGTAGTAAAGATGGAAAATCAGCACCGGCTTCTGGAGGATTTTCATTGCGTGGAGCTTCAGGTGACTTGGATGTTACAGAACCAACCAATTCGATAAGCCGGATACTGGACGATGGTCCTAAGATGCTTGATGACGTTTCGAACAAGAAAAGACATCGTGGCCTTCATGTCAAGGATGACTTTGTGCAGCTTCCGCAGCCTCTCAAAAAGCAAAAGGCCACCCAGCAAGCCCCAGTCATGCCACCGATCATCAATGGACTCCACGAGCCTCCACCTCACGCTGCCTTGTTCCCCCCCATATCATCTGATTCATTCGATAGCCAAGATGGTTCGCAGATGAAAACAATGCCCGAGTTCGCACAGCCGTCGACTCAACCTTCTCAAGAGACCGAGCTATCCCCTAATGCCAACAGGACACGAAAGCGGACCAGCAAGCCAAGGCGAAAATGGACCGAGGAGGAGACAAACCATCTGTTATTAGGCGTTAACCGCCACGGGGTTGGAAAGTGGACGAGTATTTTAGAAGACACTGATTTCAAATTTAATGACCGGACAGCTGGAGATCTTAAGGATCGGTTTAGGACATGCTGCCCTGATGAGCTTCGCAAGTCACATAGGTCATTCGATCTAGACTCGCCGCCACGGTCTGATCGAGAGGCTAAGCAGAAGGGAAAGACAGATGTGCACCTAGAAAAGATATTGATAGATGGAAACACTGCGACACCAACGGATGCTGCCTCGACATCGCAGCAAGAGATCTATACGTATCCCAGACAGAAAAAAAGTCGAGCTCATCGCAAGAAGATGGAGGATCTTGTCGAGCTCGGTATCCATGGACCTTTCAAAAAGTCTCATCGCCGCGAACGTCGACCTTTTACAGAGCAAGATGACACGGAGATCCTGGAGGGTTTGGAGATTCACGGTCCTGCTTGGACCAAGATCCAAAGAGACCCGCGCTTTCACCTCTCCAGCCGGCAACCAACCGATTTGAGAGACCGGGTACGCAACAAGTACGCCAACGTTTACCAACGGATAGAGAAGGGCGCCTTTCCGACAAAAGAGCCCACTCGAGGAAATGATGTCATGGAGCCATCAGTGAGGATCTCAATTGAGAACTCTTTTGCACCGACCAAAGCTACAACGCTAGAGCCGCAAATGAGCCAGTCAACGTCGCGTGAAGATCTCCCTCGATGGCCAGCTCATCAAAGAATCGATGCATGCGAAATCATGGGTACGGCCCAGGTATTTGAGTTTGGTGAGACTGCCGTTCCTCAGTTTATCGGTGGTGAAATGGACATCTCACGTCTGTTGCTCGACGATGCCAAGCTTTCGCCGGCGAGTTCACGATTCGGCGTTGAGGGCGTACCTGGTCTTTCTCCACCGACAAGCGCCCCACAGCAGAACCACATCAAAGATGGGATGCAGCATTTGAGAAGATAGGATTAGGTATTGCTACTTGATTATGAACCGCAGAATGTTATGCACTAATGTTTTATGAGGGTCCTCAAGGGACAGGAGTTGGGAAAATTGATTTGCAGGGTATTGGGAGTACATAGATTGAGGTGGACCTGAACAAGTCACACAGCACGCGCTGGTTGTCGGTCGCTTACATTGGTGTGATTGCATGCTTTGGCGCTCAAAGGAAGGAAAACACGGGCCGCCTTACTGGCAAAGAAGGAATGTTTGAAAAGTTGGTCGATTAGCAAGTTTCTATTCTGTAGACACCCATAAGATGACAAGATGGTCATGTTGTGGACAAAGGGCACTGATGAGAATTGGGATGGAAGTTATTTTCAAGAAGAATGCAAGGAATTAGTACCAAAGGCAATAATCTCAACGTATGGAACGGCCTGCCTACTCTGAGGCAGTCAATGAGGTCGTACTTTTTTTTCATGAAGCAATTCAGGTAGTTATATATCGTTGCTTAACTATTAGTTAGGTAGACTACAGGTCAGAAAATAACCAGCACACGATGAGCCTGATGATATAAATATTTGAGTACGTAGGCGTGAACATGTATAGAAGTTATCTTCATATTTATGACAGTCTTAGAATAATTCTGTAACCCACATACTCTAACTGTCTCTAACTGTAATTATGGCGGAACTCAATTACTTGAAATGGATGTCTCCACACCTATAGGTACCTCAAATTCTCACGTGACCCACAGTCGTGCCTTCCATCCTGCTAGGGCACGAAACCCCCACTAGCGAAAAAAAAAGAAAGTGCGTTCAATGCTATCTCCAGTTTGTTCTTTGTGAAGTAGGTCCCTCGTCCATCCTCCTCATCACCGCCGACAAACCAGCCAACCGACACAATGGCCCGCGGAATGTGAGTATAGCAACGAAAAGAACGATCAGAACCGCGAACATGAAAGCGAATTATGATTTGGGCTTCTCTCCTGCCGCCTCGTCGTTGGAAAATCGAGATCTGACCGTCTCAATAGCAAGAAGCACCAGAAGCGCCTCAGCGCCCCCTCGCACTGGCTGCTTGACAAGCTGTCCGGCACCTACGCTCCCAAGCCCTCTGCCGGTCCTCACAAGCTCCGCGACTGCATGCCCCTGATCGTCTTCATCCGAAACCGACTCAAGTATGCTCTCAACTACCGTGAGACCAAGGCCATCCTAATGCAGCGACTGGTCAAGGTCGACGGCAAGGTCCGCACCGATTCCACCTACCCCTCCGGTTTCATGGACGTTATCACCATCGAGAAGACTGGCGAGAACTTCCGTCTTGTCTACGATACCAAGGGCCGATTCACCGTCCACCGAATCCAGGCTGAGGAGGCTGAGTACAAGCTTGGCAAGGTCAAGCGTGTTCAGCTTGGTCGTGGTGGAATCCCATTCTTGGTCACGCACGATGCACGAACGTGAGTTCTGTCAGACATCATTCAGCCGTTGGATCAAGCTTTGGTCGATTCGAGTCACCCGACAAGACAGGAGCTTTATTTGACGGTTGTATGTACACCCCGAATATCCCATAGCTAACAATTCTTCCTAGCATCCGTTACCCTGACCCTCTGATCAAGGTCAACGACACTGTTAAGATTGACCTTGCCACTGGCAAGATCACCGACTTCATCAAGTTTGACACCGGTGCCGTCGTCATGGTCACTGGTGGTCGTAACATGGGTCGTGTTGGTGTCATCACTCACCGTGAGCGCCACGACGGTGGTTTCAACATCGTCCACGTCAAGGATGCCATTGACAACAGCTTTGCTACCCGTGAGAGCAACGTTTTCATCATTGGCCAGGACAAGCCCTGGATTTCTCTGCCCAAGGGTAAGGGTGTCAAGCTCACCATCGCTGAGGAGCGTGATCGCCGACGTGCTTACGCTATCTCTCACTAAATTGTGGATTGGCGATAGGAATGGTAAAAAATGGCATGTGGACTGGAGTCTCGGATTTGACGTTTGCTTTGCGGCTTTAACTACCCTGGAGATAGCCGGCCCCCATGAGGCTACGATAAAAGATGAATTTGAGCCCAACACGAAGTGTCGATTCCTGACAAATTCTGTTCTCGTACTGTGACTGAAAGTGACACAAATAGTTATCAGAATCTTAAAGGCCCAGCCAAAGTCCAAGGTCTCGAGTTTTGGCGTGAAGAGTATCAGGAGGTCGAAAAGCTCAATGACGTTCCTAGGTTTTGGGAATGTATTGTGGTGGTCTTGAGACGGCTGTACTCCAGAGTGATTACTATCATAAGTCTGCAGGTACCGCTTGTGATACTCAGTCCCTAGGTACCAGGTACTAAGGTAGCCAGAACTATGACCTTTTCTTATTCTGATTGCTCATTTGCGTGGATGCTGTGAATGTATTACCATGGCTGTGATGGATCGTGCCTCATGCAGCGTGAGACTGAAACCAGTAATAAAAGTAGTTTGTTGTCATACAACATATTATGACTGTCAGTTGACCTGATGTGTAAGCTCAAAGCTGTGAATGTGTGTTAGTTACCTACACTTGGGCTGGGCATAGGCGAATTCTTGTCCTTTTGCTTACCCCCCACGTTCAAGGGGATGAAATGTGACAGAACTGAACCTGTTTTTTTGTTTTAAAAAATCTTTCCCATGCCTCAGCTTCTTCATTGAGCTAGCTGCTTCATTCTACAACAAATCTTTCAAACCCCAATTATCAACAAGATCAAGGTGGGCTTCGGTTCTTTCCCCTCCATTTCCCTCTCCATACCGTCCATAAAACAGGACGCGGAGCTGCCGGTTTGGCCAGGGAGCCGAGTTATTGTGAGCGGGGAAGCGGTCGTAAATCTAGGTTCCTGAATCGTAATTACGCACGAGGTTAGATTTGCATGACTAACCGGAACTACAACCGCCCGTCCAATCCTCACAGTTGACTGCTGACTGTATTCCTGGAAGCTGTGATTCGACAACGCGAGCCTCAAAGCGCGATGTGCATGTGGGCACAATTGCGTGGGGAGCCTCACTGCCATGCTATTCAATGTCTTATTCGAGTAAGACCGCACAAGAATAAAGTCCATGGACGATGGGTCGTGTGCCCACACGCTGTTTGGAGCAACTCACTTGACCCGATGGGCTTAAGTTACGAAAGCCATTTCCCTGGCTCAAACATTGCCCAGCACGATGACAATGTGACACTCGGTATTGCATCAGTGAGACCATCAGTTAGCCAGCAGATGCTTTCAAGATCATCCTTTCGAGTTAGATTTCCACTTTAGTCGTGGTGCCCCACGTGCGTTGATTATGTTTTCGAAAGCTATCTGTGTGCCTAGTTATAAGTGAGAGTCTGCCCCATCGTAGTCGCATCCGGTTCCGGGGGAGGGGGGGAGTCTGGTTTGGCGTAGTTTTCTATCGGCTGTCTTGGATCAAAGGATTGTTTTTGTTCTTCCCCTCTCTCTTTGTTATCGGTTATTCGGTCGAGACTCGCTTAATTGCGGCAGAGAATACTTTCATCTCCTTCAGCACTACGTGTTGGAGTCATATGAAGAACCGAACTTATAAGTTTCGGGTATCGGATCGATCTCCGTTTCACATCACGGCCAATTGCGGGACCGGACCGTTTGCGTGAGAAACCGATACGTTTCTTAAGCATTGATTTCAAATGTTTGTCAGCAGGACTCCAGCAAGAACTATCTTGGGCCGTCGTGCTCAACGAGTGAGATCTCGGCGAGACTTCGTAGTCTCTTCCCGCTTTCACACCCCCAAGACACCCAGGACAACTCGAAGTGAGCCAGACAAGGGTTCGGGATGGTTTCAGCCAAAAGTTTTTGTCGTCGCCATTGGGGCGGGAGCTCTGGGTTGGGGACTTGCAAGCCTGACTGGGGATAAAGATTCTCAAAAGTCTATCTGGAGTTGGTCATTCGCGTCACGTTACGCTACGCTGCCCGAGATGGAGAAGGTAGATCTCCCAGAAGTATCATGCCCTCGTACTAACCCTAAGATTAGGCTATCAGGCGAATTGAGAGCGAGGTTGGGATAGAAGGGTTTATATCGACTGACCCAGAAGACCTCCTGACACATGGCTATTCTGAATGGTCAACAGTTAACCCCGATACTCTACCAGTAGCTGTGGCATATCCGAGAACAACCGAACAAGTGTCTGTGATAGCTCGCATCTGTCATGAGCATCGTGTTCCCATCATCCCTTACTCCGGAGGCTCAAGTTTGGAAGGAAACTTCTCTGCTCCTTATGGGGGAATCAGCGTGGATTTTGCGTATATGGACCGAATTATCCAGTTCAACAAAGATGACATGGATATTGTAGTCCAGCCCAGTATTGGATGGCAAGATCTAAACGCAAAGTTGTTGCAAATGGACAGTGGCTTATTCTTCCCTGTCGATCCCGGTACGTGATTACCGGATGTGAAGATCCAGGGGTACTGAATTGCTGACGAAATACCTAGGACCGTCAGCGAAAATCGGTGGCATGATCGGAACGAACTGCTCTGGTACCAACGCTGTTAGGTATGGCACAATGAAGGATTGGGTCATCAACTTGACTGTTGTTCTCTCAGATGGACGTGTTATCAAAACAAGGCGAAGACCGCGCAAATCGTCTGCTGGGTATAACTTGAACGGTCTGTTTGTGGGCTCTGAGGGCACCCTGGGGATCGTGACAGAAGGTATGATACATATAAGAAGCTTGGCTTGCTGCCGATACTTGACTATAGCTGACACTCACAGCCACACTAAAGTTGGCAGTCATTCCGGAGCAGTATTCGGTTGCTGTTGTCACATTCCCTACCATCCGAGATGCTGCGGCTGCGGCTGCGGGAGTGATGCAGACAGGCATTCCTGTTGCAGCGATGGAAATCATGGACGAAGTCCAGATGAGAGTCATCAACCTTGGTGGTGCTACGAAACCGAGGGTTTGGAAGGAATCGCCGACTCTTTTCTTCAAGTTTTCTGGTACTAAAGAGGGCGTAAAAGATAATATCAATCGAGTCAAAAGGATTGCAACTGCAAATAAGGGTGGTGATTTCGAGTTTGCTCGAGATACTGCGGAGCAACAACTTCTCTGGTCTGCCAGGAAAGAATCCCTTTGGTCTATGCTTTCCTTGCGCAAGAGCGGCGACGATGTCTGTGAGTACCACATTGCTATTGACGACATTATCCCACTTTACTGATCAATGAAAACGTAGGGAGCACCGATGTAGCTGTTCCTTTCAGCCGACTAGCTGATATTATAGAAGTCAGCAAGAAGGAAATGGATGAGCTTGGCCTCTTCGCTAGCATCCTTGGCCACGTTGGAGATGGTAACTTTCACGAGAGCATCATGTATAACAAGAACGTACCTGGAGAGCGACAAAAGGTAGAAGCTTGTGTTAAGAACATGGTGAAACGTGCGCTCGACATGGATGGCACATGTACAGGAGAGCACTCTATCGGCTGGGGTAAGAAGGAAAGCCTGCTCTGGGAGTTGGGGCCAGAGACATTGGAAGTCATGGCAGCAGTGAAAAAGGCATTTGACCCGGAATGGATCTTGAACCCCGGAAAAATCATCGATGTGCCATGGGAGAACACTGTATATCATGGGGCAAATACAGCTGTGACGCCAAACCGAGTAGTGAAGGACTTGGTTTAACAGAAGGTATACATTGTGGTTTTGTGTAAGTATCTACCTACCTGGGCCAGGCCTGGTAGACTTTATCCTGATTTTCTTCTGTGTCTACTCAATACTTACCTACCTATGCTTATCCGAGGCGTTCGAAGTTATATATGTCTATTGAGTTCATTGTTTGCTCCAGGAAGTATTGAATCAAACGGTACAAGTAGATCCATGCTGTTTTAAGACCAGTAGCAGAAATACATTTGGGTAATAATACCGATCATATCAAGTCACGACCACGAACTTGCTGGTAGCCATTGTTCTCTGTAAATCAGAAACCTGAGACTAATTGTTATGGGGCCTTTCGCTGGGACAAACACTTTACTTTCCCGTAAATTGTGAATCGAACATGCAGTTGTGGCTTAGTCCATTTTCTAGAAATGATAGAAGAGTTTTTTGTTTCTTCTATCTCGGTAGTTTTGCTCATGCTGCCTACCTAGGTATTCTCTTTTCAGTGCTCAGCAGCAAACATCGACGGATAGCTGCATCTAGAAGCCGCTTTGCTTGCGGCCCCTTACTGACTGCCCCTTCCCCACCGCAGCACTTAACAGTTGCCGCTTGGATTTACTTTACTTTACTCTGCGTTCCTTTCTTTTGCAAGGTTTGCAGCCTTAGCCTTTCAGGAGTGCCCTCTCTTTGAATCACTGCCATAAACTGTCATACCAGACCCGCACTTTCATCTCACATACCACATCAAGAGATAATCCTTCATCGCTTCACACTCCCTCTATAGCCTTGATAAAACTAATCACGAGTGGCTCTAACATTTTGACCTGTGGTCACAGATATTCAAATTCTCCTCAAAGCTTTCAGGTGCGTCGTTGGAGACCTCGCGCATCTCCTACATCTCAGAGCATCTGCCAGGACTGACAATATCATTAGATCCCATGGACGAAAACCAAGCATGAGCTCCAAGAACCAGCTGGCCGAATCCTCAAAAGGGTCATGGCTTAAAACGAAGCCACAGCGCAAATCGAGCAGTGGCAGGCCAGGGAAGCCAAAAAACACACAAACCCGACCAGGACACCTAAATTCTCATCAGGATGCTTCTCAGTTCCATGAACAATGGCGCGCATGGTCTGAACTTACTGTCCAACTTGGGGGAATGCCCTCCTCAGTCACGATTTCAGATCTCTGGGACTGGTTCTCGCATGAAGGAGAAATTGTGTACATGGACATCTACGAAGCGCCAAAGAACCCAACACTCAGCAGTGCCAAAATCAGATTCGACCCGCCACCAAAAAGATCATTTTGGTCGACTGGAACATACCTTGTTCGACATCATGACAGAGAGCGTTATCCCAAAGACCTCGAGATCTCTGTCAATCTGAGCAAGCATACGCCTTCAGGCTTCACCCGAAGTCCAGTATGTCACGACCGCCATCATCCTACGAAGTTAACCCTACATCTCACGGCTATGGACTTCGGGACCTTGTTGGGAGAGAAATCGATGAAGGTTATGAAATCGATCTGTCGAACATCAGATGAACGAAGCCTCAAGCTTGAACTCAACCTTCGCTACCAGAAGCTGACAGTATTCTTCCCCACCATGATTACGGTAGGGGAAGAAAGAGCGAAGGTCGTTCGGCACCACAAGGTTATCATCGACTTTTCGTACATGAAGAAGGTTTACCAAACAACAACCGATAACAATTGCTGTGCCCTCGTGGTCCCCCTCAAAACACCACCTTCGTATTATTGGAAGACACCTAAAGTCCGCTCTACCTTCTCAGATGAAGCCACGAACTGGAGTTTTACGGAGAGCTGGAATCGCGCAACAGATATTGTTGAAGACGTTAGCATCCCAATGAAATGCCCTGTCACTCTCCACAATGATTTCCAGGGCTCAGAATTCATTGATATTGGTCGCTGGACCACTCTTAGATTCGTTCTTGATGGGAGGACTGAAGAAGCCCAAGTGATCAGCCAACAGATCTTAAGCGCTCTAGATGATTTCAACATTACCACTGAAGTTCAAGGCGAATTCCGAACAATCGGTGGAACGAAAGCAGACATGTGGGAATGGATAGATCATCAGACCCCCGCTGAAAGTGACAATGCACTTCAAATGCTCCAGTATGCCACAGACTCAGTTATTCATTTACCTTCCGACGTTAGATATCAGCTCGAAGTTTGTATTTCCCGCGGTTATCTTAATGAACACACGATTACCAGAGAATTCTTGGAGAAGCTTGCCAGCATGAAGCCTTCCAAAGCTAAGCTACATCTAGAGTCCGTGGTTGAACACGAGAATATCGCTATAGCAGACCCGATGGAAATATTCAAGAAACCCCAGCTTGATGCTTTTGCGCCAATATCAAGAATTCCTTCTTATTGTGGCTTCGTCCGGAAAGCAGTGATCACACCAACCACGATCCGCTACACTACGCCCACTATGGAGGTGTCGAATCGAGTAATGCGACAATACAAGCATTATGAAGATCGGTTCCTCAGAATTCAGTTCACAGAGGAACTTGAGAAGGGAAGAATCGCCGTGAACAAGGATCAAAATGATGAGATCTACAAAAGAGTCCTTCGTACGATGTATCAAGGCATCCGGATCGGCGATCGCGTCTACGAATTTCTTGCTTTCGGCAACTCACAGCTCAGACAGAACGGTGCATACTTTTTTTGTCCCACAGAGCATACATCGTGCGACGATATTCGCCGGTGGATGGGTCAGTTTAGCCATATCAAAGTTGTAGCAAAATATGCTGCCCGGCTTGGCCAATGTTTTTCCACCACCCGAGACATTAATGTAATTTCAGCGCCGGTAATTTTACAGATACCGGATATTAAGAAGAACGGCTATTGTTATACCGACGGCGTTGGCAAGATATCTTCCTTTCTGGCTCAGCTGATTAGCGAAGACATGACTCTCGATGTTTTTGCGAGACCTTCTGCCTTCCAGTTTCGCCTGGGCGGTTGCAAGGGTGTCTTGACTGTTTGGCCAAACGACACCAGAGTAATGGAAGTCCACATTCGCGAATCTCAAAAGAAGTTTGAGTCCGACTCTAAAGGTCTTGAGATCATTCGTTGTGCCGCACTCGCGACGGCAACCCTCAATAGACAAACGATCACCATTCTTGAATGCCTTGGTGTACCCATTGATTCCTTCACTGGCCTCCTTGACCAACAGTTGAGGTCGTACGAGCGAGCTACGCAAGATAACGATGTTGCTATAGACATGCTGACAAAGTTTAATGACCAGGAGAACACAAACAAATGTATTGCAGACCTTCTCAAGGCTGGTTTTAAAACCGACAAGCTGCAAGAGCCATTTGTTGTGAACGTCCTCAAACTTTGGAGGTCGTGGTCTCTTAAGTTGCTAAAGGAGAAAGCAAGAATCCAGGTCCAGAAAAGTGCCTTTGTGCTGGGTTGTGTGGATGAAACCAGTACCCTCAGGGGACACAAGTCTGAAACAGAAGGATCTGAGGACAAATATATTGACAATCTTCCGCAAATCTTCCTCCAGCTCAGCGATCCAACACATTACAACAAGACGCATGTTATCAATGGAGTGTGCATCGTGGGGCGCAACCCTTCGCTACACCCAGGCGATATTCGTGTCGTTGAAGCGGTGGACTGCCCAGCCCTGCATCATCTCAAAGATGTTGTTGTGTTTCCATCAACTGGTGATCGGCCTTTACCCAACATGCTTTCTGGTGGTGATCTGGACGGCGATGACTTCTTTGTCATTTGGGAACCGACCTTGATTCCCAAAGTATGGAACTACCCACCCATGAACTACTCAGCACCCAAGCCGATTGAACTGGATCGCGATGTGAATGTGCATGATCTCAGAAACTTCTTCGTGAAATATCTAAAGAACGATAAACTCCCGCTCATTGCAACATCGCACCTGGCTTTCTCGGATATGCTTGGCCCCATGTCGCCGAAATGTGAGTCGTGATGATAATCACCTTTCCAAGTTCGTTTCACTAATTCTTCTGCCTTCAGGTCTAGAACTTGCAGAGCTGCACTCCAAAGCAGTGGACTATCCTAAGACCGGCGACCCAGCGATACTGAAACGCGATCAGCAACCCCGGAGATGGCCTCACTTCATGGAGAAAAAAAACAGTTACCACTCCGTAAAAGCTCTTGGGGTCATTTTTGACAAAGTGGTTCTCAAATCGATGCAATTCGACCCAATCTGGGATAGTCAGTTCGACCAGCGTGTTATCAACAAGTTTGAGCTCGATCAAGGCATGCTCAAATCTGCAAGAAGGATCAAAACGCAGTACGATACATCTGTGCGCCGACTGCTAAGCCAGCACGCCCTCAAAACTGAGTTTGAACTTTGGTCGGGGTTTACCATGTCTAAACCCGCGGTCGGCTCAGACTACAAAGTTCAAGAAGATCTTCACCGCGAATACTCTGCCCTCAAGGAGATTTTTCAGAAGGAATGCATCAAGACTGCGGGCTCAAAAAAAGCCGAGAAGCTTGAGCCCTTTGTCGCAGCTATGTACAGAGTCACTCAGGAGGAGACGAATATTGCTCTATTTGAACATCGCCGAGGGCCTATCAACGGTGGAGGAACTATCCTGCAACCTCGCAAGCTAGAACCCAAGTCAATGCCGCTGATCAGCTTTCCTTGGATATTTCCTGAAGAGATGTGTCGCATTGCAACCACAAGCAATGCTGATCCGCAGGTCGCATTAAGTGGGGTAGCTCGTGCAGAGACGACCCAGCAGTTTGCAGTATCTTCTAAGGTCATGTTGGATGAGGACTGCACGGCCGTAACAGAAGAGGTCGCCCCAGAGTCTCAACTGGCACCTAATGTCCATTCTCGCCTACCAGACGGCACGGTCATCCAGCGCGGGCAAGCATTGTGTATTTTTTACCCTGAGGATGAAACAAGTTTTGAAAGGGACATCGGCTCTGACAATGAGTGCTCAATGACAGAGAAGCCACTTTCTGAGGAAGGTGGTGAGGATGGCCGACACTTCAGTGAAGAGTCGCAACTCTTGGAGAATGGTGGCTTGATCGAGGAAGATCTGAGTGACGATGCCCAGGACTTGATAGACTCGAACTATGGTGATGAAGTGGAAGAAGATAATGCTGTTGATCGCCTGATCAGCCTTGTCGGCGGAAAGTGAATGATAGATAGACTCAGGGCAGAGGCCGTGAGCCCTCAGGTTGGAACTTGAGCTTGAAGAATGCTGCTTTTGAGCAGGATCATTGCAGCGGCACGGGTAACCAGACTTTAAGGGTCGATAGACGAACAAATTTGCTAGATTACCCAAGGTAATTACCAATAGTCAGTAAACTAGTCAAATTAGCCTAGGGCAATATAATCTTGCTAAGATTGGCCATCGTCCTCATCGTCTGATGCAAAGATCCGTCCTCAGAACCCATTTTTCACCGGCAGTAACCTCTCGCCCTTCATGCTAAACAATACCACGATAATCAGTACTAGGACTCATACTCTATATACTGGAGATTGTTTCATGTGGTAGGGAAGATCTTACCAGAAGGCAGTCGTCACCATGCTTATGTAAAAGAAGCATGCCCGTCTCAAGAGGAACTGCGATCTCTTCTTGAGCCGATCTACGGTCCCTAGGGTAAAACACTGTCTCACCCCCAACACAACCCTCAGCGGCTGACGTTAGATAGAGTAAAAGTGTCCATGTGGTTTTCACAGGTAGTGGGGGGTCCGATGGGAAAGTCAGATTGTTAGAATCGTCATCTAGATGATAAGAAGAATCTCAGTCAGCTATTGTGCAATTGGTAAGTGGTAGGGCAAAACTGCTGATGGCTAACTACACATATGTGGATTCAACAACGTTTTACACGTACAATGACAGTCAAAGAATTGACCCTTCGAGTACCGATATACACGGATATTGGGGTTCAATCCCACAGGCTCACCGCCCCTACGAAGCACATTAATAAACAGCTCCTTTTTGTAGGTTACGACACAATCAGCGTTGATGCTTGCTGGTGAGGTTTGGCATTACAGGTAAAGACAACACTAGCCGACCTGAGACAAACTTACCACTTCTCGTCAACGCCACCATCCAATAAGGCCTCTTTCAACCCTGTTTGATCCCACAAACGAGAAGCAAGTTCTTCACTGTGAACTTGAAAACGATCGTTGACACGAACTGCTTCACCCCTTTTAGGACGACCTGGCGTCGTTTGAAGAGGTAAGGTCTTAAGAAAAGCGACGTAGTCGCGACAGAGCGACCGAGGAAAGAATGAAGGCACCAGGACAACCTTTGACGTCAATGGATGCGGTTCCGGAGAAAGGTCAACTATTGGTAGAGGAGGCTTAAAAGCTGGCCATGAAGGAGGAGCTGTGGTCTCCACTTTGCCCAGCTTAGATCCCTTGTTTTTTGGTTTCGGCATGTTTTTAAGTTGAAGTGCGAAAAATATGTTACCGGAGAAGAAGGGAAGTCGTTTATTGAATTGTCTAGATTTCGATGATTATGAGGTAGCTGATGGATAGTATCAGGAAGTGGGATGTATGCATATATGAAAATGGTATGCAATGAGCGGGGTACTGTTTTTCCGATGTTAGCAAACCAAGAAGCTCAAGGGTAGATATCGCTTTTCAGAGTTCTGTAGGTATTTTACAACACAAATGAACATCACACAAACTGCGACAACAATAAAGCTTTGAGAACTGAAAAAGGATGCCTATTCTAGCTTCATTAGTAAGCTCATTGCTCGGTGTGTCCACTGACAAAGGATCTTCACCTCAGAAAAGCCAGGAAACCACACCCAGTCATGAAATATCGTCAAACCCAACGCCAACGCCAACGCCAGCTCCACCAACTTTACAAGCAACATCAGCAATAACAGCACCACCTCTGCAATCACCATGGGAGCGTTCAATTCGACAATTTGGCCTGTTACTCACTGGTGCAGGGTTTCTAGCCGCATCTGTTGCCGTATCACGCCGTTCAGTGGTACGGATGCGACGCAATTCCTTCCCCAAATTTTACTCTTCCAACCGCCACCAAGTCAAATTTGACTCGGGCGATAGATCTTTGCTCGCTGCTCAAGCCCTTGGTCTCGCCACGCTTAATGTCATGAGCTTTGGAATTATTCTGGTCGGAGGAATTTCCTGGGCTTTTGATCTTTCTTCAATCGAAGAGTTACAGCAGCGGACGCAGGCTGTGACACGAAGGCCTAGTGTGGTAAATCCTGAAGATGAAAAAGCGATGGAGGAGTTGATGGAGGAACTTATGGGTAAACTGGGAATGGAAAAGCCTCAGAAATCTTTGGACGCCCCGAAAGAGGGCGAAAAATGAAGCTTTGTTTTGCCTTGCGTCTCTCTCGGCCAGGGACACTCCCCAAATACTGCGGAGCTGAGCACACATACAGGTAGGCTGGCTTGGAAGATATTCAATGATGGGATGTTCCAATTTCGAAACGATTTACCCCATTTGGAAGTTGTTGCCAATATATAAGGAGAATGCTTTAACTCCAATCAGTAAAAGAGGTCAGCACAAGCTTCTCATTAACTTTACGTAAAGTAAATATTCCATAACGCGCCAGCGAAAAACATCCATATGTTACCGTCCGCCGTTCATCATGACCGCTATCCATCCATGCCTTGCAATCCATTACAGTACCCATACCCTAGACTAATGCTTCAACGCCTTATCAACACGCGCCCCATCGTATGTGAATATCCTACATCCCTATCCTTCTTATACTTGTGACTCTCATAGGAACCCCTTGGTGAAACTGGGAACCCTGCTAAGACTACTCTTCCTTCTGGGAACGTCAATCATCGAAGCATCGTCCCCTTCGCTGACCCTCCAGGGGCCCATGCGGCTGCGGACGCTACCCATGACACTTCCAGAACCCTTGTCGTTGCGAATGTTCTTCAATCCTGCCAATTCGCGCTCCAATCGGACAATCTTCTCTTTCTCTTCGCGAAGCTCACGCTCGGCACGCCGAGCCGACAACTGGTTGTTGGATTCGGAAGACTGCAGCTCCTCGATTGTCTTCAGAAGCTTCTCGACCTTGTCGCGCATCCTTGAGACATCCTCCGAGAGCTGCGTATTCTGTTTGTCTTTGCGGTCAATCTGACCTTGCATGTCCTTCACGATTCGATCTATATTTCGAACGGAGCGCTGGGACTTGCTACGCTCAGTCTCCTGATCTTCGAGTTGAGATTCAAGCTGTATCATGTTAGTATAGCCAATTTGGAGATGCTGTTCAAGACTTACCTCTTGAATGCGCTTGTGTAGGAACTTGACATCCTGGCTGGCGCTTGAGTAGCCCTTGGTCTCAAGATCAACAAGTTTGAGTTGAGCCTCGTTCAGAACCTTCTCCAGTGATGCCTTCTGTTGCTGCAGCTGAATACTGTTTTCGCGCTCAACCATGACGTCTTTTTGAACTTCGGTCACAAGAGCCTCAGCCCGGCGCATCTTCTCTACAGCAGCGGCCGCAATATCCTCTTGTTGAGCGAGGTTAGATCTGAGTTCTAGGATCTCCTTGTCCATGTTGGCGGCGTTGCGCAAAGAGGGACTGTCTCCCCTGACAAGATCCTCCAGGCCAGACTTAGCCTCCTCGAGGCGTGCCTCAACATTGCGCTTCTCTCGAAGGAGGTGGTCTCGTTCCGCGGCAATCTCATCCACTGAAGAGCGAAGAGTACGGACTTGTGACAGTAAAGTTACAACCTTGCCTTGAGCTTCGTTGTGTGCATTCACTGCTTCATCGCGAGACGAGGCAACATCTGCCAGAGTCGACTCCAAGCGGGCCTTTTCTTTAGACCAAGTCGAGCTGTTGAGAACTTCGTCATCCCATTTTGACCTCAACTCATCCAGCTCCTCTCGAAGCCGGGCGATCTCGGCCTGCTTGAAGAGCTTCTCCTCACGAGCGAGATCAAGCTCGTTGGTCAGAGTCGCGAACTCAGCTTGATACTTCTTACGAGTTTGTTCCATACTCGACTCCTTATCCTCAATTTCCATAGCCCTTTGGTTTCGATAATCCTCAAGCTCATGCTGAAGTCTCTTCTTGGCCTGAGTGGCAGCCGCCAAGTCCGTCGAAATATCTTCCACCTTTTCCTCAAGGCGCTGGTTCTGGCGCTGGAGATCCTCAATGTTGGCATCCATCTTTTCGCGCCCCGCCATGACCTCTGCATATGTATCCTCTGCTTCCTTTGCCTGAGACTTGGCAAACTGTTCGGCGCGACTGGCCTTAAGGACGGCGATCTCTGCTTGTTCTAGTTTGCTGAAGTACTCATCGGCTCGACTCTTGTACATCTCTAGACTGGAAGAGACATCAACAAACTTTGAGGTTTCTGCATCAAGCCGGATCTGCAGGTCTGCGAATTCCTGAAGAAGCTGGTTCCGGCTCTGTGCCTCCTGCTCTCTTGCCAAAGTCATTTCTTGTAGGTCGGACTTAACATCGCGGAGCTCAACCTCGGCCTTGGCACGATCGTGGCGCAGTCTCTCAAAGTGTCCCTTGATATCAGTCAACTCCGCAACGGCATCCTTATGGCTATGCACCAAGGCTCGGCGAGAATCCTCTTGGCTGTTTAGGACTTCCAAAATCTCTTCGTGTGTTCGGGTCTGGACGTCGCGTAACGAGAGCTGGCCTGATCGAATCGTACGCTCCAAAGCAGACACCTTTTTATTGGAGTCATCAAGCATCTCATGGAGACGAGTATTGACCATCTCGAGCTTTTGAATTCGGCGCAAAGATGGGCTTTGGTCATCGTAGTTCTCCGGCACAGGTGTTCTTCGATCAATCTGGCTCTGAAGGTGACGGTTTTGCATATCCTTAAGCTGAAGCTGATTCTGCAGCTCCTCGACTTCAGCTTTCAAATCCATGCGGTTGTTGAAATTGAGGGTGTCAATCGTTCGATCGGAACGTGTTGAATCTTGAAGATGGTCAATTTCCTGGAAGCGCCGAGTGGGCGTGGAAGTGTTGGAGTAAGTGCGAGCGTGAAGCTTGGCTGCCCTCTTCTGAGTCGGCGATCCCTGGAAGGGTGCTTCATTAAGCTGGATTTCCTCCAGTTTGGGCCGACTAGTAGAGTCGTTCCGCGACGCTCTCATTTCACTTAATTGATTCTCGGCATTTGTTCGAGCTGCCGTTTGCACGCGAAGGTTCTGCTGAAGTTCTTCGACCTTCCTCACGAGGTCAAAGTTCTGAATGAGCACCTTCTCATCGGTTCCATCAGACTGGGGAGGGATGGGGACTTCTGGATCAACAGTCCTGAGAACATCAAGCATCTGTGCCCGCAGCTCATTGATTTCTTTGTCTCGTGAGTCCACAGATGTCTGGAGTGTGCGAACAGTAGTCTGAGCCTGAGTTCTGAGTTGTCGCTCTGACTCAATGGTTCGATTCGCCTCAGCAAGCTGTGCAGTGAAGGTAGAAGTTGCTTTTTCAGCATTTCTACTTGATTTGACCTCGCGGGCGACCTCATGACTCAAGTCTTCCAGGTTGAGCTGTAGTTTCTCGGCTCTCTTCTCGAGTGATGCAATGGCAAGTTGGGAATCGCCCAACTGTTTGTTGAGCTTTGTATTCTGTTCCTCTAGTCGCGCCTTTTCGCGCTGAAGAGACAGTATTTGGCCTCGAGATGCCTCACTAGCACGGGAGCTTGAGCGAGCAATCTCCAAACCTTTCTGCTGAAGCTTGTTCAACAATGCTCGATTATCATTCTCCGATGCTGTCAGGCGGCTTTTGACAGTAGTCAGTTCCCTTTCGAGTCTCTCTTTGGCTTGGTCGTTTTTCAAGCCAAATTCGCCCGATTCGAGGATCAACTTGTTGAGGTCTTCAATCTGGTGGTTGAGCTTAGCACACTCTCCTTCAAACCATTGAAGCCGTTCTTGTGCCGCATCGAGATCCTTGCGAAGACTATTTTCGCGGTCCAGAGCAGCCTTAGAAGCCTGCCGCTCGCCAGCGACTTCGGCTTGCATTCTTGCTTCCTCAGCTTCCGTCTTGGCCAACCGCAGGCGCCGAATCTCTTGCCTTGCCTCGTCACGTTCTTTTTCAGCAGTGGTACGAGCCTCCATTGTTCTTCGTAGGGTGTCTTGTTGGGCATATAATTCCTTTTCAATGATGATCTTGGATTCGTTGAGACGATCGAATTCGTCTTTTAGCTCTTGGTAACGGTGCTCTCCGAGCAGTTGGACGTCATCCCGAGACTGGCGTTCTCGACTTAAATCCATCTGTGTCTTGTAAAGCTCGTCCTTCAGATCTTTAATTTGTGACTCGAGGACTTGACGATTCTGGTCGGCTTGTGCATCCTCTGACAGCCGCGCTTCCAGTAGGTTCTTTGCATCTTCGGCCTCTCGCTCTAGCTGAGATTGTCGAGATTTCATTGCAACAAGTTCAGCCTGCGCTTCACGATACTTCTCTGCGTTCTTTTCCTTCTCAGCGGTCAGGGATTTCTTCTGGTCCTCCAGAGATTGGCGTTCGCTCTCGAAATTTTTGTTGTCCGTTCGTAGAAGAGCAAGCTCACTCTCCTTTTGACGTACAAGATCTTCATAATCAGTGGATGTCTTGGAGAGCTCGTTGAGTTGCTGCTGTATATCCTCGTTTTCGCGAGAGAGCTTGGTTTCACGGAGTTTGGTCGACTGTAACTCCTTTTGGGCCGCGTGAACCTTCAACTCTAAATCTTGATCGAGCTTCACAAGTTTGGTTTCCAGATCCTGAACCTTTCTCTCTTTCAAAGACAATTGACTCTGAAGCATCTTAAGCTCGTCCTGGAGAGCCATTTCTTGTTCACTACGCTCAGCTTGCTTCTGGCTCATCTCGGCCATCGTTTGTTCAAGCTCGCTAAGCTTTGTATTCAGGCCCTTCTTTTCTTCCTCAAGCTTGGCTATGAGGGTAGCAGCTTGCTCTAGCTGAGAACGATAAGTCTCGACCTCTCGTTCAGCACGGTTCTTGGCATTCAAAAGGTCATCCAGCTCGTCTTCGAGCCTTTCTTGATCTTCAATCGCACCCGCAAGCTTCTCCTCAAGCTCTGCTTCCCGAAGTTGAAGCCGTTTGAAGATTTCTTCCTTGTCCAAGGCAAGTGCGCGTTCGCTCTCGAGGGTTTGCTGGATTCGAACCATTTCGGCGTGGCAATTGCGTCGATCCTCCTCCAACTTGATTCGATTCTCGGACTCCAGTCGCATCTTTTCGTTGAGATCTTTAATCATTGCGTCTCTCCGCTTAACTTCTGTGGCTGTACGTGTAGTGCCAAGGAGAGGTTTCATCTTCACTATCAGTTGCCACCAAGGGTTTTCTGCCAGTTCGAGATAAACGTTGAAGTTCCTTTGGATAATTCTGGTTGCCTCAGTACGAAACAGCCTTTTGTAAGCCGCTCGCCTCTGGACAAATCCTCGAGCGACGGATTGGAACCTGGACATGATTTCGGTAATAAGAGCATCTCGCTGCTCCTCAAGCTCCGCGAGAACGCCAGCGCGGAAGAAGACTTTGGTCAAGCCTACCCGATACAAGGCACGGTCAAGGCCGAGCTTTTCGAGCATAAGGCTAGCCGCAGCCTGCCCTTCAAGATAACCTTTGGGCATATCTTGGCAAAGGACCTCATATCGTTGTCGAAACTCCGCAAAAGGCAGTCGATTGGGGAAACCCGTCCTTGCAATTCTGATACCTTCTAAAACACCATTACAACGTAGCTGATCCAGAACAAGAAGGTTGTTGAATTGCTTTGGCTTCTTTTTGTGATTGGGAAGTATACATCGCACGAAATGAGGGTGGGTAGAGTGGAGTTGTGCCATAAGACTATGAAGATGCTCTTTGTGTTTTTGAGCGACCGTACGGAAGAGTCCTCTTTTGACCCTACCCCTACCAGTGGCACGATCCTCCTCGGATTCAGCACAATCGGAGAAAAGGGAAGCAACATGTTTGTTTGTGGAGGCGGCGAGAAGGCGGGTGATATTATCATTCAGAGGGTCCTTGTTCTTCTCCAACCATCCCTCGGTAGAGTATTCGACTTCGGCAGCGTAGTGGGTGAGAATGAAGCCCTGTCCGAGACGAGAGGGTCGATATTTCGTAGATTTCTTGTCCCACAGAGAATTCAGTTTCTCGGTGAATGACTTGTCTGTAGCTTTGGGCATAACACAGTCTTCATCAAGGCACGAAAAAACGCCGATGGGGTTCGACAACTCGATCAAGTCAATTGTGGGCTGTAGATCACGCCCAAAATCGATAAACTTCCATTCGATCTGTTCACGAGCATACTCTTCCTGTTCTAAAACGAACATATGGTGGTTGAAGAATTGCTGTAGTTTTTCGTTGGTGTAGTTGATGCATAGCTGCTCGAAACTATTCTGTTCGAAGATCTCAAAACCGGCGATATCGAGGACTCCGATAAAGTGTGAATCGTCTAGACCCATCCCAGTGCGATCGAGCTGTCCATTGATGCGGTTGACAAGATCACCAAAACCACGCTCATAGATACCCTTGGAAAGGGCGTCTAAACTGAGACGAACTTGCTCAGGTGTCTGAACCTTCTCAACCCATTCTCGGCCTGCTTTCACCTTGGGATGGAGTAGACCTCTGAGGAATGGCTCTAAGGGTACACCGAGAAGCTTACACACTTTGGCGGCTTGTTCTTTCGCATCTGGTGCCAGGCGTGCTTGGTCCGCTGCTCGGCTTTCTTTCACTACAGTAATGTTGCCTAGGTGTAGCACCGCTGCCACAGTTCGCAGGGTGGATTTCTGTTCTTCATCGGAGAAGCCCATGACATTGAATGCTTCCATGAGAGACTCCCATTCGTCATGATCAGAGACACCAACAATTGTGTCGTGGCCATCTCTGGTATAGTTGAAGTTCTCGACAGTGAGACCATCGAGCAAGAACTCTCGCTTCAAGCTTGAACTGGCGCCTTTCAAAAGTTGATAAAAAACGTGGTAATTTCGCTCGTGTGGATTGATATGCACAACTCTGGACTTTTCAAGCAGATACCAATCGATATAGGCTCCGCAAATGGCTCCGTTTCGAGTGAATTCGATGCGAATGAACTTGCCAAATCGTGAAGAGTTGTTATTGCGGACAGTCTGCGCATTTCCGAATGCTTCTAAAATTGGATTTGCTCGTAGGATCTGTTGTGAGAGATTGGAGTGCTGAGCTTTGTTCTTGATTGTTGAGTCTGTTTGAGCAACAGCTGCGAGGTATTGAATGACCTTTTTGGTGTTCTCGGTTTTGCCTGCACCAGATTCACCAGTCACTAGAATACTCTGGTTCTTCCCCTCCTCGACAAGATTGCGGAATGCCTCATCCGCCATCGCAAAAATATGAGGCTTTGTGTCTTCCCTGCTCCGTCCACGGTACATATTGACGTAGTCATTGTTGTAAATAGGAATTGGCGCATAGGGGTTAACAGTGACGAGGAAAAGGCCTGAGTAAGTGTATATCAAATCGGCTTGGTATCGCATATGGAGGTTATGGACAACGGATGCCTCGTTCAAGTGTGTCAATTCGGCCATATCGTTTGCCTTGTCAAACTTGGCAGGGTTCACTTTGTCAACGCTCTCAACATCGACCTCTCTTTGCTGGGTCACAGTTAGGTACCCAAAATATCGAATATCGCCTAATACTTACAGTGCCATCGTCACACTGGACAAGAAGACGATTCCCGTCCATTTCTTCAACAATCCACCCCCGAACAAATGCTGTTTGTGGGTCCTTAAGCCATACATAGCGCTTGCCGGAGAAGTCATTCTCGCCTTCAATGCCCTTGACTGTATCATGGCGTTTCATCTCCTCGGTCTTGATGAAAGATGGTGCGAATGTCGTGGATGTTGGCGTGCCGCTCTTTGAGTCACTGCGATGTTGCCTCGACACCGTACCGGGGAATCCAGTAGTCATTGTTGATAATGATCCGTTTGACTGTGTTCGGTTGTGTCCTAATGGTGTTGAATGCCCGGGAGTTGATGAAGGGGAGGTGAAGATGGCCGATTTTGGTCGTAGAGTGGTGTTCGTAGCTGGAGAGGCAGAAGGGGTTCTGGCAAAAGGGTTACTGCGCCGATGCGCTGTGCCATTGGCGTTGAAAGACATCGTGAAGCGCCCGCATGAACAATTCGTAGAGTTGCAATTTCTTAGACCAAACACTCAACTCCAGGTTGTGCGCTTGCGCAAGTAAACAAATCAGGCGGAATATGGAAATAAAAGGAAAGAGTAATCTCTAATCCTCTGATATGCAGAAGGGAAGATTACAGAAACGTATGATAGTGGGATTCACCCTTTCATGAACATGCCATGAAGATGTAATGCAAATGCAAGTCTTGGAATAACGCAGTTGGGTATCGAAGTGACATCAATATCAGCGATCTGGTTGCCGCGTTGCCAGGGACAGTGGGTGGGAGTAAACAAAACCAACCCACGTGACCTTAGCGCACCCAAACGCGCTAACTTTATGCGACTAGACGCGATGCGATCCATCTAGGTAACTTGTGAAAGAATGGATCGAATTCAATGCTCTGTATCCTTGACAATAGCCTACATCACGTCTCGTGGTCCCTGTCATCTGTATACTTTGGGCACGCAATATTAGCCGTCATATCAAGGACTAAGGTATTCTCGACTGAAGCTTACGGTGATTTGTCATATCAAAGTTGCCACTTCTGCAGTTAAAGTTCTGCATTTGGCGGAATTCCCTTGACCAAGCCGGCTCTTGCCCTACCGCATCTATAGGCTACCAGTCGAGTCCAGTCAGTCCGCTATACTTTTACCTCGGAAACTCGAAAGTATCAGTATTGAATTCGACGTGATATCGTATACCAAGAGGCTTCCTCGATTAGCCTGATACATATCCAAAATGAGCCACTACCTTTATGGTTATGGCGCGCCTCACGCCTACCAAAACTCACAGCCATACGTTTACTCGGCGAATCAAGCATATCCCGACACGTCTTTCAATGCACATGCCGCAATGGAGAACCGACCGCCTTATGTCCAAGGAGTTGCCGAAGCGTATGACTACAACCAAACAGCCATACCTGGTTTAGGGATGGGTTTCTCTAACAGAACTGCAACTTGGCAGCCCGCATTACCTCCCCCTTTTCCAGATGGCCAACCTGACTCAAATAGTATTGCCGCAAGGAACGAGATGGCCGAGATTGAAGGGAATCGGACATCAGGCAATTCCAGATTGTATAACTCGCACCCAGAGGCGTCAATGGATGTCGATGCGGCCGAGGATGGCGAACTCAGCGAAGGCGAACTAGAAGATATTTATGAGCCCGATGAAACAGATGCGGGCGGAGTTCACAAATATGGCGCCCAGTCATCAGGTTCTGGACATCATATTCACAACAATCCGCACACCAGTCATGAAGTCAAGGAACGGACCTGGAACTCGAAGCCATCTGGGCGTGAACGTTCTGGCTCATATTCGCCGTACCTATCACCTCGCGAGATACAATCGAGTGGGCTGGAAAATAGTGAACCGCATACCCGTATGTTGGACTAGGAGTTCCTTTGATATTTGTGATGATGCTAATTTTGAGCAGACGCCCCAAGCAGCGTCAATGATCTCTCAGCGTCAAGACCTGCGATACACATGGAATCCCATGATAATGGCGATGGCAATAATCCGACCCAAGAACCCGAGGCAAGGCATGCAGATGCAACCCTTTTAGAGACCAAGAAAAGGGCGGAAGAAGCGATCCTTCGCCTTTGGCCACTCAATGTTCGCTATCACAATTATATTGAGGAAGGGATTGACCGTACACTGTTAGATGGGCTTTTTAGGGAATTGGGCCTTGATCTTGGAGCTGCGATTCCAAACCAAGATAATTCAGAAACTTCGCCTCTGCACGCTGTCGGAGCGCGGAACAAAGTGCCCGACACAGATATTCCTTCGACACAAACAAGCCCTATTGTTGCAGAGCCAAAGAGTGCGGAACAGGCGAAAGACAAGTCAGAGGAAAGAAAGGATCGCATAGCCCGTTTGCTAGCTGCAAAAGGCTCCAAAGCTACAGGAGCAGATACCAATGTCAAGCCTGCAGTGCCGGCGTCCGTTTCATCAAGCAACGCCAAGTCTGAGAAGACCAAAATTCAATCGGAAAAGTCAAAGTTGATACAACAAAAGATGGAGGCTTTGATGAAAGCACGAGAGGCAAACGCCAAGGCTGCGCCCCAGCCTCATGTACCAGAGCCCCAAATGCCTATGCCAGTGCCTGAAACAAGCAGATCACAAAGTCTTGCACCAGTCGATTCCATGAACCTCGACGAGCAGCCAGAGCCAGAGCCAGCCGCTGAGGATGTGGATCCAGCTGCGGCGCCTTCGATTCCCGGGTTGTTCCTGTCATCTAATGCACCCTCTCCAGCTCCTTATCAACGCAAACGACCTGTTGCAGCGGATTTGAACGAAAACTCGACAGTCACATCACAGAAGCGCCCATTTGGCCAGACTCGGGAATCTCGCCCATTTCTAATTGATGTTAGTGACGATGAAGACGACGCTGAGATGGAGATTGATTCCCCCGAGTTGCGTCCTTCCTCAATACGCCAACCTACAACGCCTGGCTCACGAACAACCTCGTTTCGTGATCATCCAGCTTTGCCTGATAGTATTCCCCGACACAATGTATCCAGCCCTAAGACTGCAGGAACTCCCACCACCAGTGCCAATGGAATGTACGACCTTGAAAGCATGAACAAAAAGATCGAAGACATGAAGCGGAAAATTGCTGAAGCCGAAGCCCGTAAGAAGGCAAAACCATCAGGCAACAACACTCCTCTCCCTCAGTCTGAATCACCATCAAAGGAGGGAAGCGTTGATGTTTTAACCCCATCTGCTCCTGCAGAGACGCGTGCTGGATCCACGATAGTGGAAGCGTGTCAAGATAGTCCTGCGTCAACCACATCACGCCGGCCTTCACCACATCCCACTACTAAGCTGCCGAAGATTAGGGGTCAACCTTTGTTGGCCAGACCCTCACTGCGTGCTCGTGTTGCAAGCGAACGTCTACCTATCCTTGAAGCTCAGCGAAGGGAGAAGGTTGAGAAACTGAAGCATCTACAATCCGAAGTTGCTAGAACCAAAAAGGAGATTGAGAGTAGTTTGATTGAGGAAGAGCGGCTTCGGAAAGATGTTGAACAAACCGAGCCAGCATTGTCAATGCAGGAAGAACCTGGAGCAGACAACGCTGAGAACGAGTCTTTGGGTATGGAAACCAATGGTTAGAAACCTTGCTCTCGCTAATCTATACTAATCTTTATCTAGCTCATGAACTTACGCAAGAGTACAGCTCCAAAGAAGCGCTGGTGGAACTTGTAGAAGATCATTGTGAACAGGTCGAACAGGATGCGTCAATGGATGAGTCCTCGAGTTCCGACCCGGTCAACGACCAGGAAATGATGAGGGATCCTCAGCGATACGAACCCGAGGTGCATGAGGAACCCCCGGTGGGGGAGCGCTTTGCCTCTGATGACCAGTCTTCACTAAAAAGTACTTCCGCCATACACGACACGGCTGGCACGTCTGGTGAAGTCGCCATGGACGAGGTCGATGAACCAGAGGAAGATGTCGCTATGGAAGAGGCTGATACTTCTAGTGAAGAGGAAGACGTCGCAGAGGAGGAAGATGATGATGATTACGAGCCAACGGATCTTGGCATTAGTCTGCCCGTTCCACAATCACCTGGTCCAGCGCGATCCTCTCCTCATCAAGCACCATTAGATAATGCAGTGCTAGAGACAAGCGATACTGATCTACAGGGCTTGGCGATGACAACACCAATTACTCAACCTATCTCAACAGGCGATGGAGATACGGAATCAGAATCTAATCGAGAAGTAGACAAAGTTGACTTCCGAATCGAGTTGCAAAGCTGACGATTCCGCAGGATGATATTCCAGAAATATCGCCAGTCAGGGGGAGGACCAAAACAACGACATTTGTCCCATATGAAACGCCTCTCCAGTACTTTAGAGCCTACCGCTTTCATCCTCAATATAGCGACTCAGTGGCTGGGGGGTTGCGCTCCTTGACCTACAGCAATAAAATCGACGTAGCAAGGGAAGTATGCCCAGATCAGCTCACCAAAGGAGTTTGCCCTAGAGGCAGTGAGTGTCAATTCCAGCATTTCGAAACCATGCAGGTTCCGGGTACGTGCCATCATGTTCCACGATACACACACAATCAGCTATAAGCCAGGCACAGGCCAGTGGAGGGAACGCTAACATGCCGAGCGGCAATAGATGATCAAATCCTCCTTCAATTAGGAGCCTCCGGTGACTGCGAGGCAGAACAGCAGTATGTCGACGGTCTTCGTGAATTACTCACAGACTTTCGCAACCGCAAGGTGAAGGACTTCGAAGCCATCAGCAAAGGCATCATCGAGTACCGTGCAAAGTTTCTCGGCGACAGAACAAAGATTCTTCCTTTAGGTGGTGTTAGCCTATGAAGACATTGCGAGAGTCTCGTCTCTCGTAGACAGTTCCTTCATCCGAACAGAATACCGACTGTACATGCGTCGTGTCAAACCACAGCATTGATCTCCATTGCACATTCCGTGAATCAATGATGGCTAAGACCTGAATGTCGGAATAAAGCGTAGTGCTTTTGTGGTTGCATCATTATCCCGCTTTGGTTTTGCCGTCAAGCGGGTATCCGTATTTTGATTTACGAGATTTATCATTCTATCACTCAAGAAGACAAGGTGTTTTCAACAGTTGCAGCCTTTTGGTATGCCTGGTCTGGCGATGAGCACGATGCAGTAGAAAGCGATACAGAAAGATAAGAAGGAGAGAGGAGAGAGAGTAATGATTTGAAATATCGAAGAGGAGGTAGCCGGGTATCAAGATAGGTTCCGGATAGTTGACAATAGTTCGTTGCTCACCTCCATAAGAGGACCAAACAGGTCTTGTGTCAATCAGGCTGGAGGGGATAGTAGTACAGTTTCCTTTTCGCACAATACAATTCTAATCCAATCCGATCTTTTTTGAACTTGGCGGTTCAAGATTCTGAACTATCGTGATTACTGTTACAGCTGTAGGGAGTATATATCCGGATATCCGTGACCAAGAATTGATCTTGCTTGTTAAATGATGAGTATACTAGCTCAAACAGATGTGAACGTGAAGAGATATGTTGATCGTGAAGAGATATATGAGGATAGGTGTAACACCAGAGAGCGACCTCTAACAACCGATCATAACAATGGCCTATCTAGCATTGATCGCGTTGCTCAAAATCCTTGTTGTGTTTTAATGATTCCACATCATGCAGAGGACCCCTGTATCAGTTCCATTACGCCGAGAAGAGGTACCCTCTTGGCACCCAAGGTGAGAGTTTTGGTATATGACCGATTAGGTAGGTAGCTGGGTAGCTAAGATCGATACCTACGTTTGGATTTTCAAGCAAGCCCGCGGCATGAAGCAGCTCCGAAAATCGGCTCTGGTGTCTCCCTCTGCTAGAAATGTGAGATCAGTGATGATGACGACTGTGTGACGGAGCGGGGTCATTTGGCAGTACAACCCCACCTCAGCATTGCTAAGCTTCATGAGACGCTGAGATGTCCCACAGCTTGTGAGAGCTTGGAGAGAATGTTGCAGGATTGGCTGAGAAAGCTAGGTTCGTTGCGAGGTGGACATTGGAGGTCAAGAGGGGCCACATGAAAGAAGGCAAGTTGGTTAGGTAGACGGTAAAGAGGTTAGAGGCCCGGAGGTCGTGCCCCCTCGGACACCGATTCTTCCTCAAAACTCCTCTCTTCTCCCTCTCCACTTGCATCATTCAATCTTCAACCGCTTCTTCTAAACCAAAGTCAACCACAACAAAAACAAAAACCGTCAAAATGGTCAAGGCTGGTAAGATTCCCCGCCTCCAACGACATGTTTCAACCTCTGGACAGGGCGGCTCTCTTTATAGGCGCCGTCGTCCACACCCCAATGAGGAGGTTCGAGCTGGTTTGAGCGAGTTTATCAGCTCTTGTCCAACGAGATGACGAACCCCATCTCCGATGTACCTTGATGGGCTTATCTCTGTTCTAAGACGAAAGCCAAATGATAGCTCAAGGCCCATCGATGGGTTCTGCCCCGTTTCCATGGCTGTCGTGATGTCCATCAAGGTGGAAGACCTGATTAGCTCTTGCAAGGTCATCACTTCAGAGAGATGGTTGTGTCACCATTCTATATGAAAGGTTTGCTAATATAGCATCTTCCAGTGAGCGTTCTTCGAGGTGACTCCAAGGTCTCCGGCACCGTCACATTCGAGCAGGAGTCCGAGTCTGCCCCTACCACCATCACCTGGGACATCACCGGTAACGATCCCAACGCCAAGCGAGGCTTCCACATCCATACCTTCGGTGATAACACCAACGGTTGTACTTCCGCTGGCCCTCATTGTGAGTGTGTCCCTACATGACGAACCGCCTTCTCCCTGATTGGAACGGTTGAAGGGTCCGATCAATTGATGATCTCCCGCGCCGGCCTTCAGCTTTACTTTCGATCCCTGAGCGTACTAATATGTTGAGTAATAGTCAACCCTCACAACAAGACCCACGGTGCTCCTTCTGACGAGACCCGCCACGTTGGTGATCTTGGAAACCTGGAGACCGATGGCCAAGGCAATGCCAAGGGCTCTGTCACTGACTCCCTTGTTAAGCTGATTGGCCCCCATAGCATCATCGGCGTAAGAACATTCTCGGTCGATGCCTCGAACTTTGACTGACAGAGATATAGCGAACTGTTGTTGTCCACGCTGGTACCGACGACCTTGGCAAGGGTGACAACGAGGAGTCTCTTAAGACTGGCAACGCTGGTCCCCGACCTGCTTGCGGTATGTGAAAGAAATCCAATTCTTTTGCTTGCTGTTGACTAATCATACCTTAGGTGTCATCGGTATCTCCAACTAAGAATTCAAATAATGCCGAACTTGATTATTGGAACTTGCTGGACCACGATGAATAAATAGTCTTGGACCAATCCATGTAGCCCTTCATAACATGCGTACGATAGCTACAATCAAGCAAGCAAGCAAGCCAAACATCGTAACTTATTGACTCTCCATGTAAATCAGCATTCATGACAGTCTCCATTTTTGGTTCTAAAACACCATACTAATGTTTGCGTATACCTGATCCAATGCCGTGCGTAAACATGAATCATACCGCCACCCATTGAGGGGTTTATGGGCATTTAGTAAAAATATATCCCATATGAAGTAGTCTGGGTCTCAGACCTGTGTCTTTATGTCTTCGCAATCCTATCATGGCAATTAATATCTTGATGTTGCTAACCTGGGCTCGATCTTCAAGCCTCAACGGTATGTAGCTTCAACCTCTAAACTACCTATGGACCTACCTAGGTACCTAGTATTACATAGGTGCATTCGAGCTCCGCCTCAGCTGAAGGATAGCTTATGCTCTTAATACCCCGCGGTCACCAGTTTGAGGGGCATCCACACGCCACAAATCCAGGAGCTTTGTCTCCACACTCAATCCTTTAGCGGCGAACTTGACCTTGGGGCCACCTTTCCATAAGGAACCTCACACGATCTCGACTTCACTCCACATGATTAGATGAAGCTCTTTCCTCTATATTTTCTCCTATTTTCAACTATCTTTATCCGATTTCAGTCAAATTTCCTCAAAAAAGGCTTGACCTTGAAAAAGAAACGCATCCCTATCTATCTCAGGTACGTTTTTAATCATCTTGATCTTTTGTGCTTTCTTGTCATGTGGCAGTGTTGTGCGCTCAGGGGAGCTCGAAGCTCAGCTCGTAACCAGCTTAGCTTGGATTCATCCAGAAGCTCCTCGGACTGTGTCAATTCCAATCATGATAATGTTTCGCCGTCCAGCATTTGCTGTCTATGCATTGCCCTAGTTATTGGACTTGCATTTTGAGCATTGAGCTAACATGAACTTTGTGTTATTAGGTCTCTCCGTCTCGTCTCCTTGTGCCCGTCATAATGTCCAAAACCTTCATCGGCAATGTCAAGAGCGTGCTGAGTGGTGACACTTTGATATTGACAAGCCCCAACAACCCCAACGCCGAGCGAACCCTGTCTCTCGCATATGTCACGGCTCCTCATCTGAAACGCGAAGGCGACGAGCCTTTTGCCTTCCAGTCTCGAGAGTACCTCCGAAACCTCGTTGTCGGAAAACCTGTCCAGGCAACTGTACTTTACACGATCCCTACCTCTGGCCGAGAATTCGGTACTGCTCAACTCAAGGATGGCACCAACCTGCCTGATGACCTCGTCAAAGCTGGCTGGTTGAAGGTCCGTGAGGATGCAGGCCGTAAGGAAGAGTCAGACGAGATCCTTGATCGACTTGAGACTCTTCGCCAGCTCGAGAACAAGGCCAAGGCTGAGGACAAGGGTCTCCATGTTGGAGTCGGTGGTATCATCGAGGTGCAGAACGATTTGGGCGGCCCTGAATTTATGAAGGAATGGAAGGGGAAGACTGTTGAGGGTGTTGTTGAGCGAGTTCTTAGCGGCGACCGTCTGTTGGTCCGACTTTTGCTCTCTGAGAAGAAGCACGTCCAGCCCATGACCTTGATTGCAGGCATTCGAACCCCTGCCACAGAAAGAACACTCCCATCGACCGGTACTACCCAACCTGCTGAAGAGTACGGAAATGAGGCCAGAGCATTCGTCGAGGCAAGACTTCTTCAACGTCAAGTCAAGGTCGAGATTGTTGGTGCTAGCCCCCAGGGCCAGCTTGTCGCCGCTATTATCCACCCCCGAGGAAACATTGCCGAGTTCCTGCTGCAGGAGGGTCTTGCACGATGCAACGACTTCCACTCTACCCTATTGGGTGAGAAGATGGCTGCTCTTCGTGCTGCCGAAAAGCAGGCTCAGTCAAAGAAGCTCCGCCTCCATAAGCACCACATTGCTAAGACTGAAAGTGGGAACCAGGATGTAATTGTGTCTAAGATCATCGGTGCCGATACCATTCTCGTGAGAAATAAGACCGGAACATCGGAGAAACGTATCAGTATCAGCAGTGTCCGAGGACCCAGGACAACAGAGCCCTCTGAAAGCCCTTTCCGGGAAGAAGCCAAGGAGTTCCTTCGTCAAAAGCTGATTGGAAAGCATGTGCGCATCAGCATCGACGGCAACAAGCCCGCCACCGAAGGATTTGAGGCCCGAGAAGTTGCCACTGTCACCGAGAAGAACACCAACATTAACCTTCTCCTCGTTGAAAATGGATGGGCTTCAGTTATCCGGCATCGTAAGGATGACACTGACCGATCCCCTAACTACGACGAACTCCTTGTCGCCCAAGAGAAGGCCAAGGAGGAGAAGAAGGGTATGTGGTCTGGTAAGCCCCAGAAAGCTAAGCAGTACACCGATCTCTCCGAGAACACACAGAAGGCCAAGATCATGCTGGCTACCTTACAACGACAAAAGAAGGTCCCTGCCATTGTTGACTTCTGTAAGGCCGGTTCCAGATTCACAATCCTGATCCCTCGTGAAAACGTGAAACTCACTATGGTGCTGGGCGGCATCCGAGCTCCTCGAGCTCCCAGGGCCGATGGCGAAGGTGGCGAGCCTTTTGGCAAGGAGTCTCTTGACCTTGCCAACCGCCGATGCAACCAGCGCGATTGTGAAGTAGACATTCATGACATGGATAAGGTTGGTGGTTTCATCGGTGAACTTTACATCAACCGAGAAAACTTTGCCAAGGTCTTGGTTGAAGAAGGCCTTGCGTCCGTTCACGCCTACTCTGCTGAAAAGTCTGGCAACGCTGCTGAGCTGTTCACTGCTGAGAAGAAGGCCAAGGAAGGCCGAAAGAACTTGTGGAAAGATTGGGACCCATCCCAAGATGAGGAGTATGAGGAGGAGGAAACTGCTGAAGCTGCCCCTGAAACCGATGTGTCTATTGATAAGAAGCCTACCGACTACCGCGATGTTGTCATTACCAACATTGACGCTAACGGCAAGCTAAAGATTCAGGAAATCGGCAAGGGCACCGCTGCTCTCGAGAACCTGATGAGCGAATTCCGAAAATTCCACCTCGACTCTAAGAACAACAACCCCCTCAAGGATGCGCCCAAGACAGGAGAGTATGTGTCAGCCAAATTCTCTGCTGACGGCCAGTGGTATCGGGCTCGTGTGAGAGCCAACGATCGCACTGCCAAGAAGTCCGAGGTCGTCTATATCGACTATGGTAACAGCGAGAAGATCCCTTGGTCCAGCCTACGAGCACTGGATCAGCCCAAGTTTGGTGCGCAGAAGCTTAAGGCCCAGGCCGTCGACGCATCGCTCTCGTTCGTCCAGCTCCCGACCGGAGCCGACTACTTCGAAGATGCTATCGGTTTTATCTACGAACTCACTGAGAACAAACGACTCGTCGCCAGCTTCGACTTTGTCGACAACAAAGAAAACGTGAGCTATGTCACCCTATATGACACCGGGTCATCCGGAGAACTCCCAGGTCCAAATGACTCCATCAACAAGGAGGTCGTTGCCGGTGGATACGGCATGGTGCCCAAGAAGCTCAAGATCTGGGAGCGCAGCAAGGCCTTTGAGCCTACGCTGAAGCATCTCAAGGAGGTGGAGAGCCAGGCCAAGGAGCAGCGTGCGGGTATGTGGGAGTATGGAGATATTACCGAAGACTAAGCAGCCTCAAACCAGAGGCCTTGGTTACAAATCGGTTACAAATATGTTTTAAAGATGGTATTCAAACAGGGAAATTTAAAAAGGAAAAGGAATGTACAGTGTCAAGGGGTGGTCTCGGAATTGGAAGTTATTATATACTACATGTATGAGAAATGAAGAAGGCAGTATTGCTAATAAAAGACGAGCTCTTAGCGAACCACCACTTGATCTTCTGGACGATGACTAAACAAGCATAAGCGGTTTCAAACATATGAGCAATCTCAACGCCAAGAAGGAAAGAGTTTAGTATGTAGGACTGAATAAGCACGTTGAGCTGTGTCAACCAATGCCGTTGTTTCTTTCAAGTTACTGTTGATTGAATTTGTTGAAAGCCCAAACGTATCATTAATAGCGCTCGCTTGAATTATGGGCCTACCTACATGCAAAAGGCTCTGGGTACCTAGGTAAGTACCTAGGTATTCGGCGTGAGGCTTTCTTTGACGGGAGGGACGACCTCCGGAGTACTATGTATATTACGGGAGTTCCGGAGATCGGTCTTCTCGCCGCCAAGCATCCACGTGCTATGTAAAGCGATTTAACGGGAGCTGTAACACCACGTCCAAGTCTAATGTAATACCACAGTGCCATTGTTATTAGGCAGGTCCGTCGAACTCGTTGGCCTGCAACGTAGTGGTTTTCCAAGGCGCGATTTTCGGTAAAATAATGTTGAGAATGAGCAGACACTGTCGCGGATAATATCAAAATGTGTTACTATCAGGATATTACGCAGGTCCAGTTGTAGGCAAAATAAGCGGCTAAATACTTAAGTATGTAGGTTGTACTTGGGAGCTATCAATACCGCTATGCTGGTACAGTACAATAAGTCGGGACCTGCCTACCTACATTACAGTGCTCTAGCTATCCACGGCATTCTATGTCCAGGTGCTAACGACATCATTGAGGGTCTTGGTGGACACAGCGAGGTGTGGCCGGGCCATTGAAGCAACTGAATTTCCAGAGAGGTGGGGGTTTGGGGTGCCCGCCTCGTCCACTTGGACCATAGGAAGAAGTGATGGGGGGTGAGTGATAATAATGGTGATTACCAAGACAAGCGACGGAAAGATATGTAGTTTTGCCGCTGTTGCTTGGAAGAGTGACGATAGTATTTGCAGAGAATGACAATAAACACTGGATATATCATGAATAAACTGGACAATGGATATAGACTCAAGTAAAAAAAATATCATGTGTTCTTCAGACGTACCAATTGCAACGAAATGCCCAGACAGGTCCTATGCACAGTGCTGGATGGTGCGGCTGTAAGCCTGTAGCTGAGAGGCTTTAGATACGCAATATCCATGGGTCGAGGTGAAGCAATTGAAGTTAGAAGCATGCCAGGTGGGGCAACCAAAGAGCTGCTATGCTCTCCATGGCAGGGTGCACCATGAATGAGAGGAGGGGTGAAGTCAGAGAGATGAGGGGCAAAGACGAACAGCAAAGAAGGCGCCAGTCGTCGTGTGTACGTCAGTTCCCTTCCCGACTTTCGGTGGAATCCCCAATCTTTTTCTTGCTGCTCCCTCATCATCTTCTTCTTTTCTTCTCTTCTCCTCTCTTCCTCCTTCATCACATCCTCACATCTCTTCAACTAAACTTCTCACGATACGAATCAATATCATCCATCATGTCTTCCGCTCTCGACCAGCTCAAGGCCACCGGCACTGTATGTCACCCCACCACAATAACCCCTCCATCTCATTTGTGATCGCGACCGAGAGCCAGCATAGCATAATTCGAGCTAGATTTAAAGGGATCTGTTTGATTAATTGGCTCACGAATTGCTCAATCTTGATCGCCTCTGAAATCCGCTGTTGCTTCCGCCCTCACGTCTATATCTTTCTCAGGACTTTTCGATGGCTGACCATTTGCTTGTTTACACCGCAATAGACTGTTGTGTCTGACTCTGGTAATTACCGCACTCCCTGAGCTCAACTAACTCCTGCTAACTCGTTACTCTTAGGCGACTTTACCTGTTAGTACTTCTGAATACTATGCGCCCGAGCTATCGGTTTCCACTTCCCTGCCCGAGAACTACGTTCTCATATATATGGCAAACCTATCCATGATCTTCATCATGATGTGACATGGCATGATATGATACAATGGACATAGGCTAACCATTTCCAACAGCCATTGGCAAGTACAAGCCTCAGGATGCTACTACCAACCCCTCTCTGATTCTCGCTGCCTCAAAGAAGGCTGAGTACGCCAAGTTGATTGATGTCGCCATCGACTACGCCAAGCAGAAGGGTGGCTCCATCGACCAGCAGGTCGACGATGCCCTCGACCGTCTTCTTGTTGAGTTCGGTAAGGAGATCCTCAAGATCATTCCTGGCAAGGTCTCTACCGAGGTCGATGCTCGTTACTCTTTCGACACCAAGGCCTCCGTCAACAAGGCCCTTCACCTTATTGAGGTAAGCTATCATGGCAATCGATTGTCTCATTGGAAAATAGTACTAACGCGCATCGAAAGCTCTATGGTGAGCAGGGCATCTCCAAGGACCGCATCCTGATCAAGATCGCTGCCACTTGGGAGGGCATCAAGGCTGCTGAGATTCTCCAGCGTGACCACGGCATCAACACCAACCTTACCCTCATGTTCTCTCTTGTCCAGGCTATTGGTGCTGCCGAAGCCGGCGCCTACCTTATCTCCCCCTTCGTTGGCCGTATTCTTGACTGGTTCAAGGCCTCCACCAAGAAGGAGTACTCCAAGGAGGAGGATCCTGGTGTCCAGTCTGTCAAGACTATCTTCAACTACTACAAGAAGTTTGGTTACAACACTATTGTCATGGGTGCCTCTTTCCGAAACACCGGCGAGATCACTGAGCTTGCCGGCTGTGACTACCTGACCATCTCTGTACGTTCGCGAGAACCCAACGCGAGTGAGAATTACGTGTGCTGACTGCATCTTTACAGCCTAACCTCCTTGAGGATCTCCTCAACTCCAACGAGTCCGTACCCAAGAAGTTGGATGCTTCTCAGGCCGCCTCTCTTGATATGGAGAAGAAGACTTACATTCAGGATGAGGCTCTCTTCCGTTTTGACTTCAACGAGGACCAGATGGCCGTCGAGAAGCTCCGAGAGGGTATCAGCAAGTTCGCTGCCGATGCTATCACCCTCAAGGCCATCCTTAAGGAGAAGCTCGCCTAAATTATCTCACGCGCTTAATGTTTTGAGGGGATGATTAAAAGTTACATGAGACTGTGTTGTTGCTGGGGTTCAGAAGCGCGAGAGCTAACTGCGAACAACCGACTTTAATTTGTTCACGATCTTTGCTGGGGAGTTGTTGTTGATTATACCACAAACCTATAGTCTATACCCACTTAGCCTCCTTCAAGTTGAGGCGAAGTGTTTAACCGCAATCTGGAAGAGGCAGAAGATGTCTTGAGAAGCAGATAGTGGTTTCATAACGAAAATGAGACGACCTGTTACGCCCAGAACTTGCAACACAACCCTTGAACTATTGTGAACGGTTTCCCTTGATTTGCGCGAGAATATCTGTCTAAATAATTACATTTTAACACACGTAAAAAAATATTAAAAAAAGCCCCGTCGCTGTCATGAACCACAAACGCCATCCATCCAACCCAAATCCGCAACTTGGCTACTATGATGCTGACCCAAAAATCGTCATTACAAATGAAGCATAATATCATGTCATTTAAGTTTCGAAGTGGATTACCACCAGCCTTTTTTGCACATGACCTGATGGGTCGAATGTTTCCAGCCGCCTTCATCTTTGGCCTGAATAACAAGCGCAGTCAAAGCGTTGCCTTTGACGCAGCCCGAGTCGAGGCCGAAGGTATATGAATCCTCCTTGTAGCCCATCTTAGCATCGTGGCCATATACAACAGAACGACGGTCTGGTCCGCTCAATTTTCTTTGCTCAATATTCCATAGATCAGTCCATCGTTCGCCTTCATGACCATCGATGGGGATCCAGATATCGCGATCGGGGTTCGTTCGTTTGGCGGCGGCTCCGTCGGTCGAAGACAGGGCGCTTGGGGAATCAACTTGGTCAGACTCGGCGCGGGCGACGTGGGCATGCGAGTCGGCGCCCTCTCTTATAGGAATGAAACTGCGCTGTTGGAAGCTCGCCTGTGCTTCTTCCTGTGCTTTTGTCAATTCTTTTTGTCGCTGTGTCTCGGCCTGTTTTCGCTTCTTTTCGATCTCCTGCTTGCGGAACTCTTCGCGAGGAAAACGCAGGGTGCGCATGTTCATGGCAGCCCAAGCGTCTTGTTGGGGTAGTGCGACACCTGGAACGAGTCCAGCGTGGACAATATAGAGAGCCATCGATTCTGCAGATATGATAACCGGCAGATTCTTAAGCCATGTCATTTGCGCTTCGGTAAGACTGCGAGCTGTCTCTAGATATGGCTCTTCGCCCCGGTGCTTGGCGGCATCTTTGGAGTCGAGGTAGGCGGCGACGCCTTGCTGAGAGCTGAGTCCGCGCCAGGCGAGAATGACGCGATCTTCGTGATTTCCCCGGACAGCACTGGCTTTGAGCTCCATGAGACGGGCAACGACTTCGGAAGATTTGGGGCCCTTGTTTATCATGTCGCCAACGGCGACAACGTGATCCGTCTCGGGGTTGAACTCGATCTTTTTGAGTAGTTTTTCAAAGGGATCGAGCATACCATGGATATCCCCAATCACGACTAATCTCCTTCCGTTCTTTATTGTCGGTACGTGCTCGTTTGGCAAGTTCCTGATAAGGTCGATACCATCGTAACGCGGTCTGTTATACATGCCGTAGGACATGGGATTATCGGCTCTGAGAAGCTCGATTTGCGGGCGCAGGACTTCTTCTTCGACTTCTGCGGGTCCAGCAGTCAATGCTGCGAGACGTGAGCAGCAATAGAAAATGCTAAATATGAAGAAGAAAGTTGAGAGGAGGACGAGGAGCCGCCGCTGTGGTGCGGTAATCATGATGGCCATCGTTGTGGAGGGGCGAATCGGAGAGAGAAGTTGTCGTATGTAGTATGGGTGAGACGGATTGAAGTTAAGAATTGAAGAAGCTATGACGACAACTATGGCGACGGCTGCAGACGAGACCACATTACCAAATCTGGCGAGGAAATAACGTTGGTTAGTCTAGATACCTGATGTTGATCCGGCTTGACGTGGCGCTGGGTGGATTGAATGAATTATGAAGAGAAGGAGACAGCCTTGGAGGACAAGGTTGTGCACACAGACGTAATTGAACGTCTCAGGCGGTTGAGGTGAGACCTTCTCAGAAACAGTCTACAGAAGACAAGGTACAGAGTAGCACGCGATATATCTAAGCAGTACTGTACCCAGTTAGGGAAGAAAGGCAGGGTATGAAGGGGGAGTTAGTTAGTTGTTCTAAAACCAAACACCAAATGCGCAAGAATTCAAGCCAAGGCACTAACAACTTACCAGATCCGATCCCCTCCAACCACTGCGTTTTCGACGGTGAGCCTGAGCCAAGCCCTTTGCGACACTACCTCAGTGAGTAGGCCGCGGCGCAAGGGGGTCTGTACACAGACATGCACGAAGACGATTTCCCTCCTGGGCTAGGAACGGACAGGGTTCAGGATATGAATTGATTGGACTGGTTTTTGGACAGGATTGGATATGAGATGCACCCAGGTTGAGATCCAACACGGGCCAAAACTTTAAGTTTGAACACTACCTTAAGCAGGTACAGTATATTAGTAGTAAATAAATTTAAATTTGTATCTACCTACTCACTAAGGTACCTAAGCACGTCTTTATCATAAGGCTTGTGGGGGCAATATCTGTCGAGAAGTACCCAAGATTCTGATCAATTTGGGGAAGATTTGGTAGACTTGGTGAGCTCCCTCGTTAGTTCTTATGATGATTTATGCTCCGTAAGCGACTCTAAAAAGATCAATTGATTGACCGTTGGGATGCAATATACATGGAGATGGCATAACAACTAAGTACAGTAGGTATAGTATACAAAACATTGATTGTACAAGCCCTGAGTAAGGCATGGATGGCTTCGACTCAGTAGGTAGGGAGGGTCTCAAACATATAAAGAGCGGAAGCCTCAATCCTCCTCCCCCTTTCTCTTTGTTCTGCTTTATGCTGTTTCAACAAGCAGGAACATAGTGGCTTCAGTTACAACATGGATTCCGCATTCGTTGTTGTTTCATAAATATGCCATCCATAAAACGCCCGGTTCAGCATCAGACCTTCGATCGTCTCTCACTTCTTCTGCTGCTCCATGGCCGCTTGCTCCGCCTTCCACTTCTCATTCTCAACCTCTCTCCAATCTTGAGGGATGGGCTCGTTTCCGTCTGTCTTCTTGACACCGCCCGCAAAAGCCGGTCGTCCAGCGTAGAGTTGATATCCCTGGCCCTCCTCAGCCTGCTCCATCGTACGGTATGCCACAGGCATGTTGCCTCGAAATCGTTTGCGCATGTCCACCATACCACGCTTGCATTCACCGAAGCCCTTTTTCAGCTGCCGGCATTTGAGGGGGAGGGTGTTGACGAGGGGTTCGCGGAGGCAGTCGGCGGCGCTGTTGCGCTCAATCATGACACAGTCCGATTCTTGGAGACACTGCGCGAGTGCCTCGCCTGGAAAAAAGCATCAAGCGTTAGAATTATTTGATGAACTAGAATTTAGGGTCAGTGGGTAGCTTACGCAGTTCTTTGCATGAGCTGGGCATTTTTGCTGGACTGGCTTTGTCAACAACACAACAGCTTGGATCATGCAACAATCGTATCAAAATGATGAGGCGCCTACGAAGGTAGTCTTGCGGCCAGAATGTGATTGGTTCGCTGTTGAGCGGAAATAATCCGGCTTCTACGGCACCCTCCAGCCATCTATGAGCTGCAACTTGCAAATGTGATTACATGTATAATTGGAGGTGGTGAAATAATTAATTGCTGCAAGAGAGTCAATAGGTAAACCGCAACTGATTCTACCATGGAGTCAATATAGAATATAGTGCAAATCCCACTAAAGGCCCTATTTTTAAATATTTACTCGATATCATACTCTCCGTCCCCCAAACCCTCCAGCAAGCTTTACATCGCTCGTGTTTAGAGCTTTGGCCTCTAGTTCCTTCTCTCCTATTGCCCTTTTAACTCTTCCTTTGTCAACATCTACCACTGTCCATCTCTGCTCCCTCCCCGGCCGAACTCCCATTCTCCCTTCCCAAACACCGATCTCATCTAGCAACACCTCTACAACCCATACCATATCAATCTCGTCCCCGGGACGCTGCTGCACCGCTGCCTCAGCATCGAGCCTCGTTTTTGGTATTCTTGTGCATAGTATGTGTAGGTCCAGTAACTGAGAAAATACCAAACCAAAGTTAGGTTTAGTGCGTCTTGTGCTGTAGCCTGCGACAGGAGGCGGATTGAAGATAGAACGTAGTGTTGGATCGACAGTGATCTGCTTAGTGGGTGAAGTTGTAGTTGTAGGCGTTGGGCCGGAGGAGGCTGGCGACGTCGAGTTGAGGAGAAGAATCAGCGGATTAGATGGCAAGTTACGTGAGAGGTCGCATAGGTGAGAATTTAAAAGTTGGAGTGCTGCGTGGGCCGCTGATTTTTCGCGGTGGAAGAAGAGGCTCGTGAGGAGGGAGGAAAAGTGTGTTATCACGATGATATCTGGGTGCTGTGGTGCTGTCTTTATGGGATCGTTTTCTGGCAGAGGCTGCGAAGCTTCTCGTATCGGTGAGAATGGTTCGTCGTCATCATCATCCTGGCTGTCTTGAATCTCTTCAACCTGCTCTGTTGTTTCCTGCCGCCTCTCTGCCGCCTCCTGTTTCTGTTGCGCGTTGTCGTCCTCGTTAGCTGGCTCATGTCGATCCAAGTCTGCCAATGCCTCCCACAGACCATCCAGGTCAAATATGCATGACAGCATCACCTTTTCTAAACATTGTCTTAACCTTGTTTTGATATCATCCTTGGTGTGTCCTCTTGCATCAAGCTCGGTCCTAATCGCGTCCCTTAAACCAGCCAACATCACGCTGACTGGCTTGGGCGTGATGAGCAGGCCGTTTGTGGTCATGCCATCGCATAGTGAATGCGCCAGTGTCTGAAGACCAAGCTTGTATCTAAAGTTAGCTAAAAGGTACGTGTCCTAGCATGACTACCTCTGGTTCTTGATCTCACCTGAACCCCCAGCTCTTCATCTTCAGCGCTGATACCCACAACACTTCCACGTTGAAGGCCGCCTAGCAGGACATCCTCATCTATAACTGCGCATCCTGTTTTGCAAGGCCCCAGCAATGTGATTGCATCACGTCTTTGGGCTTCTTTATCAGCTAGTATTGAAGCTGGGATTGGCTCAAGTTGAAAATGCGAACTCGCTTGCGAGGAGGAGCTCTGCGGCGAGTCCATGGAATTAATCGTTGATTGTGTTAGTGGTGAAAGGTTCAAAATGACGATAGCTTGTCACGGCTCATGATAAAAGACAGCTGCAAACCAACACCAACTCGTGACCAGCAAAAAAGTCTTCAATTGCAGTATGGAACTTTTTTTGTCCTTAACACTTCTAACATGTAGATAGAGAATTTCTGATATCAGGCTCAATAGCTCACACTGGTCTTTCAAGCCCACCAACATACAAGCCGGTACGGGCATAAAGTAACGGTTGGTGCGTGATATACAGTCACAAATAGCATCGTGTTTGAATTTATTGATGCTGCCGCAATTGAGACATCAAGTCCTGATATAAAACATGAAAAAAGGCCTCATAATACCTTCCAGATCGCTGCAGCCCCATGTCCTCCCTGGCATCATGGCATCACCTAGTGACGACCTTTGAGACCCTACGTCCTCTGCTTCTTCAGCCCTGGTCTGATTTAAATCTCCAAAACCAAGCAAATGACCCTGTTTATGGGTCTGGTTTCCTATAACCCATACCACCATCCCATGCCGAACCCAACAAAAAGAGAGAAAAAAAGAGGAACTTGATCTGTGTCTGTAGACTCGATGGATCTTATCTCGCCGCGTTTTCATACCGTTTTCTCGAACAGTGGTGCACCCGGCCAAGACTGTTGGCTTCAGCCTCCGCATCATCATCCAGCAATGGCTCGGATTCTTGCACAGGATTCGAGATGACCGTCACACATCTCTCTACCTCCCTTGGCGCCGCATTTTCTTGGTCTCTTTCCCGTAGACTATTAGCCCACGTACTCTTGTTCGTGTGCTCATTCTCATTTTCCAAAAGACTATTCTGCCTTGACTGCCATCGCTTCGGAGTTCGGCTTGCGTCAAGGAGTCGCCCGGCACCTGTCCTCCACTAAACGGCCGTTCCGGGCACACTGGGCCCGTTGCTAGGAATCTCCGGCCGAGGCTTCCGTCCTTTCAAGCTCTTCATTCGACCCATGAGTCCTGAAGGCTTTGCTGGAGCATCATCCAATGTTGTAGCAGCGTCAGTCGTCGCTCGTCGCTCGAGGACTGCTCCGGCAGAGGGACGTCGCCCTCCAGGAGGACTGTTAGATGTCATGGAGCCATCTCGTGGCCTCGAACTAAAACCCTCGTCACCTTTACCAAACTCGGAGAAGAAGGGGTTATTATCCGAGCCCGTGCTGGCTGCTGTGGGATAGGCATCTGGTGTAATTCTGGAATATTCACCGTTAGGACGACTTGGTTGGTTATAGTCTCGAGGACCCTTATTAATGTGTCGAATACGCTGTGCCAGCGACTTCTTGCGCTGGAGTCCACCCTCGATGTTTTCTTGGGCTTGTTCAGCTTGGTGGCGCTGAATGGCACTTCGCGCGGCAGGTGTACCCTCCAAGAAGGTTGAGGTACCTAAGCCAACAGATTCATCTCCGTGCACGATCTGGTCTCTGCCTGATGCGTCAAAAATGGCCGGCTCCTTGCGAGCTTTGGATGGGGCAGAAAAGTCTCTGAAAGCCTCCTCTGTAGCATTTCCCATCAGGACCGAATGATCAGCCCGAGCATTTAGTGGTCCCGCACCACCCAGTGAGTTGTTGAGTGAGTCCTTGGGGAATGCTTGCATTGGCGCACGTCTCGCGTTTTGACGGTTTCGGTGGGGATTGAGAGCGTCAAAAGGTCCATCATGATGGAACACTGGGTTGCGTTAGCTATCAAAATGTAGACGGTGGGCAAAGTAAGGAACGTACGTCCAGTCCCATAAATACTTGTAGCATCAAGTTGATCAATAATGTCCATCTTACGACTGGGGCGGCTGGAGCGGCTGGTCTTCTCTCCATCGCCTCGTTCACGGCGGTCGCGGTCACGGTCGCTTCTATCACTCCGCTCCTTGCCCTCTCCGCGACGCTGTCGTTCGTATTCGCGTCGCCTGGCTGCCTCGATCATTCTTTTCTCCTCTTCCGTGATCGGGCGCGCGTCAAAATCCACTAAAGACGACTCAGAGTTTCGTCGGGGGCGTCGTTGTGGAGCACGTCGTTGCGGTGAGCTCTGCTGCGGCCGGGGCCCGGAGCCTTGCATCTTTCGAGCACGGAGAGCTTCTTCCTGAGAACGCGTAGGGCGGTGATTGCCATTCTGAGGACCTGGTGGGTTGTCGCCACGACGTGGCGGCGGGCCATTCATTGGTCGACGAGGAGGTTGCTGTTTTGCTTGCTTGTTGGAAGAATCATCGAGAGTCATAGAGTTCTATGCATCGGCAGGTCAGTCTCGACATTGCATGATCAACTAACATCCAGGCTAGCGCGCCAGAACACATCTGCCACGCATTGGCAAGGTGATATTTAAAGAAATCCAGGGATAATGAGATACATACGAAAATCTCCTCGGCTGAAAGAGACTTAGAGTCTGAGTGGGATGACATGGCGCCAGGTGACCTTAGAGGCTGTGACAGCAAATCGACAGGCTGGTCGAGAAATGGGTTTCGTGATAATGGTCGTGCTGGAGGGTCGTCAAAGGGAGAGGAGGGTTTGCTGGGGAAAAGAAGGTCGGCGCTGGCTGGAGATGGTGCGCGGTTGCGGAAGGGGTTATTAGAAGATAAGTTGAGTGTGAGCCCAGGAGATTGGCTAGAACCGGCGTGGCCTGCTTCCAAGAAAACTATCAGTTGTGTGCCAAACGAACGGGCGCATGCATGTAATGACGACGACAGATGGACCAAGATGAAACAAACAATCTCCTCAGCATGACACAATATGGATGCTAGGCAAGTGGATCGGACAGCAAGCTGCTGGTGAATTGTTCTGCCAAGTTGGCTTGCTATCCATTCAATCGTCCCCTTAATCCAATTTCTTTTGTTTATAATATTCCAAGCGCCGAGCTTTGGTAGCTATCGGGCGTGAATCCTGGCGAAAACAGAAGGGGGAAACTTTGGGAATGGGGGTTTGTCGCAGATCACATTAAAGCGAAATCAAGGGGCAGGCGCTTACCAGACTGGAAAGATTGAGCAGTAGACATGATTGCAAAGGGGTCGAGCTTGGGCTTGTGTTTCTGATTTGAAGATCAAGGAGAGGATGCGGAGCCAATCGACATAAAATAAAAAAGAAGCCGGCAGATTGTACCGTCGCTGTTGCAACGTAAGGTAAAACAATGCGTCACGGGTGTCGTATAAACGTGGGCTGTAAGGCCTGGGTTTGCGCAAAACAAGAAACGAGCAACTTCGCCGAGAGTTGAATTGCAAAGAGCTGGCCGTGGTAAAATACGTCGCTCGGGATGGGTTAAATTCCTCTGTCCTAGAAGCTCAGACCCAGCGTCATACCAAGTCAACAAGAGTACGGTACGCCACTTAAAGTGCGAGTCGAATCCCCGTTCAACTCTTGTTCAGGCACGGGGTGGGTCAATGCTCTGGGGGGTGTTCTTCGTGGTGCCCAAGGGCCAAGGGCTCGGAAAGGGGCTGGCTGGCTCGTCTGAGAAGGTAGTATGATCGCCTGAGCGGCAGATACTACCTAGGCTGAAGTCTTTAGTAATCCACGAGAGGTTCGATTGTTTGGTTTCGGGAAACCAAGTGGTATGATATTACCAAGTGCAAAGGAAGGCACGGGTATTTGCAGAATGTATTTCGAAAAGCCGGAGACTTGGAATCAACAAAGATGCTGATGAAGGGTGTGTTCAATCTGCGGGTGCCTGGCTAAACCACTCAGGGCCGTGTAGGTGGCGACTCGTCGATAGGCCTGTTAGCGGGGCAGGTCAATGCTTGCGGCTCGAACTGGTATAGCTGTAGGGCCTGTTCAAAAGGCGGGACTCGCAGGGGCAGCAGATTGACCACTGGGTAGTACACGATGTCGCGACAGGGGTAGAGAACAAGAAGGAGGGAAAAAATCAGGGTCCAGGTAGGATTGATTGTCAAGCAATCGATGACTTTTGATAGTTGTAAGCCCGAGTTTCTCTATGCTCGTAACCGGCAAGATAGCGCAGGTTACTGTCGAGCTCCGATGAACGGTGAGCCTAAAGAGACAGTGTATCGAAGGCACACTGGATCGGAGAAGAAGTCGTTGCTTCGGTAGTCGGAATATGAACTGCGGTTCAACTTGAGATCGCGATCAGAGCTTCAAAGGAAGCGAGCTTCCAGGTGACTCAAAAATAGCGTGAAGGGACTTATGAAGAATAGAAGTTGGCAATGGATACTGCGTGAGCGATATGCTGCCGTAAATCCGTATTGAAGAATTGCGAGAGGTTCCCAGTATGACGAGGATGTTATGATGAAAGGAATGAATGGCGGCCAACACCAGGAATGAGCTTAACTGCGTGATTGAAGGACGAGAAAAAGGTAAGAAGGTAATAAGATTGAAAGGAGCGCTCGAGGGCAACCTGAGCCACAGGCCAGAAAAGCGAACGTTGTTGGACTTGAGGGTGAAAGAGGACCAAGAAGCGATCAGCAGAAAGGAAGAAAGATGGAGGCACGCGGAGCTTTCAGTGAACCTTCCTTGGCCGGGCAAGTATGGGCCAAAAACAAATGGGCAAGTGCCCTGGGGCTTCTGATTGTTCTAACTAGGTAGGCTGGTGAAGCAAGTCGGTGAATGCTCGTGGTCAAACGGGGAAGGAGTCAGTTGTTTTGCAGTGCATCGGGATGGGGTAGGTACTAAGAGACAAGAAAAGCAACTTCACGTGGGCAACTTTAGTAGGTGGCATGGGCTGGATAAGTAACCTTGGCTGAGCTGAATCAAGTTTGGTGCAGCCTTGATATAAATAACCACTTGTCTTGAACTGCGCAATTTGTACTTATTATTTCCTTCTGCATATTTGTAGTTTGAGACTTTGTACAGCCTTATTTCAACGGCACTCCATAGAGGTCAACAATATCCCAGCAGCTGTCCAGATTCTGCTACAATGTTAATAGTGATCAGTATATATCAAAAGCTTTGAGGATAAGACTGCACTCTCTGTCATTGCTATAGGCATATGTACAACACATGTGTTCTCAACCTTCAGGTGCCATCCAGATCAACCCCAGGTCAAAGTCCCGGTCGTCGGTACGAAAAGTGGTGACAGCTGACTTAGTACGATTGTAGAGACTCCCACCAGACTAGACTGTCCCAAACCTGACTTTGCACCGCCCAGCCAACGCCATGGCTTATGGCTGAGAACGCCCCTGTCCTCCGGCTACTGTTCTGGGTTCCAACGTGCACTTTCTTAATAAAGAATTAGAATGTATGGCTATCGATTCGCAAATACACCATCATCATGATACTGCACAAAGATACAATTCTATCCCCAGCATTTTCTCTTTAATCCTGGTCGTTCTCGGCCGAGCATAGGTGCATAAGCCCCCTCCCCCTGGTTGAACCTGGTCTCTGCTAATCCCTGCACGGCCAATCAAGAAGTTGCTTCTCCTCCACAAGTGACAGCGCCATGCCCCTGACGACAAAGAAGTTAAACTCCACCAGCTAACCAACAAGAGTCCCGATTATCGATCTTGGCTCAAATTTACTTTTCATCTGCCTCCTTTTTGATCTTCTTGCTAACGTCAGGGGTTCCATCGGAGGCTTACGACGCAGCCGTTGAGATCTCATATCAGACATGATGCGCGGCCAAGACATTGCCTCTGTAGTTACTGGAGATATCAGTCAGATCCTTGCTATATTCAGTGCATGACTAGGAAGGCAGCACAGAGAAGATCGAAGGCACGTTACTCCGTACTTCGTACCTAGTATCCATTCAGTTCCATTCCTTGGCTTGGCCTTGCCATTGAAGCTTGGTCTGGAGCGAGCCTGGTCTAGACTGAACCTGAACAGTTGCATTCTAATTACAATACCCGGACTGGGCTGGTGTCTTGACTAGGGATCAAGGCCACGTGCCATACAATGGAACTACAGAGTATCAACTATCCTCCTATATCTGCAACTTTCTCATGGAGCAGCTTTAGAATGCTGGTGATTTTCCGATTAAAAACACATTCGAGCTGTTTAGCGTAGGGAAGATGCGAACCTCGGCGTGCACAGCAGCATACATCATGAGAGCTCATAGTTGCAACCAGACATGCAGCTCATTCTCTGTAGTGGGTGGGACGCCTCTTGTTAGCCTGGCGCCGTCTGTGGCCGATCGTAATCATATGAAAAGACGAAATCACGGACTTGCGTAACACATCAAAACACCATTCCATGATTCTTTACGGTGATCACAAGTTAATAAATTAATGATCTGCCAAGCTAGGTTAACTATTGCAACCAGGCCAGATGCAGTATCGTGACTTTGCTAACGTTAGTCTACTATTACTACTAAAGGACCCTGATTCTCAACCCCACACTCTCCAATTTCGTCACCCGCAATAGACAAATACGATAGCTTCTTTCGTCTAAATGGAAGAGTGACCCGTCGCTTCTAAGCGCGTTGTCCGTAGGGTGAAATTGCAGTAATCTCCGACTGACAATCCTTACCTTTTGTTCGTGACCACTGACAGCAGCTTCATGTTCAGTCGTCAGAATGCGATGCTGAGCCTGTTTAATCTACACCGTTTTTTACCAGGGCAAATGAGTGGTGTAGCCAAGTCTTCACCCAGGACAGCCTCGGCAGTCCCGATATTTCCTAAGGAAACCAGCAAGCAATTAGTATCCATACTCCACCGAAACATCACAGTATGAACCATTTCGGTAGCTGCTCACCTGGTCCTAGTGGCGCCCAGTACTCTCCCGTTTTGCCGATATCAAGCTTATCTATCCATTCGATGAGGCTCGCTGCCGCTTTATCTGGGGTCACGGCTAGTCCGCCAGACTCTTGCTAGCCGACGCTTCGCTTCCTGTGTAGTATGTATGTAGCCAGGTATCTCACCTCCGCCTTCATCCCAGAATTTGTCAAACCCAACGCCCTTTGTCACCTCGGTCCGCATAAATCCTGGGTGCACAATGCTGACAATGACGCCTTGATCTTTGAGATCTAGGCTAAGCAGCTTGCCCACCATGTTGAGCGCCGCCTTGCTGGCATGATGGCCGTAGTTGCCGCCGCCTTCCTCGGGATGTCGCAACGCGATGCTGCCGGACTCAGAGGACACGAGCACTACCTTGGAGCCCTTACACAAAAGACCCTTGTGAAGGAGCTGGTGAACAATAAAGACTGGGGCGATGGAGCTGGTTGTATACATTCGCTGCTCCTGCTCCCAGTTTGGTCCCTTGTCCAAAGTGAGATCTTCTATAGCGAAGTAGCCAGCTGTGATGATCTTTGCTTGTTTCTTAGTTTCATGATGCCTTCACTTCAACATTCTTGTTACAAACGGGGATGGCATCCACCACCGAGTTGACCGGCTGAGAAGAGTCAAGGAGGCTGGCCAGCTTCTCACCGACATTAGGCTGCATGAGATCAATATCAGGAAGCCATATAACTTCTTTGGGGGGGTCCTTTGGGCCTTCGGGCGATCTGGTGGTACCATAAACGGTATTCCCACCGGTTTCAACATATTGCTTGGTGACGCTTGCACGTAGGCCGCGAGTAGCTCCTACTACCAGAATGACAGTAATGATGAATCGGCTGAATCAATTTACGGGTTTGCCCATACGTGTAGTATCTCAAAGGGTATGTGAAATATAGGAATGGACTTTTGATTCTTTGAGGATAATGTGTTCAGAACTCTCATTATGATGCAGGTATGAACCATCTACAGCCACTTAATAATACATTATGCACATTGGCTTCGGTGATGTAATCTACCTGCCTGTTACCTATTGTGATAGCGGTGCAGGTAGGTAGATAAAAGATAGATAAGTTAGTGGGCAGTTCTCCTATTGTCGTCATATATCCGATTGACTACTGTAGATACCTGGGTAGGTAGGTGCTCAGCTATGTCCTCGGAATCTCGTCGTAATAGGTAGGTACCTACCTGTTATACAATGCAAGAATAACACTTGACTGGTATCTCAAGATATAACTACCAAGTTAAAGCCAGGTTTAGACAAGCTTAAGTAATTAATACTCTGCAAAACCAGGTTGAGAGTTATTGCAGAGATATATCCTTCACAACCTCATAGGAGTTTAGAACAAAGGGTGACTTACCAATTTAAGTTAAGGTGTTTATAGCGTCTCGTTCTTCTTAATCAAATAGTTTAGGCTTTCTCTTGGAGTCCACTTCCCTCTATTGCATTTCTCCCAGTTGAGCGTATCGCGTTTGCTCTTGTATCTGAACACTCAAAATCAACAAGACATACCTGAAAAGCAGGGTATCTAGTTTTAGAAGCATATAATATCTAGGTACTCTACCAGCCAATTCGTCGTTATTTCACTCGGTAGTTGCCATGCTCTGTGAGCTTCTCTAGTAGCTGAGGTCGAAGTCACAGGAACCCGTTACAAGGCATCAATTTTAATGGTAGTTTCATTGAGTGCCGATGAAATATTCTTATAGCACACCAAGATATTCAGAAAGTAGTGAAGTCATAATCATTGGCTCTACTTACCGCTGTGTTTTAGGTAGTCAGGGTAGACAGGCCAAACTACTGTATCACTCGAAAATAAGAAATTGTGGTGGTATCCAATCCAATGTGAAACATTCGAACATCTTATCGACGGTCAGATTGAAGCTGGGTATCTGATGCTAAGAATCATTTATCCAAAAGTCGACTGTGTTTTTTGAGACACACGAGGAGGACATCTACTGACTCCTTAAACATACCTTATTGAATAAACTGTGTGTGAACATAACAACCAAGGCACGAGCCGTGTTGAAGGGACGGTACCACTCGGAATATAGTAGTCAGAAGCAGCATTTTGTCGAGCAGGTTTTCCTCCAAAACCAATGGAATAATACATAGGCTGACTTTTTACTACGTATCAGAGTTTGTCTAGTTTCGTGAACACTAACATTCGGAAACCTCAAATACATATTGAGATAGGGCAGAGATCTCACCGACTATCTAATCAGGACTTTGGTAAAAAACCATGCTTCTGCCTACCTACTCAAGTCTTTGTCATGCAACGCCAATTCGCCCTCCCAATAGTCCGTTACACTCATTCACCATCCCAAATATCCTGATTCCGGCACGCAAAGTGAACATGATGGATACCATCGACCATCAACATTTCATTTCGATTTGATAAAGCCGTCTCTTGCATCCATCTTATGATCGTAGTCCTATCCTTCAAACTCCACCACTGCCGATCCCCCAGTCGATCCCGTTGAAGTCGCTGTACCAGCACGCGGCCGACCCTCATTAGGATTAACATCGAGCAAGCTCTGCTCTTGCGGCTTTCCTGATGCACCAGCCTCTGCATCTGCCCCATCTAATAGGTCACGATCCGAGCTTCTGACGGACCGTCGTTCCATATCTGTGCTGCTGGCTGAGGGTCCCTTTCTCACACCCACTTCAACTCCAAGGTCGTCATCATCTTCTTCGTCGTCTTCGGGCCGCTGTCCTGGTAGAGCGTTCTTCTCGAGTTCCTTCTGAGCCTCCTCCATTCGTCTTCTGACTTCAGTGGCGACACGCATTCCGTCCGTTACGATATTATCAAGTACACCACGCAGGCCACGGCCTGCTCCTGGGGGACCGACCGGTGGTGGAATAGGAGGCCTAGCTCCGAAGCCAAGACTGGAGAATGTTGTGAGCGATTGTGCCGGGGGTGCTGTGTTGGGTAGGCCCTCAATGATGTGGAAGGATGCGGGAAAGGATGACTCAAAGAACTGCTCGAGCAGCTCATCAGCGAGAACAACCATACGGAAGGTTGGTAGAGTCAAATGCAAGGGATGCGCAGGGTCTAGTGCCGCATTTGCCGCCTCGGATTTGGCTTTTGACACCCTGCGTCGCGAGGCTGCGTCAGGGTCGCCAGGAGCACTGAGAGAACTCTCTGACGAGAGGCTGGGTTTCTTAGCCTTTGTTGGGGTCCCATTTGGAGATTCAAGGCCCAATAGATCCTCTTCATCCTCATCCTCATCCTCATCATCTTCATCGCCTATCGCAAATGCATCCTCCTTGGAGTCTTCATTGTCTGGTGTGGCTGGAGTCTTGTCGTTGTGCCCGCTGGCTGGATCAGCGTACTCAAAACACCGCCGTATGAAAGCGCTCACACTTCCCAGGAACCGCTCGTTAGTCGAAATACCAGGGGGTAAGCCGGCCTGTGATTCCTGACCACTTGTTGAATCACTTTCAAGGGTGCTGGTGGACCCGGGGCTCAGCGTGCCTTCAAGACCTCGTCGCGACAGAAACAACAATGCTTCTGAGATCCGCAGGATACCTTCACGATCGACTTTACCATCTTGATCGTCGTCGTATAATTCAAAGAAGTATGTTATGGTGCCCATAATATCACGTTTCCCTTTGATTTGCGCCAGGCCTGTAACAACATTCTGCAGAGTCAAAGCAGAGGTGCCATCAACGTCCCACTTCTTGAACAGCCGGTGCAGAAATTCGTGATCAGCAGGCACAGGCCCTCCACCCCATGGCGACATTAATTCGGACGGCCGTCGGGCACTGTGAAACTGCCGCTCGTCGTAGCTACCATGTTTTGTCGCGCCTGGTGAATCTGAAATAGCCCATTTTGACATGCTGGCGAGAAATTCGCGAAATGCGTCGTAGTCCATAAGACTCGTGCTTGGGCCCAACCCTACGCGGCCCTTCTCGACCTCGTCATGATGAGAAGTGAATATCTCAGATGCTCGCATTCTGCTTGCCTTGGCCCGACGCAGCTTTTCTTGTTGGATTATAAGATCCCTCTGTTGACGGTCGTACAAAATATGATAAAACCGATCGTATAGTGAACCAAGCTCATCAGTACTTAACAGCTTGCTTTCGGGGCCGAGGTTGCGAATAGCCGTCCTCTTAGCGAAGTTCTCAATGTTATTGAGTACAGCATCTTTGTTTTTCAGGCGCAGCTCTGTGATACTGCTGTGAGTTATTCCTGCAAACTCCTTAAAGGCCACGACCATTAGTTCTTGGAATCGCGTCACAGCGCGTAACTTTGGATTCTCAGACTTAGGGTGGGCCGACTCATCTAGCCGGGCGAAGTAGGACTTCAGGACAGAAATAAAGGCTCCGTCGTCTGCTGCATCAAGTAATTCCTCGCCGTTGATGCGCAGAATCGCCAATCCAACCTGAAACAAGACCTTTGGCCCTTCGACAAAGAAGACATCCAGTACACGGAAGGCAAATACAAGAGGCATGGAGTTAATATAAAGTGATAGGAACCAAGGGAGCGAGACGACAGATAGCTGTACGTCACTCTTAACGAGGTGGTCCCAAAGGATAGGCATCGTCCTCTCGACCAGGGATTCGAATACCTTCTGATCAAGCAGCGTTCCATACATAGTCGTAGAATAATATCCAGGTACCAGCCTGTCGCAAAGCGCTGAGAGAAGGAAGAAAGCTTGTGATTCAGACATGTAAATCAACAAGGCGGCCACAACGATATTCATGGCTTGACAATATCCGACTTCGGCATTGACCCAGCTGTAGGCAGTCAGAACTCGTCGCAAGCGACTGATTCCATCTTCACTTTGAAATCCCGGATACTCAGGGAGACTTCGGTTAAGGTCCTTTTCGATCTCGTCAATAGCAAGTGACTCCTGGCCCTCGAACTTGGCTAGAGTATCGGTATAAAGCGCTGGGTTCTCCAGGCGCAGGTAAATTGAGCCAGATGTGAGCTCCCAAATCTCACCCCTGAGCCTGTTTGGCAGGCCAACACGAATAAGCTTGTGGAAAGTTGGCTGGCGGATTAAGGTAAAGTTTCTACCGTTGTCGCGCAGATACTCAGCCCAAAGACGCATTTTCGCCCTGTCCCGCAGCTTTTTGGGATCGCCAGGATACCGGAAGAGCATTCCTAGGCCAGCGTCTGGTGGAGAAGCGTTCTTTTTATCTTCTGTTCTTAGTAGATGCTCAGAGTAACACTCAGAAGCGACTCGTCGCAGCTTGGCCACGTTACCAACACCCGCTCTGAGGCCCTTCTTGAGGCCATCACAAAATCGTTCGCAAGACTGTCTGGTTCCAGCTAGATGTATTGTAATGCGTTGCTCTCTAGAGTCCTTCTTTTCTTTTGAGTCTTTGTCTTTTGGGGTCTCGGCGAGAAGACCATTCCAGGTAGTCAGGGCGAGTGCGAACTAGGACAGGGCAATGTCAGATTATGGATTACGCATCAGCATGTCACTCGCATATATCATACCTGAAAGTTCTGGCTACTCAAACGCTCAACTCTTCGTATAGCACACAGGGGGAATGTAAATCCATTGCCGCTGGGTCCTCCACCGTGGGTCTGGCCGGTAAAAGCGGTCGACGTTGAAGTACTAGCAGACTGGACAAAGCTAGTGGGAGTTGTCGAGAAGCACATGTAGTGCTCCGATAGGTGAAGCTTTCCAGCATAATGCCATCCTCGATCGTGGTCCTTGTCGCCGTGGGTAGCATTGGAAGGTGGGATAGTAAGCTCAGCGTTAATCTCGTAGAGGGGTGTCTGAGAGGCGGGGAGACGGAATTGGCTTTGGAATAGGGACGACTTGGAGGGATTGCGGTCTGAGCTGGACAGGTTGAGCCCCTGGGTAGGATCGATAAGCTGCTGAGCTTTCTGGACGATGTTGGTCAAGTTGGAGAACATGGTTTCGGTCAGCGGCGCATGACGAGGGGGGATGCGGTCCAACAAGGAGGTTGCGGCTGAGCTGAAAGAGAAAAGGCTGGAGGCGGAAGACGAGGAGAGAGCGTGGGAAGTGAAGCCCTTTGCGATAATTCGGTGGAGTATAAGAGGCTAGAAAAGAAATAGTATGGAACGGACGGTAGAAATTGAGTATCAAAAAGCTGAATGAAGGATAAAGAGAAGTTATGGGGAGGGAACCTAAGGTTAGGTGGTGGAGATGGATGGAGTGGAGGACCAACATCAAGGCTCCAGATACGGGAGACGGGCCATCAGCTACTGGCCAGGAAACCTCAGGGCATTCCTTACCCAGGAGCCGCTACTAGCGGCCCCCTAGGGCTACCGGGTTGGGGAGCTGGAGCATTAGTTAGCTGGGAGGGATCCTTTGGAAGTGGCTCAAGCTGTGGCTCAAGCTTTCCAACAATGAAGTGGCTACCCTGAAGTTTGAGGTTTTTGGTTTTTGGAGCATTGACTTTATTCACCTGTGATGTGTCGTTCTATGGTAGAGCTAAACATACTGATTTAAGAATATATTTTATTCTTAACTGTAATAGTAACTCCACTAGTCGTTGACGATCTATTGTTTTCTCCCAATGCTAAACCTTGCATCATCGGAATAGGTTTCGAGAGGTCTCGATACCATTTTGGGTTTCACGGCATATCTGCGTATACAACAGACCTAAGAAACTAGGTATATTACATTAGAGCCCTTAGGTAAGTTATTAATAAAGTGATATAATCACCCGGGTAAAGGAGAGTTTCAATATTATGACTTATGTGCCTGATAGTCGCGGCTGGCGCGATACATTCTTCTCATATTGCGAGCAGCAGTCAAGAGATGCCGAACAAAACGAACAACAAAAGCTTACCATGGTTGGTTGGGCACTGGTGATACGACACCGTAGAGAAGTTCTGTAAGGCTCGAAATGCGTAGTTTTCCAGTAGCTTTACAGCTAGATACGGCCCTTGTATTAATTGTATAGACAATATAAGATAGGTAACCAGGAATCCATGTAGGTAGTGTGTGCGGAAGCAGTAAACTACTCGTAGATGCTGTAGCGATATGTCATGACGATAACTAGCCCACCCTGAGAAGTGTATGAGAGTGGATCCAGTTATGATTGAGGCCATCACCAGCCTAAAAGCTTAAACTTACCTAGTTTCCTATCTTATTAAGGAGAAAACGGTTTCTCAACTTACCTAGGTCGGTAGGTGATGGCCAACAATGCCTACGCCAGCACATGCAACCAACTACCAGTCGTCATCAGAGCTAGCACGAGCTTCAGTGACATACTTGGACTTCCTGGCACCATGGAACTCGAGTCAGTGTTGTATTGTCCTTCATTTCGACTACACAGCCATTGTTTGACGCCGACGCATCTAGAGTAATTGATTATTTCTCGTGGTTGTGACTAGACATCCATGTGCTGCGATTCTTGGCTGAAGTCTGGAGGTGATAATCATTCGATCGATACATGTCTGTCTTTACATGGATGGCATTGCATGGAATGCAATGCAATGGAGGGAGGGATACGGAGGAGAAAGCGTGGGGTTGGCATGTCTTGAAGTGACATTTGAGATGCCAGGGATCTAGTTTTAGGAACCGGCAGGCTGGGAGTGGTGCAGAGCCGGCAGATGACGCAGGTGGATTTCTTCAGCATATCTAACTCATTATGTCTATTATTGCTATTCTTCAACTGACGTATGGCTACCATGGACGATGAGTCTGAATTATCAGTTGGTGTTGGACTCGACAGTCACAGAGATAAGAGATAGCAAATGAGAGTGAATTCGTTCTCCTGATTACCTATGCAATGCAGCACAGCCCTCCTTTGCTACGTAGGTTCGTCAAACGGCAGAAGCCATAGTAAGCTCAAGACAACCACTGACAGCTTGTTGATCGCCAAAAGGGTATCTTTGGGTAACCTTTCAAGTTCTCCCCGTCGCTGAGGTGCGTCATAACAGTTCTGGACCCCCGCCACGATCCCACTTTGAGTGCCCCACTAACTACTAACAGCACCACCTACCCACCTACTATGTTGAGGGTTAGATTCAATGTATTTGCAAGTCAACCTGGTGTTTTCCTCTATAGAACTATTGGGGTCGAAGACGAAGAGGGATAATTAATTAAGTAAAAAAAAAAGGAACTCGGATAATGAGTACAGAAATATCATACTGTATATCCTCTGTTATTCTTCATATACGGCCCTTTTCCGCCCCTCGTTCCATGTTGTTGATCCTTCTTCGGTGACCAGCCGACATATCCATGACATCCGATGGCCGCTCATTCACTCACCGTTTCATGGGACGCCCTCGTCTTATCCTGAATAGGCACTCATGTTGCATTGGCTGTTCACCATACTAGTCTAGCTCTTGGACTAGGCAAGGCACATAAACATAACGTCAAGGCCCTTTATTTTCTAGCTTCTTTCTCTGCCTCTATCATCACCATTTCGTTCGCCGCCCACCTTCCGCCGCTTTTTCGTCAGTTTTCCTTCCATCCGCCTACAAGTCCAGGCACTCTTCCTTGGCCTCACCTTTGAATTCGACTTGTTACCAATTTTCTTTCATCTATCGGTTGTTTTCTGTCCCCACTTGATTCATTGTGTTTTTGTATTTGTCACTTCAGATAAAACTGAGCTGGACTTGGGACCACGCACCACCCCGTACTCGATTGTCTCCGCATCACTTGGGAAAGCCAGCCAGACTTGCTCTAGAACATCCCCGATTGACCGCGTGACAAGAGCCCCACGACTGAGGAAGACAAATCTCTTGGTTCCTGTTGAGAACTCACTCGTATTCTCTGATAATATCGTTGTCTTTCTATCTATCAAACATCTTTTTTTGCTGGTGGTTTCGGGTTGTTATGGACTTGCGCCTAAACCCCAGTCAATAAATAATCAACTCACATCGACTTCGCCCCTCGCCAATTTCCTCACACCATAGCCGCAACTCTATTACAAGATTCCTGAACCAAAGTCATGGCTGCGACCGTTGCGCCTTCACACGCTGGTGGCCTGCCATCATCATCGGGCATCACCGCGCCGTCGCATTCCGCAAACCCTCACTCACACTCTCAAGACGCCTCTGGCGCGCCGACATCTTCCACGCCAAGTCCGTTACCGCAAACCCGAAAGTTCAATCTTCGCGACTTCAGACGAGTTCGCACATTAGGAACAGGTATATTCATATGCTATATACTTACAATGTCTTTGTAATATCCCTAACCCTATGAAAAGGAACCTTTGCTCGAGTCTGCCTCGTTCGCCCTGCCGCAACCGCGCATATCCCACTCGATCACCAACTTAACCCCGAAGTATACGCTCTGAAGATCCTCCGAAAACCAGAAGTCATTCGCCTTAAACAGGTTGACCATGTTCGTCACGAACGCGCTATTCTTGCCGACGTCGCTGGACATCCCTTCATCACAAACCTTATCGCCTCCTTTTCCGACCAAGATTCACTCTATATGTTGCTCGACTATGTTCCAGGCGGAGAGTTGTTCACATACCTTAGAAAGTTACGTCGCTTTGAGGAGCCTGTCGCACGCTTCTACGCTGCCGAGATAGTTTTGGTTCTGGAGTACCTGCATGAGCAACAAGGCGGTATTGCTTATCGGGACCTCAAACCTGAAAACCTCCTTCTAGATCAGGAGGGTCATATCAAGCTCGTCGATTTTGGCTTTGCTAAGCGGCTCGGCTACCGCGAAGACAACCGTCCTGTCGAGACATATACGTTATGTGGCACACCTGAATATCTCGCTCCGGAGGTTATTCAGAACAAGGGTCACACTGGCGCAGTCGACTGGTGGGCGTTGGGAATCTTAATATACGAATTCTTGACAGGGTATCCTCCATTCTGGCACCAGAATCCTATCGAGATCTACAAACAGTGAGTAACTTCACAACACATGCGTAAGGATATTCAACTCACAGTCTCCTGCAGAATTCTTGAGAAGCCTGTTGTCTTTCCCCAAGATCCACCATTATCAGAAGAAGCCAAGGATATAATACGGTCCTTCTGCACCGTCGATCGTTCTCGGCGCCTTGGCAATATCAGTGGCGGCGCAGCCCGTGTGAAATCTCACCCCTTTTTCCATGACATCAATTGGGACGACATATTCAACCGCCGACACCAGGGTCCGATCCAGCCCCCGATACGATACCCAGGTGACGCCCAATGTTTCGACGTCTATCCCGAGGACGACGGGTCTCGCGAGCCTTATGGCCGCGAGATGGCAGAAAAGTACGACCCGTACTTCGCTGACTTCTAACGATCTTGTAGCCATCAGCCACTAGCCGAAAAGGATTGACTGCACTGATAAGCGATCCTTTCCGGCCATCCATAACTGGATATCTCATCAAACCTACATATCAACTCAACACCCACAACAGGTCTCTTTGGCAGTTAGAGACACCATCAAAGCCTTCACGCAAGTAGATGAGGTACTTGGATGACGCCTTAAAGAGCATACACATAATGACGAATCACGATCCAACAGCGGAATTAGCCTGGTTTTCAATTAGCCTTTACTATCAAGCCTTTATGATAAAGTGAATGGAGAATGGCGTTTAATCACGAATTATGACTTGGGGACTGGGAACTATTGCATCGCTCCCAAGCTCTTTTGCCTTTTAGGTAGTCTTCCTTTAGGTCAAGGGGGCGATTGAGCTCACTAATCTCGAGTTACATAGGTAGCCATACCATGCGAAACTTGATGTTACCTGTATACTGAGTAATGGCATCTTGAAGATATTAGGTGCTTACCGAGAATATGAGCCACAGCTTTGTGGTTGGAACATGATTCGTGTCCGCCTTGAATGAATCAACTAGCTAATATCGATTGCCTCTGTCAGTAAGCAGTGAGACTAGAAAAGGTGCGGTATCTGACGTGATGTGTGACCGTTTCGTCCACTTCCACGTACCATCTATGCTAGTAATAATAAAGGGGAGATGTAATGTGAGTGATCGGAAGACACACGTGCCATATTCTGTGTGTAATACGCATGATACAAGCATCTTGAGATTGATCTCTGAGACCCCATCGGATTCTTGAACATGTAATTCTTTCATTGCCTAGGAAACCAAGATAACGCTATAGGAAGTTGGACTTAAAGCAACCGGTACAGCCAGTATACACCTGCGCCGAAAGCGAGCACCGTAGCTAAAATGCAGGCACCCTCTTTGGTGCTCCAGAGGTACATGCTCCAGCCTGCCATAACCTCCTTACGACGTGCGGCTGCTCGGCGCTCCCAGGCCTCTGGGTCAATTTCCATGGGGAGCCGGGCCCGAGGGTCCTTGCTCGTATCAGGGTCCAGATCCGATGGCGGGGTCATCTCACTCGGTGAAATGAGGGGCACTTCGACACGGAGGAACACAGGACGATGGTCGCTCATGCGCAGTACAGGAAGACAATCATAAGCACGGACATTCAGCCTGGGATCATGACTGCTTCCTCTTCTGAGCCACGAAGGTACGTCAAGAAACAGGATCCGATCTGTCCATCCTGGATATCGATGAGCCGCGAATTTCCATGGCACGTCAAGCTCAGGCTCTTGTGTGCCAGGCCGTAGTGGTAATACATCATACTTGTAAGTTGGTGGGAAGCGCACCTCATGCTCTGATAATCCATGCAAAGTGCGTCCAGCGTTGCGCTCTCGTGTGAGCTGATCAAGGCGGAAGAAGTCTGGGTAGTAGTTTTCCGAGTCCGGGTCAAGGCTAGGGAAGGCAGCGGATGGAGGCGGGGATGTAGTAGATATTCTATAGTTAAGATCGCCGGCTACAAAGAGAAAAGATGAGGGTTTGAATACCGAGATGTTGTGCAGTTGTTGCTGAAGTCGCGAGTGTTGCTCGTCGTGTTCATCGTCAAGGAGACGCGCACGCTCAGTCTCGTCCTCGGCAGGTGGTGTCGAAGCTGGAGAAGGGGTGACGGAGGTTTTGTAGCTATTCACAACCACTTCCGGGTTCTCAAAAGCCATACCGCGCATGATAGCAGCCCAATTGGCGTTGCGCCTGGGTAAGTTCCATTCCATAGCCGCCAGATGCGTGGCGACAAAAGTCAGCTCAGATGAGCCACTATCACTTTCGTAAAGCATGCGCAAACCGACAGCGCCCTTGTTGCCTATCTCGGCTGCTCCAAACCCAACCTCCGCCTCCTGGATATTGTTCAGCCTTGATGGGTCGCGCGAAAAAAGCAGGATGGCGGTGTAGCCGACGTTCTTGCCTCGTACGAGAGTGTATGGCTTCGAGGGAAGGGTACTGGGCGTGACGCTGACGACATTGTTATCTCGACTCGGTAGATCGTCAAGGACATGTTGGGCGGCGATATTGACGGCTTGTTCGTATCGTGAGAGGTATGGGTTCAAAAAGTAACCACCAATGAAGGAGTATGCCAACGGTGCCACCTCCTGCAAAGAGCTGCGAACAGAACATGAATCAGTACGAGATATCTTGGTGCTTTGCGTAGACCTTGTGCGGGCCATGTCTCGCATTTCATGATTGTTCATGGAAGCAGCGGGTATTATCGATTCTGGTGCTCTGTCGCCTTCGCAGGGTACGAAGGGAATTGGCGGCTTACAGAACAACTACCTCCGGTAAATCAGTTGCATTCTGGCGAAACGCAGTTTGGAGATGGGTGCCGAAGGCTGGGATATCGAGCAAATTCTTGGCGCAGTTGAATGTGAGGTATAACAGATCAATAGAGGGAGTAGAAGGCGACATGGTGGTGGTGAGCTTGAGGAAGATGACAACTTAGATTGTGTCGTTGGCGTTGATACTGATAGATGCGTACGTCGTCGATGCAGTCATTAGAAATTCTGCCTTGGTTCAAGCGTCTTTGTAAAGAGAACGAGGAGACCAAGGATAAAAGATTAAGAGGCCGAGAGAGAGGGAGACGAGAGCAAGGATCCCGCCGTGAGCCTAAGAGGGTGCACGAGGCTGGCTCAAAAGCTCACAGGAGGCGTGTGGGCGTGTGGGCAGGTGGGCAGGTGGCATCGGGGATCTGGAACTGGCTGCATGTGGGGTAGGTGTTTGGTTTCGTAGATCCCGTCACCATCGCCTTTTTGTCCCGCTCAGGCTTTGTTTTGTGGGTGTCAATATTGCCAGGGAGGTAGTTAGGTAGTTGTAGATCTGCACTCGTGGTTGTGGTCGTATGCACACACACATCCATTCCACTTCCTGCAAGGCACAGTTGTAGTTACAGTTACAGCCGCAGTTTCTCCATTCTACCTTGCCTCTTGGCAGTGTAAACATCACCTACTCCTCCTCACAAGACTGCTAATAAATTGATTACGACGAGATGAAATACGCCATTAACAAAGCTTACCTTGGATTCTCGCAAGTAATTGAAGTACCAAACCACTGACCAACAATACGCCTGCGAACTCTAGCCTGATAACTGGCTCTTTCATACTCCATTGAGACCAATGCCAAAGACACCCGTGGGGAACTTATTTCAACACATGTGACCACATTAAATGTCAATCCTTCATGCCCTGTGCGCCAAGCTGGAGGCGGTGCTTTCAATCAAACACAACTACCCGTCTGGAAACGGCCTAATGAATGTCTCACCTGGCCAGGATAAGCCACTGGCCTCGTCTTGATCTCGACTGTCATCAGAGCCTCGAGATCTGCCTTGCCTTTCCAACAAATTAAGGTCCTTACCTGGTTCTACTACGAGGCTAAAATAGAACGAAATTCAACTTCACAAGCAATGGAGCAGCTTCCATAAAACAAACTCAATTTGTAGACTACCTAAAGTGCGATCAAGAAATGAATGAAGGAATGGATGGATAGTCTCATGTGAAATGTCGAGCTGCTTGACCCACAAACTTGCTGACTGTGGGCATTCATCAACTGCCAGGACGTCTCATTTGATGCCAGGTTCCCTAGTCTCGGAAATCATGACCAGAGTTTTTTTTCATATCGTAACAGAACGACATGTTGTTCTGAAGATTGCCACAACCTGTATAAACTTGATCGTCTGGCGAATCATCTCGGTTCCATCCACCAAGCTGAGACAGTACGAGACCGGAGCTGACCTTAACTCGACCGGTACTTCCCGCTGTACCAATGACCCCTCCCCATCGTCGACTGCCGCTTTCCCTACTATCTATTCAGGACACAATGTCGAGAATAGCACCATCAGCACCCGAGCCCTTGAAAGTCGTCCCCTACTACCTCCCCAGAAGCCGTCTCCGACGAGCAGGAGCAAACAGAAAGGTCAAAGCAAACGTCCATGCAAATTAATAGAAAGCAAAAGAAAAAAGAATATGAAGGAAATGCCTGCTGTGAGGGCCGAAGCTGTACCGCATCGACGGAATAATGAGCCATAGCGTATTGATGACCCAAATTCAGCTCCAGGGGCGAAACATATATGATCGGCCTTGGCATCCGGCCTTCCGAGGTACAGGCTACTTTGAAAGCAGCACAGACAGAAGCCCACAGGTCTGGTACACCCGGCAAAGAGGAGGACCGGACATGCCGTTCAGGCAAGTCCCCTGAAGGTGTCGAGGTTGTTCAAAGGAAAACACCCATGGTGTTTATCCATTGTGCAACATTTTCACCGTCAAAGAGCCACCCGAGCCATACATAAAGTCGTGAATCCCCAAAAGATACGTCGAAGAACAAGATAGAGCAAGTGCGTAGAAAATAGGCGTGCCTAAACCGCGTCCCAACAATCGACAGCGATCAATAAGCAGGATGATGATCAGCAGAATCATCCGGCTGTTTACAAGACTTGCATCCGGGTGTCGATGTTGGGGTTGGATCGCGAATATCGGTGGCCATTAGTTAAGATTTCAAGAGGAGTGATCGATTTCGATATCATTTTGGCCGATAGCTGCCCGAGGCATATCCCGCTCCCTTTGAAGCTGAGCGAAGCCTGTTTATCGTCCACTGAGTCAGCCATAGTTGTCAGCAAATCTCCCTTCGGCCAGCGGTACAAAAACACACTACACGCAGGAAGGAAAAAGATTCCTTACGAGGGATATAGAAAAAGAGGCTCTACTTATCACTCACATCCTGTCGCTTCCACCAATAGCACGGTTGGTGTCTGGAGTGTCGACGCCAGCGCCAGAACCTCGCTCAAGCATCTTGCGGCGAGTGCTAGGAATGGCATTGGGCTTAGCAGCAGACTGGCCGGCAGTGGCAGCGTTCGTACGGCTGGCACGGGCCTTCTCGTCATCCTCAGGGTTGGCCTGACCAGCAGCCTGGGCAATGGCTTGTGCGTTCTTCTGGTACTTGTAGACGGTCCAGTCGAAGACGTAGTCGTACTGGAAGCCCTCGCGGACAAAGAGGTCACGGAAGATCTTGCGGAGGTAGCTGTAGTCGGGCTTGTCGTCGAATCGGAGAGATCGAGTGTAGTTGAGGTAGATTGCGAACTCATTTGGGAAGCCACGGCAGAGAACCTCAGTGGGAGTGGTCATCTTCTTCTCCATAATACGGTCATATTTCTGCTTCTTGGTAGCAGCCTTCAGACCTTGCCAGGGGAGAGAACCGCGACAGAAGTAGAGCATCACGTAACCAAGAGACTCCATATCATCACGTCGTGACTGTTCGACACCCAAGTGAGTGTTGATGGAGGCATAACGAGCGGTACCAGTCAGGTTCTTGTTCTCTCTATAAGGAATGTGGAAGTGAGTCTTGGGATCTCGGTACTTTTTGGCAAGACCGAAATCGATAACGTTGACCTGGTTGCCGCGCTTGCCAATGCCCATAAGGAAGTTGTCAGGCTTGATATCTCGGTGGATGAATGACTTGGCGTGAATGTACTCGATTCGAGAGATGAGCTGGTCGGCAAGGAGAAGTACGGTCTTCAGGGAGAATTTTCGATTACAGAAGTTGAAAAGGTCCTCCAGACTGGGGCCGAGAAGGTCAAGAACCATGGCATTGTAGTCGCACTCGGTACCAAACCAGCGAACAAACGGAATTCCGACACCACCAGCGAGAGACTTGTAGACGCGAGCCTCATACTCTAGCTGTGGGTGTTTGGCCTTAACGGACTCGAGCTTGATGGCGATCTCCTCGCCGGAGATGATATTGGTGCCGAGGTAAATATCACCGAAAGAGCCTGAACCGATCTTTCGACCGATACGGTACTTGTTACCGACGCGAAGATCCTGTTCATCAGGGTTAGCAAATGATTCATGGCAAGTATCGTGTTTCTAGTCAAGCCCAAGTAATATGATAACGAGCAACGCGGACAGTCCTGAGACTCAAGCGGCTTGAACCACGATCAAAGCTTCGCTTTTGCATTTTCGGTATCATTGTACATCGGAGCTTGGCTCGAGAATAGTAGGAAATGGCGAGGCATACCATGGTCGTCATGATTAAGATTGATAATGTTCCGTTCCGTGGGAATGGAAACGAAGAAAATAGTGAGTAAAAATTTGTGGTGATCTGCGAGCCTTCGTTGGCTATAAGGCAAAGTTAGCACCGCCTGGATCCAGTTGAGAGGTGGATGGGTGAAAGGAGAGAAGAAATGGTGGTATTACATGCAGTTGAGGGGCAAAATTGGGTCGGGGAAGAATCAGGCTTAACGAGGGCGGTGGACAACGCCACAAGGCAAATCCGACGCAACTCGACGTAAGAGCGAGTCGCCCGACAAAGCCTCAAAAGCAGGAACGAGGAAAGCTCGCGTAGACACGAGTCGGACCACCTGAAAGGAGGAGACAAGAATTATAATCACGCGAATTCAAAACAAAACAGAAAAAAAGCACTCAGGTTCGGTGAGCAGCTCTGGTTTTGAACATACCCGCAAGAGAAGTGTGAAAGTTTGGAGGCGGTCAAAACGCGTGCAGAGCTGAGCTTCGGCGGTAGCAGCGTTGGCTAAGAAGGAACCCCAGGATCGTTGAGTTAAAAACTCGGTCAAGGTTTTTCGAGAACTGTATAGTTCTGGTAATACGTATGAGGGTTTTGTTGAGGCTGAGAGAAGAGATGTCCTCAGCAGTTATGACAGACGTAAACTCGTGAAGCCGTCGTCGAGATGACAGTGGGTGTAGGTAGATGTTAGGAGTAGGATGGCGGAAGGGCGTCGTGGGGTGGAAGAAGGGAATGGGAGAAAATGGCAGGCCGAGGGGGGACAAAAGGGAATAGAAGTGGAAGGGGGGCGGGTAAGAAAGAACAAGCGAATAATAACAGTGGAGAATGGGGAGAGCGAGGCCTGAG